>JAPDES010000047.1:0-311115 GCA_027569235.1 Aspergillus sparsus
CACCCCCCCCCCCCCCCACCCACCCCCCCCCCACAAAAAAAAAAAACAAAAACAAACCAAAAAAAAAAAAACAAACCCCCCCCCCCCCCCCCCCCCCCCCCCCCCCCCCCCCCCCCCCCGGGCGCGCCCCCCCCCCCCCCCAAGGAATCATTAACATGGGGAATGATTCGCTAATCTCCGGAGCCTCAGATAAGGAGCGAGAAAAGAGTCAGTTTTCTTTCGTTTCTTTGTTGCTTGTTCCACTGGGGGCTGACTGTTATCACATCCTATTTATGGAGTAGGTAGTTACTAGTGATTACTCTTTTTTTCTAGGAGGAAGTTGACACCTTGCCAGAAGGAGTTTGTAATATATGAGGTTAGAACCTAGTTCTAGTTGGCTCATTGAGTAGTAATTTGAGAAATATCCTATGTAGAGGATATGTGTTAGAAGAGTAAACAGTAAGTATTAATCTATTTGAATAACTAATAGTCAGACTACCAAAGGAGGCGCTTGAATATTTTGTGAAGTTATCTTTGATTTTTTTTTTTTTTTTGACCTTCTGATACCCTACTCTGTCTTTTGTCTTGATGTGGATCCAGGTATACAACAATAATACAGAACTTAGAGGGGCTACTTTGGTTCAAAAAGCGGTTAGGTTACCTACGAAGGAGTAAATTAAGGTGGGATCATCATGGAACCAGGATCTCATTTGTACATACTATGGAGTATGGACCCTGTAAGCAGCTGTGCCTCCTCCCACTTTGTTCTAGTTCGAGTAGACTACATATGACGACCTATTTTTTTTTTTTACCCACCAGCCACAGACGCGCGTGAAGGAAACGTAAATATACATACATACATACCTACCTACCTGCCTACCTGCCTACCGCCTACCTACCTTACCTCTGCACTGTAGGGTAAAACTCTTTGGGGCGAGAGAGAGGGAGGGACTATTACGTGATAATAAATAATAATAGTAATAATAATAATAATAACTACATACGGTAGCTAATAGGGAGGTACCTTACCTAGGTAGATACTTTATGCCTCCAAGAGTCAAGTAATGGTAAGGTATTATTTCTTACCTACCTACCTTTACCTACAGGTACCCACATAGGTGTATTAGTAAGAACCACTGGACCTGGAGGAGGAGCTGCTGCTGATAATATACAGTCACGTGTCATTGTTGATTGGACCAGATGCCTTTGTGTGGGATAAGGTGGATTGACATTCTCATTCATTCATACCGAGAGTGTGTGGAAATCAACCCGTTGGACGAACTTTAACCCCATTTTCTTTCTTTCTTGCTTTTTCTTTCTCTCTGTCTTTTACCCTCCCTTCTCGAATCGACTATCTGTTGGCTGTCCATTATCTTGGCTCTCATCATTATCGTCATCAGTATCATCATCATTAGGTATTAATCAACTAACGTTAAATATTAATCAAAATTCCGTTACTTAGGTTAAGTACCTAGGTAGTCAGTGTCCGTGATCTCGCTAGGTAGGTAATAATGAATGACCCAAGCCCAAGGTAGTTTTACTCGCCATTCATCCATCTTGGGAGGTACCATTCTAAAGTACCTACAACGAGTAGATACTAGTACTACCTAGGTTGGTGTTATTAATTCAGGATTGTGGCTAATTACTGGCTGGTTGTAATTACTATCTATCACTTACTTGGTAGTTAAATACTTATACCTATTATGATTATGATTGTTTTTATGGTTGTTATCAGACATTCAGACATCGATCCAATGATCCATCGTTTCATTACCGGCCGAGTAAAAACCGTACCCTGCTCATTTTTGAAATCCCGAACTTACCAACCTAGGTAGGCAAGGCACCTGGCTTCTTCACGTTCACAGCAAGTATTTAATCACAGGGCAATAATATTAATTAATTAATAATAATGATAGTAATAATAATAATAATCTACCTCCTCTATCTTCATGATATGTCACTGCCTACCAGGTAATTCATTCCATTGTCAAAGGTTCATCTGTAGGTAAACAATAGGTAGGGGCAATGAACAGCTTGTTCATTGAAGGTGGTACGACCCTTGAGCTACCACGTATCTTTGGTATGTATGTTGAGCAACCTCCACAAGAGCGACCAACTCAGTCCAGTGTATGCGCCAAGTCGGCGGCCAAAACGATCAGGAAAATATCCATATCTCTCTATATATATATAGGTATATTATATCATGATTTACGATTTAAATTAAAAATTTTTTGTTTTTGTTTTATTTATATATACTTATACATACATATATATATATATATATACTCCGTATATTGGTCTGAATGTGAATAGCACATCTTTAACGGCTATGGAACATTATTGTTATTATTAATTGACCGATCGGATGCCGATCCTAGCTTCTTAGTCGCATCCATGGTTATTTGGCACCTCAGGTAGGTTGTTGCTCCGAGGGAATGCAGGGCACAGAGGGAAAAAAGCAAAAACCAAAAAAAAAAAAGTATGAAGAAGGTGGCAATCATTAGTTATTACTCTTGCCACTGACTTAACAACCTAGGTAGTGTGGATCTACCTACCTGATCTCATCACATTCTACCTTTTTTTTTTTCCCTCCTCCTTCTTCTTCTTCTGGGCTGGATGAATTCTCAGTGGTTGGTTGCCGACTCGCCACCCCTGAGGGTTGCAGAATCCTTCAACGTGTTCGCCAAGTTTCTCCGATGCAGATGGGGTTTAGGCGCAAGGAATTTCTAGAAAATGGACTCGATTCTATTACCGACATTTGTATTTTTTTTTCTCTTTTTTTTTTTTTTTTTTTTTCCCTTTCACTTCTTTCTCATCAAGTGAGCAAGTGAATAGTAAGGGTTCTTCTTGTTAGGTAGATCTTTTCTTTTTTTATTACTGTACCCAGACCAGTTTATCTCTATCTGGGATATTTTAGAAGACGACGACGTAAATAATAATGATAATAATAATAATAATAATAATAGTAATAATAATAATAATAATTATTATTATTATTTCACCAATGATTACAGGTTAATTAACCATAATCATCATTGGTAGGGAGTGGACTTGGTAGGAATACTAGGTAATCTAACTACACACCGAACTAGGAACAGTGTGTTAGGTGAGTCCATGGAACACGATCTCTCATCAATACTAGGGAGAAGGCAGGTAACTTTTTACTACAGTAGTTCTCTCCCAAAAAAATTAAAAATAATAAAAATAAAATACAGCCTTCTAGAATCTAACCTTGACCACCCCCCCCCACTAGGTATTAAATCATTCCCATCAAGCATAATTAACCCCTTAGCTGGCTTCTAAGACACAGGCTGATAGGTTGATAACGACAGCCGACGAATTTCTAGAAAATTAATTAATTGAGCTTGAAAGGGACCCAAGCAAATAAGATGGCGTATTATATCATTCTTTTCCCTTTTCCTTTCCTTTTCTTTTCTTTTTTTTTTTTTTTTTTTTTATCATTACTAGGTAAAGTACAATGATGATGTACCAAGTATTATCTCAGGAGTGGCTACTACTTCCTCACCTCTGTAATATAATAATATTATTCTTGCTTTTGTCTTCTGTACGTCTTCTCCCGCCTTTTGTTATTATATCTTTGATTTATGATTTTCTCTCTTAAACCGCCCTTTGTGAAGTCAGCACTTTCGAGGGGGTTTTCTTTTTTCTTTTTTTTTTTTTTTTTGACTCACCCCGCATCATTTTTTTTTTTTTTCACTAATGGCTTTTCATTTCCCTTACTTTGGGTTCGCTAGCCATCAGGCCTAACGTGAGGGGGAAGGAACAAATCTGTAGAGAAAAGAAAATAATTATAAAAACATCATAAAAAGAAGAGGAGACTTTTGGTAGTAGTAGTAGTAGTAGTTATCCCTAGGATGAAGGGAAATTTTACTGGACAGGTGGGGCATAATTGACCGAGAAAGAAGAGCTAAATTGTTATCCATGATATAGTTATAGTTATACTGTATGTACATACATAATAATCCTAATTATTTGACTGGGGGATAGATGTGTGATCATCCCTTTCCCATCTGAAACTGCGTCTAACTTTAGGTGGGATGGGATGGAAGTGGAATGGAAGGGAAAAAACAGGCCTGTAACGTACTAGAAAAAAGGATAACTTGTTTAGGTAGTTAGCTCCTACTGCTATACAGTAGGTCCTCTACTTAGTTGGGTATGGTTGTATTAGTACATCCTAGTAATAATGACCAGGATAATGAATATTTTCCAAAGTGTGGCTGCAGCATACTCAAGTTCTCCATCAAAAACGGTAGGTAGGTGTGCCCTAGGAGAAACAATGGTACAGCCTCCACGCTCCCACTGGTAGGTCGGTGGGAGTTGGGAGGTTTCCCAAAGAAACAATCAATCCTAGGTAATAATAATTAATGTACGTGCGTAAAGCAGGTTAAGTTACTACTAGGGCGACTAGCCTCGTAAACTAAGTTAACTTACCAACTGAGCACCCGCTCGGCCCCATCGCCGAGTCTTTGACGACGCCCACCTGCCGTACCGCAACCTTCTGGAAGACTGAAAGAAAGCCCGAGCGAAGGGGACAGAAAGAAGAAATGAAAAAGCTAAAAAAAATACCCTATTGAACACGACCTCCCATGGCTTACAGGATCTCTCTCCTCTCTCTCTCTCTCTTCATATCCTGATTACTGAATTTCAAGAAATCTAGATGTAGACATTAATATTCCTTAAAATATGAATTATAAAATAATAATATAATAACAATTCATTGTATCATCACCCTCAAGATCATCACCACCACCACCACCATTATTATTCATTCCTACCTACTCGTTGCAACGAAACAGTAAGTAAGTAGTGCAAAAGAACTTCCCTCTTTTTCCCTCTCTCTCTTTTCTTTTCTTTTTTCAACCTTATTGCCTTTTTAGACCCTTTCCCTTAATCCTTTCCTTCTTCTCTTCTCATCCTCCTTGTAACTATTACTATTACTATTGTTATTATTACTATTATTTTCCTCTAAACAACCTAGTACTGTTGCTTCTCAAGGCATCCTCTGTCTCCTCTTGCCCCTCCCCCTTCCCGTTTTCTTTTACCAAACTCTCCTCTGTCTCTCTTACTCTCTCTTGCTCTCTCTTGCTCTCTCTTGCTCTCTCTTTCTCTCTCTCCCTCTCTCTCTCTCTCCCCCCCCCTCTCTCTCTCTCCCTCTCTCTCTCTGACTCTCTCTATTTCTCTTCTCTTTTCTTATTAATTCCCCATCTATTTTTTAAATATATTTTTTTCCCCTTTCCTCTCCCATCTCTCCCTTTTCCGCCTCTCCCCCCTCCCCAATTCTAAATTTACTTTGGGGGTTCTTTTTTTTTTTTTTTTTTTTTTTTTTTCCCTTATTTTTTAACCTTTGCCTTTCCCCAGGAAAGACTTTTGGAATTTCCCCCGATTATCCACCCGTGCAACTTGTCCATCTTTACACCCGATCGATCTTCACCCTCTCCACCCTCATTATTGTCTCCTACATCTTCTATCATATTTTTTTTTCTCCGTCTGGCCCTACCGCTGGCCCACCATGACGCCCTAGGCTTCCCCGCCTCTCGCCAACGAATTTTGTCGTCCTTTGTCTAGCCCCGACTTTGGTTCCTTGGGTGGGATACTTATCGGGCGCATTTCGCCCCGTGGGAGACTCACACAAGTAGCAAGCCCAGCAATTGGCTCACCCCCGTTCCTTCTTTCGCCGCTTAAAATATTCTTTTGATCAATTTCACCCTCCTACCTAATTTAACAATAATAATTAAAAATTGAGAGAAAAGAAACGTGAGTGACACTACTTTATTAGCCGTGCATCGCACCCGCGACCAATTTTCTCTTCTTCGAGAGACCTGCGGGTGGTAAAGAACTGGTCTGTCTCAGATAGGGACTTTTGTGTTAGGATTGTTTTCCTGCAAAGAAAAAAAAAAAAAAAAAAAAAAGGAAACCCGACCCAACATCTGATTCTAGTGGAAAACCGCCGCGAAACAAAATCATTGTTCAACCTCGCGCCTGCTTTAACTGCGGCTGATTGCCGTTCCCCCAGGATCGCATCACACTCATTGTCTCCCTACCCTTTTTCTTTGTATCGTCTACCAAACCACGCCGCAAAAGTTCTAGCACTCAATTGTTTTAGACTTGGTCCAGCAATACCAACCAAAATAGTTGCAATTTCGCTCTCTATCGCAAGCCTCTCCTTTTGCCTTTGAGCCATCATTTCACTCCGCGTATAATTCAACCAGTCGCTCGTTTTCCCTGGCCAGATTTTCCTCCCGCCGCAGTCTACACACACACACACACTCTCTCTCTCTCTCTCTCGCACACCTACACACACACACACACATACCTTTTTGGACTCGCAGCCTATGAGCCCACAGCGAGATCGTGTAGAGTGTCATAACCCCTCCGTGTCTTCCTCCTTTCTCACTTTTGAGTGGCTTGAAATCAGTTTGAAGGGGGCCTGAGTTATGGGTGTCCATAACCCAGCCGACATAATGGATCGTATCGAGTGCTCTGGCATTTACATTGATAATCGCGTTGAATCGGAACGATGGGTGCATAAAGACTCGTCATTTGCGTCCGTTCCGGACGAACCCGCTTCACTGCAGACGGATGTTGAGGCCCTTCTGGATGTTTGTCGGCGGAGTATGTTTCCATCCTTTCTCTTTACCTACGATCCCCACCCCCGAAATCGTTGATTAACGCTTGGAATTTAGTATATCTTTGTCAAACAGGAACATCTGTCGCGGCGAAATTAGCGGAACTGAGTGATACCGTTGGATCAAGCTGTACTCCAGTTTTTGCTTTTTTCGACGTCGATCTTGATAGCGAGGAAGCCACCCCAGGCCGTCGCAAGACGAGCCGGGGCTCCTGGCCGGAATCTCCTTCTCCCGCTTCGCTACGCCGCGGATTCACATTTACTTCCCAATACGAAAGCTCGTCCGACTTGCGATTGCTTTCCGGACTATCCGCCGACATCCAAGTTCAGGAAGTCCCAAACCTGGTCATTCCCGTTGCTATCCTGCGCTCTCCGTCTAGAGACCCCGCCACCGACCTTGTTCTTTCGCAACCTCGGACGATTTACATCCCCGAACCTCAGCACATTTCCAGGTGCCTCGATGCAGGTGCTGTTGACGTTTTATCAGCGCCGCTGGACAAGGCTAGAGTGCAGGGACTAGTCATCCACGCCTATCGCACGCGAAGAACGGCACTGAAAGAACAATCACGCTTCATGTCTAGGAAGAAGTTGCGGAAACACTCTTGGGTTGGGGTTCATGATGAGCAACCCTATTCGTACTTGAGGGAGGCAATGTATGTCTATTCCCCTACGAATAAATGCCACGCAGTATTTACCCCTAAAATGACATATACTAACCTTGATTGGCTTATCATAGGGTGTCCAAGCTTATGAAGGGTATATGCAACCCGGAAGATGTAATTGAGGAATTACAAGATGAGTACGTGATTTAATTTGCAGACCAACAAGTGCAGGAGCTCATACCAGAAATAGGGAATTTCACGTTAGTCCTGATCGCGAAGAGATGGTGAAACAACACATTGGACAGTGGGACTTTACTGCCCATGAGTTTTCTGATGACGAACTTGTTCTTGCGGCCTATGAGATAATTCAGCATGCATTTCAGTTACCAGCGCTAGATGAATGGCGGCTAACACCAGGTAAGTGATGGTAATCGTTGAGGAAATCGACTGGCGACCGGCTAACGGGACCGATTCAACTAGGCGAGCTTCGTACATTTTTACTGGCCTGCCGGGCATCCTACAACTCATTTGTCCTCTATCATAATTTCCGTCACGCTATAGACGTTCTACAATCAGTGTTCTGCTTTTTGCTCCATATCGGCGCGTTGCCACCCTACCGATCTGTCGGACCAGATTCTGACTCTAAATCACCGATTGCATCTCTAATTACCCCTTTCGATTCTCTTACATTATTGATTTCAGCCATTGGTCATGACGTTGGCCATCCTGGTGTCAACAACTTTTTCCTGATCAAACTGAACGCTCCACTCGCGCAGCTTTATAACGATAACTCTGTTCTAGAAGCCTTCCACTGCGCGGCTTTCTCCCAAATTCTGCGTCGCTATTGGCCTACAGCCTTTAAAGATAGAAACCTCCGCAAACTTCTTATTAGTTCCATCTTGGCTACAGACATGGGTGTTCATCAAAAATTTATGGAGAGACTGGGCTCTTTGCAAGAGAAGTTTCATGAAAACAACCAGTCTGTGGACGGCTGGAATTCCAAGGATATTCAAACTTATAAAACGCTTGTCTGCGGCCTGCTGATCAAGTGCGCCGATATTAGCAACGTTGCACGTCCATGGGCTGTGGCCGAAAAGTGGACGAAGATTCTACAAGAAGAGTTTGCCAACCAGGGCGAGATGGAAAAGGAAGTTGGAATGGAGACTGCTCTCGTCGGTGGCCCACCTGAACTCGGCAACATCTCGAAACTTGCTCAGGGTCAAATGGGGTTTATGTCAATCTTTGCTCTGCCTCTGTTCGAAGGCATTTCAGATATTCTCCCCAGCTTACGGTTTACTATAGAAAATATCCGAAACAATCACTCTAGATGGCACTACCTGTCCGAGATGGAGAAAAAGAAGCACAGTCTCATGGTTGATGGCGCTTTTGACGGGCTTGTTTCCCCTCGCTCCCACAGTCCAGCTCTGAGCGCCCAGGGACATCATTCGCCCTTAACAGCCAGCGGTCATGGCTCTCCCGCCAAGTCAACATTTACCACCAGTGAACCAAAACAGTGGGGACCAAACTCTGGTGACTATTTCCGATCAGCCCGATCTTCGGTGACTAGTGAATATAATGATAACGCCATATGTCCCGTTGTATCTCCAGACACTCCTGGCCCATCAATGGATATCGCTGGCCCGCTCCCTACTGAGGAGATACCCTCTCGAAAATCGTCAAGCGCTGTGCCTGATCTGGCTATGATATCCATTGCAAGACCGCCACCTAATAGAAATGGCATGACCCAAAGCCAGGCGAATAATGATGTTGAGACCCACTCAACGGGGGATTCAAACCCCTCGTCTAGAGACCCCGCAGTTTTAGCTGCTGTCATTTTCGCGAATACGTCGTCCACAAGCAACGAAGACATCCAAGGCCATTCGAGCGTCTGTGATGGTCCAGGGGAAGGAGCAGGAGAAAGGTCTATCGGCTCACAAAACGGAGTCCACAGCTACCGTCGTCAGCATGCTAACACTGGTTCATCCGCCCGGACATCGGCCCCATCAAATTCACAACGCAATAGCTGTACCCGGACCCACAGTATCGGAGCTCATAGCAATACCATGACACCCATTTCCCCATCGACAAACGCCACAAGCTTGCTCACTGTGGATAATGATGAAAAGGGTTACCCTAGGGACAATATTCCTCGGAGCGATTATTCCGAATGGGATCGACTCCATACTGGCGCGGATAGAGAGTCAGAGAACACCCTTCATTCTGGTGGAAGTCATACATCCCATCCTTACACTGATGACCCAAGCCGGAACCATGCAACGCGGCACGGTACGGGCAGCTCTACTCAATCTGTTGCCACATCCGGTAGTGCTAAGAATGACGGGTCACTAAATCATTGGGACGAGCCTATGGCTAGTGATCAAGCTCCACGGAAACTTCCTAAACGCAGAAGTCGTTTGCGCTTAGCGTTTTGGAAACGCAAATCCTATCACCCAAACCACCACGAAGTCAGCGGTGAAACTTGAAGCAATTTCACAATATCGGATATATCCCAACCCTTCGTTTTCTTTTATTTTCTCTTTGTTTTCCTCACCTCGGACAATTTTCCGATCTATTTCTCCAATCTCATTTCTATTGCGTCAAAGGTGTTCGTGGATATTGGAATTCAGTATGAAACCAAAACAAAGGGAATTGGGTAATGGACTCATGAATGGTGACATTCATTGACGAGCTCGGAATTATGATGGACTGTATGATTTTCACGACCACGCTCAATCAATAGACCAAGGGCTCGAGCTTTGAACTCGGACCTTAAACAAGGGCCATTTTTAGCTCATTCACGACAGATCATGCAGATAGGTAGAGGATGTCTAGCCAAGGCCGACAATTGATGATACTTGACGGTGATTTGTTGCCAGGATTTTCTTCGAGTATTTCTCAGAAAGTCAGGCTATCTTCACTAGACTCAACTAAACATCTTGTTGCCTATGTGCTGGGCTCATTTAAAGCCTGCATTTTTCAGTCTTAATGGAATGGCATTAGTGCATAAAGAAGGGGGATATGAGAGGCTTTTTTTTTTTTTTTTTTCTATGAATCGAAGTTTTTTCTTTTTCTTTTTTTTTTTGGTTTCTCTCTCTCGCATTCTCATCGATCTTTTTGTTTTTACATTTTCTTCCGGGGGGGAAGGCTTCGGGACTGGGGACACTTTAGAGTCGGGGCGCGTGGTTTGGCGTTTTAAGGGTCGAGGTTCGCTCTGAACAGGCCGGACTATACCTTTTTTTTCTTTCCATTTTCTTTCCTTCCCTTTCTCTTCTACATTCAAAACATGGGAATATTGTTGCATTTACTATAGTTATAGTGTGTTATATCAGCATGACTGAAACATGAAGACAATGGAGGTGATATATATTATATATCCTTTGGAGCCGAGAATCTCCGTTCTTTACCGGGTAGCAGTAGTCACCATATTGAAGGGATGAATATGTATATTCATTGATATTACTGATTAAGGGTTGCTAGGTGAATATGCTGGTTATTGACAATCTTCACAGGCCTCAGTCTTTTTCTCTTCCGGTCTTTGCACTATAGTCGTAGACGCCTTTGCAGCTCGTAGAGCCCGATCTGTATGTCCTAAATCTCTAGAAGGATCTATGACATTGCGAACCAGCGACTTGAGAGCCTTGACTTCTATTTGTTGTTAGTTTTCACCACACGCACACATATCTATAATCTATGTATATACACATGATATGTGATATATGCACACTGAAGAGAAAGGGAAGAAGAAAAGGAAATGAAATGAATACAACATACCAGGAAACCCTCCATTCGTCTTCCGATCCCACAAAACCATCTCCTTTGTCGTCACTAATCCAGATCCTTCTCCCTCTTCCTTTTCCTTCTCCCCCTCCCTAACAGGATAATAAATCGTGACAGTAAAAACACCACCCGTACAAGGAACGAGGGCGACTTCGCCTAGATCCGTATTGAACGTAGAGAGAAGTTCCTGAGCGAACTATTTTTTATTTTATTTATTTTTTCCCCCCCCCCTCCCCCTCACCTGGGGAAGGAGAAATTGTGTGGGTGTTTGGTTAGCTTTTGGTTATATATAGTTATTATTTTATTGGTGGATTTAAGAGGGGGTAGGTAAGGTAGGTAAGTAGGTAAGTAGATAGGTAGGTAAGGGGTTAAGGTCTGGGATTTATATAGATAGGGATGGGGGGCTGGGATAAGGAAATATAGAAATATATATGGATCAGGAGGGGTAGTTGGTATAACCTAGTGGAGCAAGATAGGGTGGGTAGGTAGGTAGTAATAGGAGGAGGAGGAGGAGGAGGAGGGGAAGAAAAAACATACATAAGCGGCTCTCAACATCCATTTACACTGGGTACAGAATTTAATTGTGATTCGGGGGAGATGGACTTGGTGGGGGAATGTACATGTTGTGGCGGTGGTGGTGGTGGTGGGTTGTAGATTGGGTGTGGGGGTTGTCATTTTTTTTTTTCTTTTTTCCTTTCCTTCCTTTCTTTGTTTCTTTTTGGAGGAGGGATATATAATTGTATACCTAATGAGAGAGGTCTGGGAAAAAAAAAAACAAAAGGGAAATTATATAAATATGGAAAAACGTGTGTGTGTACCTAGGTAGGTAGGTAGGTTAGGTATGGGGAAGGTAGATAGAGGAAGAAACTTGAATGGATAGATCCTGAGGTAAGTTGGTAGTTAGTGTGGAGTGGTGTGAGTGGTAAGATGATGTCAGCAGAGAGGTTGGTGGAGAAGCACCAGAACTTCTTAAAAGCTGCTTGGATACTAGCATAGATAGCATGGCAGTCTAACTGTAGTCATTACAAGGTAAGAACTGAGATGCTTTGATTTCTAATGCGCTGCTCTATCATTGTCATCTACAAGCCATCATTCATGGCTCTTGAGATCACAAATAAGTCCCGGCCCCCCACCACTTACAGGGCGAATCCAATCTCGAAAGGGGAGGAGATATAACGGGATCCTGCAGGGGTAGGATATTAGATGACGCTCTTTAGCTAGTAGCTATTATCAAGATCCCAGTGAATCTAATTTACAAAAGGGCCATAACATGATCAAGACGCTGGAATCAACACCACACCATCCCTGCAGACCTGCGATATGTTTTGTTTTGGAACCCATTGAACCCATCCATACCATGTTGAACAAAGGAAATATAGTGGAATCAAAAATCACAGAGAAATGGAATGAAATAGGGGTCGGAAAGAAAAAAGGAATTTTCAACAAAGAAAATAAGAAAAAAAAAAAAAAAGGTGATAAAAAAGAAGTAGAAAAGAAGAAGAAGGAGAAGAAGAAAAGGTTCGAGTCAACATATCCCCAAGTGCATCGAAATATGGGAAATTCATCAAGGGCAAATCCAATCGAGTGAATGCGACAGAAGCCTCCACTGGGCAGAATTTCCGAAGTATATGCAAGTCCAGCACGCTCTCCTTCGGCTGGCCCATAGAGCTTCACAAGCACTAAGTAATGCAGCTGCCCGCCTTGTCTGGTCGTGATCGGGTGGGTGATAATAGATAGCCGTTAAGAAGAAGAAGAAGAGGAAGAAGAAGAAGAGAAAGGCGAGGTATTGATGGAAAATGAGGAGGTGACGCGCATTCCGAGAATTGTTTGCGGAAAATAGTACCGGGCGAGGGATAAAATTAGGTGGTAGAAAATGATGATGTAAAGAAAGGTCATAGCGATAGGAGTGATCGAGGCGCGAGTGGACTAGGGGTGAGAGACCAGTCCATCCGACTCTCTCGGGTGTTGCGAGTATCATGAGTCCATTACATGACCGTACAGCAACCTCCCTGCTGTTGGGGAGCGTATGGGTCATCGCGCTTGTCGACCTAGAATCCTTGTTAGCTTTCTTTCCTATTCCCTTTGTGATTCTTTAATTTTCTTTAAAATATTGTCACGTTGATGTGGAAGGCTTTCGAGAAATTTTCATTTCTTTTATCCTCTTTGCTTGTGTTGTGGAGGCACGTCCGTGCGCTCAGGGAGGAGGGTTTCGGGGCTTCGGGGTATCGCATACCTGTCCCCATACAGATGGTACCATAAAATCACGAGTATTCTTGCAGTAATTGATTAGACTATTGAGATACAATGCGATTAGTAAATGTGCGACCATAATTGACGAACGTGGATGTATTGGTTGAGCACTTACGACAGGGCAGCTTCTGACACCTTGACCCGAGGGCGATCCAGATCCTCCTTCAGACGGGCATTGAGCTCTGTCAGCCGTCGAAACTTGAGATCGGCCACACTCTGCTTTTTATTCTTCACATCCCCACCAGATCGAAGCTCGTAAGCGGGCATTTTGGATAAGGCTGAAGGTCGGGAGGAAAGGGAGGGGAGGGGGGGGGAGGGAGGGAGATAAAGACAGAGAGGGAGTTAAAAGATAGAGGAGAGAGGAAGAGGGGAGAGTGTGGTGTGGTGTGGTGGTTGACGAAAGTTGGAAGTGTTAATTAACTATATGCGACCACGGGAAGGGGGTCGATTGTGTGGGCAGAGAGTGGTGGTTGTAGGCCAAGTCGTTCGTGCTTAAGGTTTCCTAAAGGATTTCGCGCGTTGAGTCGGCAGTAAGGGGAAGTTCACGGAAGGCGGGCGCAAAGCCGGGAAAAAAGGAGGAGGGGGAATAATGGATGGAAGAGTGAAGGAGAGCGTTAAGAAAGAGAGTGTGTGAGAATGGTTGATGATGATAACAAACAATGGAACTGGGAGGAAAGGAAGAAGAGTGGTAATAATAATATCAAAGAAGAGGGAAAAAGATAATAAAATAAAAAAAATAAAAAAAAAGGAAGAAAAGAAAAGAAATAAAACTGCAAAGAAGCTGATGTGTAAAAAAGAGAGTAATGAGAGGCAGGACAGCAGCCAGCAGCGATCAATCCGTCACTAATATATTAACTACGATGATCGGATGAAGAGAGATTGACTAGAAGTGAGGGTAAGTAAGTAAGAAAAAAAAAAAAAAAAAAGGAAAGGAAAAAAAAGGGAAAAAAACATGAGAGAATTTCAGATGAATAATAATAATGAAATACTGATACTGATACTGATACTGATACTAATACTAATACTAATACTAATTTCCTCTCCTCATAAATAGTTTCAAAGGTAGGTTTGGAGGAATTTGGTCGGTAATAATAATGACGGAGTAATCCCAAGAATAGAGTTATTATTATTATTATTAATATTGTTATTTCCCATGTCTTCTAATCTACCTACTTAGTAACTACCTACCTATCTAGCATTGAGTACCTAAATAGATACAAAATCATTATGGATGAAGGTAGGAAGGAAGTAGCACCTGATTAATGAATGAGTGAATGAATGAAAGAGTACCAGGTAATTAATAATGAATGGAATGGGGATGGAAAATTGGAGAGGGAAAAATTTAATCAACAGCAGGTCCCCTTTCAACGCTAACACTACTTACTAGTAAGCAGTTTCTTCCCCTGAATGGAATGGATACTATTACTCCATCTAAGGCTTGGGGCTAAAGGAGGGGCGCAATAATAATAATAATAATAATAATAATAATAATAATACTGCGGTAGTAAGTCTCCTTTAGGCCTGGCTGGTTCTTCGGGGCTTCGATGAGATCCGAGCATCGAAACTACAACCCTTTTCCTTTCTTTTTTCTGTTATACTTTCCAACTAGATGATGTTTATTCTCTAGTCGAGTTACTTGATTATCTACCGAGTAGTTACTCTGGACTTTATGATGAGTTGAGGCTGAGGATCTCTTCTTGAATGCCTCTCACGTGGACCCACGGAGTAACTTTCAATGTCAGGTCATGATTTGCGTACGGTCAGGTATCATTATTACCACGGAACATCGGAATTTGTTTTGCGTTTATTTTTATCACGTGACAGCAGATCTGCCCAACGGCGAGATGTATAGAATGTCAGATTCCTTTTTCTTCGTCCTGGGTACCCTGCCAGTTGATAGATCGTTGACCGTTACTCGACTTGTAGTCAACTCTGGAGGAATGAATGGTTGGGCAAAAAAAAAAAAAAGTCTAGGTATGGAGACCGTATTACCTATTTTTCGATTGGGGATAGATTCTCCTATAGGGAGGGCTTCCGGAGATCGAGGAACCATGCAGATTGGGTACCGGGGTAGTGGTTGTCGACAAGTGATTAAGTTTGTACTATACAGTGCTATCCTACAAATACCAGGTTATCATATGGGCGTCTATAATAATAAGATTAATAACACGTAGCTACGGAGTAGAGGTCGAGGTAGGGGGAGAAATATGGGAGCTGGGGTTGGGGGGTGCTAGTCACGTGATTACCCGATCGCTTAACCCAAAGTGGGAAACACTTGGGAACCTGTTTTTTTTTTCTCGTGGATCTCGCACAACGACGACGACCGACGCCTCCCCTCCCAACTGACCTCGCCGACCGTCGCGTGGCAGCGTCACTACATATAGGGTTTTTTTGGCTGTCGAATCTTGCTGCCCGCCCTTTGCTGCGCATCTTGCCTCCTTTTGCGCCTAACCTATACCTCGACATCCCCTTGACGAGGTTCTATCTTCCAAACCGCCTGTGTGCCGATTTTGCCCTATCTCGACGTCGTCGCTTACCCCAGTAGGGTACATCATCGCCCAACATGCCGCCTCCACCCCATATTAAGCCTGAGAATGTCCTCAAGGTAGGTTGGTATCGAATCTCAGCGTGGAATTAGATGGAATACTTCGTCTGGTTGTGAATTTATGGGTTGGATCTAACGCGAATTTTCGTTTTGTAGCGGGCACAGGAACTCATCGCTGTGGGCCAGGCTCCCGCCGCCCTGAACGTCCTCCACGAACATGCCACCTCTAAGCGGACCCGTAGCAGCCCGATTGCTTCTCTTGAACCCGTTATGCTCCTCTTTGTCGAATTGTGTGTCGACCTCCGCAAGGGAAAGGCCGCCAAAGATGGCCTCTACCAGTACAAGAATATCGCCCAAAACACCAATGTCGGAACTATTGAGGTAGGTGGATATGCTATCATCTTTTGCCATCTAAATTCCCCAATCGGCTGCCGATATCTAATGTGATGTATTACGCCTCCTCTAGATTGTCCTCAAGAAATTCATCGAGCTTGCGGAAAAGAAGGTGACGGAAGCCCAAGCCAAAGCCGACGAGATTCAATCTTCCCTGGAATCCGCCGCCCCTTCCTCTAATGTGGACGATTTGGAAGCCATCGAGACCCCCGAGACTATCCTTCTTGCTACTGTTTCCGGTGAGCAGTCTAGGGATCGTACTGACCGTGCTGTTGTAACCCCATGGCTCAAGTTTCTCTGGGAGACCTATCGCACTGTTCTGGAGATTCTCAAGAACAACGCTCGCCTGGAGGTTATGTACCAGACGACCGCTTTGCAGGCTTTCCAGTTCTGCTTGAAGTACACCCGCAAGACGGAATTCCGCAGACTCTGCGAGCTTCTCCGGAACCATGTCCAGAACGCCGCCAAGTATTCCGCTCAGATGCACGCCATTAACCTCAGCGACCCGGACACTCTTCAGCGCCACCTGGATACTCGATTCCAGCAGCTGAATGTTGCTGTTGAATTGGAGCTTTGGCAAGAGGCCTTCCGTAGCGTTGAGGATATCCATACTCTTCTGAGCCTCAGCAAGCGCCCCGCGAAGAACGTGATGATGGCCAACTACTACGAAAAGCTGGCTCGTATCTTCCTGGTTAGCGAAAACTACCTTTTCCACGCTGCCGCCTGGAGCCGCTACTACAACCTCCTCCGCCAGTCTGCTGCCAGCCTTGCCGCCAACCAGGGCTCTAAGAAGGACCACCCCTCTGTTTCTGATGCCGATATGACCAAGGCGGCCTCTTTTGTCCTTCTGTCCGCCCTCTCCATTCCCGTAATTAGCACTTCCCGCTCCCGGGGAGCTCTTGTCGATGTGGATGAGGTTCGCAAGAACAAGAACACTCGTCTCACCAACTTGTTAGGCATGGCACAACCCCCCTCTCGCGTGGTCCTCTTCAAGGATGCTCTGAACAAGGGATTGCTCAAGCGTGCTCGCCCTGAGATCCGGGATCTTTATAACATCTTGGAAGTCGACTTCCACCCTCTGTCCATCTGCAAGAAAATTACTCCCATTCTCAAGCAAATTGGCGCCGACCCTGAGATGGAGAAGTATGTTGTGCCGCTCCAGCAGGTCATCCTTACCCGTCTGTTCCAGCAGCTTTCTCAAGTCTATGAGTCCGTTGAGCTTAAGTTCATCTATGAGTTGGCTCAATTCCCCGACCCTTTCCAAATCACTCCTTCCATGATCGAGAAGTTCATTATGAACGGCTGCAAGAAGGGTGACCTCGCCATTCGTGTGGATCACATTTCTGGAGTCCTCACTTTCGATACCGATGTCTTCTCTTCCGCCAAGGCCCTGCACTCTGGCAGCGCTGCTGGATCCGCCGAGAGCGAAGTGGGCTCCGTGCAACGTTTGCAAAATACCCCTGCTGAGATCGCTCGTCTGCAGCTTACTCGCCTGGCTAAGACCCTGCATGTCACCTGCATGTACGTTGATCCCTCGTACAGCGAGGCTCGTCTGCAAACCAAGCAGTCCGCTCTTGCGCGCGCTGCCGCCGGTTTTGCCAAGGAGCATGAAGAGACTTTGGCTCGCCGTTCCGTTATCGAAAAGAAGAAAGAGGCAGCCACAGATGCCTTGCAGCGTAAGCAGAGAGAAGAGGAAAATCGCAAGCGACTTCGCACCCAACAACTCCAAGAAGCTGAGAAGCAGCGCCTGGCTGACGAACATCGCGAGCGCGAGAAGAAGCGTATTAAGGATGAACAGGACCGCATCCGTCAGCAAGAACTCAAGAAGCAGCTTGAAGAGCTCAAGAGCGGAGTCAAGGGCATCAACATTAGCGAGCTCGATTTAGAGGATCTTGATGCCAATCGTCTTCGTGCTATGAAGCTTGCCCAGCTCGAGAAAGAGAAGAATGAGCTTAACGACCGCATTCGCACCACTGCCAAGCGTATTGATCACTTGGAGCGTGCCTTCCGCCGTGAGGAGCTGAAACATGTCTCTGAAGACTATGAGGCTCAGAAGAAGGCGGACCTTGAAATGTACGAAGCTCAGAAGGCAGAAACTCTTACCGAAGCCCAACAGAAGCATAAGGAGGCCGTCGCTCTTAAGCACCGTCTCAGCCGCCTGGTACCCCAATTCACCAGCTTCCGCAAGGAGGTTTCCGAGAAGCGCCACGAGGAGTTCGAACGCCGCCGCAAGGCTGCTGAGAGGGAATTCGAGGCTAAGAAGAAGCAACGTGTTAAGGAAGTCCAGGAGAATAGACGCCGTGAGAGGCTGGAGCGTGAGAATGCCGAACGCGCCAGGAAGGAGGAAGAAGAGCGCGCTCAACGCGAAGAGGAAGAGAGAATTGCCAGAGATGAGGAACGCAGACGTGTTATGGCGGAGGAGAAGATTAAACGTGAAGAGGAAAGAAGGTTGGTTCCCTATTGTGGTTATAATTACAAACCGCCTGCGCACATCGCCACTAACTTGATTTTTTTTAGAAAATTGGATGAAATCGCCGCCAAACAGAAGCAGCGCGAGGAGGAAGCGGAGGCTCGCCGTCTGGCTAAGAAGACTGGTGCTCCTGAGCCATCTCGTGCTGAGCCTACTGAACGTACCGCTCCTCGTCTCAATCTTGCTCCTCGTTCAGGACCGGGATCTAGACCTAGCTGGAGAGAACGCGAAGCTGCCAAGGAGTCTGCTCCCTCTGCTGCTCCTTCTGCTGCTCCTTCTGCTGCTCCTGAAGTCCCCAAGGAAGAACCACAACCTGTCAAGAGGACCGGTGGCTACGTGCCCCCTCATCTCCGTTCTGGTTCTAGCGCTACCCCGTCTGCCCCCTCCAACGGCTCATCGGAGCGCTATGTTCCTCGTCACGCACGCGAGCCGGGCTCGTCTCAACCACCCTCCCGAACACAGACACCCCAGTCCGGCTCCTCCGATAAGCCCGAGGAAACAAAGTCCAGTGGGAAGTGGGTACCGAGATGGAAACAGCAGCAAGGCCAGTAAAGTTGAACATGACGTTTATATGTTGACGTTTTGAAAAAGTTTCCTACGAATGATTTTTCGAAAAGGGCGTGTGATTTTTTCTTTCTTTACTTTTTTTTTTACCTTGTCTCTTTTCTTTCCTCTCCATCTATGTTCGCATAGTAGCCTTCACCCCAATGGTTTATGTCTTCTCCCGTACCTCCTACTACTTATTATTTCCCCCCTTTTTTTCCTTTACCGACTCTTCTTTTTTTTTTATTTTCGTCTTATCTTACGAGCCAGGGAGACTTGTAGAGTTGTTATAGTTAAAGGGTCTCTGGGCATGGTTTCTCCCTTTAAATGCATTATGTTCCATTACATGAACACTTCTCATCTTCTTGTTCCACCCTCCTCTCCGTACTATTTTCTTTCATGTCAGCTATAGTTGGACGAATAATGCAGAAGATGACTCTTTTGGTTTCTCATTCTCTTTTACACCTATCTATCTATATATGAATCCCTGTCTCTCTCCACTACACCCTTTCAATCACATCCCCACATTCTTTAGCTTGTCATATCTATTTTATCTCAGGTATCTAGGTATATTCTCTCTCTCTCTCTCTCTTTTTTTGCTCCCCTTCCTATATAATGTAGTTCCATGACCCATATACCTACCCAGGCACCTATCGTTTGTTGTATCACGTAGCCTTACTGCTTATTATCAATAACTAACCACCTATAGTTATCTAAACACCTAGCTAAAGTTTGTAAATTCAGATAAAACTTGACATGTAGTTGTATTTTATTGTCCTGTAGACTGTCGTGTATTGTGTTGCATAATTCTTGAGTTTATTTATTCATTTTTAATTCTGTGTACTCTATTGCTCGACCTGCGAACATGGATAAATAAAGAAAAACAAACAAAAGACGTGAAAAGAATGACATGACAAGAGAGGGGAAAAAAAAGAAAATGAAGCATTCAGTGAAGGGTTATGTTTGACTTAAGTTAAAAAAAAAATAAAAAATAAGAAATAAAAATAAAAATTTAACCAGATGATGGGTGGTATAAGGCGAAGCTGCTGAATGGTGAGAGAAATGGATATCTATATACTGGAAGTTTATAATTTTTTGTTTCTTTTTTCTTCCCCTTTGGGCTTTTTGTAAAAGAAGAGACACTAAGTTTTAGGCAGTATTGGATGGCCCGGCCGTAGATGAGAAATAAACGCGTGGGAAATGATTCATGAGAAATGGGAAGTTAATCGATCAGTCAATGAAAAGCGTTCTAGACGAATAGAAAAGTTCGTTGTATATTTCGTAAACAAAATGATGATGAGGAGGAGGAGGATGAGGGCGATGAGGAGGAGGAGATTGTGAATTTTAGTTGAGACGAGTCGTGAAGGTAAAAGAGAATGAATAAAATCAAGCAGCGACGACTTCTGGTCCTGTGGCGGCCGCCCCAAAAAGCCTTTCTCTCCACTCCCCACAGACTGCCTCGAAGCCGCTCACGACATCTCCACAGACCCGCCCCGCTTCACGGTCTCTCAAGCGGCGGTCCCAGTCCCCCTTTTCGATCCATCGGGTTCCCTCTTCGCGACCCTCTTCCTCGCGGCGGAGGTCCGCGACTAGTTCTCGGGCGGAACGGAGTCTCCGGGAGGCTGTGGATGTGAGTTGTCGTGATTCATACAGGGTGTCACTGAGACTCCGGAGTGAGAGAGTGATGTCGGATGTTTGCGAGACGAGAGTTTGGAGGGAGACAAGCGGATCAGAAGTAGAGGAATGGGAGGGGGTATTAGGGCGTGAGGAGTGACGCGGTTGGTCTGGGAAAGGATATGGAAGGTTGGGTAGGAGTCCCTCATCGATTAGAGGGATGAGAGCATCAATGGACTCAGCGGAAAGAAGAGGAAAGGGAGCGAAAAGAAGAGGGTGCGTGAGGTTTTGCAGCATGCGAGTCTGGTGAGTCAGATGTGATGTGATAGATGAATGAGCAGTTATGAGCCTGTGGAGCATATCGTTAGGGCAAATGACAAAATACGAAAACATATTATTATAATGGGGCAAGACGTACCTCATGGCGTTATTCTCAATACCGCTCTGACCTCCCAGATCCCGGAGGGCCTCGACCGCACGTTGAATAACATGGTCATGTTCACTCCCATTGTTCTCCAGTCCACGGCGAGCCAAGCTCTCAATTTCCGCCATCTGGTTTTCCAGACCGGGCGTGATATCTGTGGCTTCCTCAAAGTCCGAGTCATTCCCGTAGTCTGACCCGTCGTATTGCGATTCGTGTCTCCGGTGTTGCCGATTTGTGCCATTTCGCGCCTTATGTCTGGGTGGGTGTAGTGAACCATGATCGGACGAATAGCCTGGAGATGTAGGCATCCTCTGCTCCATGTGGTGGTAGCCGTCTTCTCCATCACTGCGGTCCAGCTGTTGCGAATCTGCGGGCCCGGTTTCCTGTCCTGACGCGTATCCGTAGCCTCCATCTTCGTCCTCCCAAGCATCCGCCAGTTCATCTGCGAGATTTCCCAACCCACCGCCTGCACCTGCGAGCGTACCAAAGTCACCGGACATCCTGATCGATCCGTTCACACTGTGCGCGAGGGGTCGTCGGGGAGTCATGGGAGAGGGAGGGGCGGATGAACGGGGAGTACGAGGTGATTGTGGGGGACTATGGGAATAGCCATTTGGAGAGTATATCATGGGCGACATAGGGTCAATTTCGATGTTGGAGGACTGCGTCCGGCTATGGCGGTGAGATAGTCTAAGAGGAGTTGGTGGGATGGCAGGCATGCTGGTGGTAGTTGGAAGAAAGGGGGTTAAAGAATTGAAATTATGACTCGATAAATTGTTCAAGATGGGGGAAGTTGACTCCTTCCGACGAAGCCTCGAAGCGATTGTATCTTATATAGATTTTGGAGGACACAAGCTGCGGATGAGGAGCTTGCAGTGTCACTCCGATCGTGACTTCACTCAAGCAACAATAGGATGCAGGGGCTGCTGCGTCAAGAGGGAGGGGGGTGGTCTCAGTAACAAAAACCAACAAACACCATCGTCTGCAGACGTGAAGGGAGAGTCGAGGTAAAAATTAAGGTTGCTAACACAGCAGCGCTCAAAAAAAGCCGAAAGAGAACGAGGGACAATCAAGCTTATTTCATGATGGATGGCGAGTTGAAGATGCAACTTCACTTGATTAATTAATGACATTTTTAGTTCACTTTCCTTCCCGTGACCGCCGAAACCCCAATCAATCAATCAATCAAATCAATAAAGATTCAATCAGTACCTAGCCATTATTATCTTCTTTCATCCTTTCTTTCTTATTTAGCAGCCACTTGAGCTACTTGTCGATTCATATCTTCTACTATCATCCTCCCACTTGCACAAAAGAAAGCTTCTTCACAACCATGAGTTCAATCCGACGAATGTCCCCCACGGACCTGTTCTCTCTCAACTTAACCAATCTTGACCCACTGACTGAAAACTACGACTTGGGCTTCTACCTCAATTACCTTATGCGATGGCCATCTCTCTTTAGTAGCGTTCAAGACCGCCAGGAGGGGATTGTTGGATATAGTACGTTGAAACGCCCTCGCCAAAAAGAAGAAGAAGAAACCAAAATAGCCTTTTTTTTTTTTTTTGTTTTTTTAATTTCCCCGCTTTTAATTCCTTTAAATTACTGACTCTTTACTTTTTTGTTAGTCATGGGCAAGCTTGAAGAACAACACCACTCTATGCGTCATTCCGAACACTACACTCCCTGGCACGGCCACATTACAGTTTTGACTGTTGCGCCTGCATGGCGTCGATTTGGGCATGCTCGCCGTCTCACAGAGCGTCTTGAGCAGGGCTCAGATATCAATAATGCCTGGTTCGTTGATCTATACGTTAGAGCGGGAAATAAGGTAGCAGTGGACATGTATAAAGGAATGGGGTAAGTACTGCCTTTTTTTTTCCCCCTCGGCCCCTACCTTCTATTCTCTGTTAAATTTCCCACTCATCTGCTTTGTTCCTTTATTTGGGATATCTTCTTTTTTATACCCTTTCTATGATTCTACGAGGATAAGTTGACTAACACCCCACCCTTTCTTCCCTCCCCCCTTCTGCTCTCTTTCAATCGCATTAGGTACTCTGTATTCCGTCGTGTAGTAAATTACTACAGTGATGATCCGACCGGCTTTTCAGAGTCGGGAGAAGATGCATTCGACATGCGAAAACCTTGCAGTCGCGATAAGAATCTACAACATGTCCGGGAAAATGGGGAGAATTTCCCAGTTAGTCCGGCAGATGTTTCATAGCACTACTATCTTATATAACCATCTAGCTTTGTATCTAGTCTGATTGAGCACACATGTTCGGTCTATCTTGTAGGCGTTTATTTTCCATTTCTTTCCCAAAGAAATGGGGGGCAAATCTTACTTCTAATCAATGTAGATTTTATGATAAAAATAATGAAACAGTGACCCATCGAGCATATATAGCAATTTAAATTCTTCTCCCCAACGCCAGCTCTATACTTGCATGGCCCGGCTCGCTTGTGGATGGGTTATTATTGCAGACTTGCAATGCCGAACGATCAGCACTAGATCCAGAATGGAATAGTCTTCTGAAGTAGTAGCGTCATATCAAGGAGTATAAAGCTACACACTTCCTTTTACTAGAGAACTGACCTTGCCCAAGTGCCTTGATCTCTCTATAGAGAAGATAATCGATAATCGACACATTCTCAAGCAAACTCGGGTCGGTATCTCAACCCGGATGGTATTTTGAGTACGTACGCACGAAGAAATTGCTTAACCACCTAGATTTGACGTGGTAGATGGATGACAGGGAGGATAGAATTGCATTTGTAGACATCTAAGAAATTTTAAAAATTGAGTTTAAGATTAGGAGACGTACTGAAACACACAGGTTGATATTGAGGTTGTTCTACTCCTAAGATGTATGTGTAAGCAGCTATTAGGCTTCATTACTCTTATTTTATATAGGTGGGTCCGGTTGATAAAACAGCCATTCTTTATAATATGGCATGGCTATATTAATATAGTTTCTTCTATATCGATAGATGGATGGACGTAGGCCCACATGCACGTATATACTATACATACGTAGGCTTAACCCCCCCCCCCCCCCCCCTACTGCCCCAGGTGCCCAACTATAGATCATGTTGAGTTCTGCACTGACACCACCCAAGTTACCGAGTCTACGGTAGCTCTTGGCCAATAAAAATTGTCGTTAATCAGTATCGCTATTAAGATTTTGAATTTGAAAAAAAAAAAAAAAAAAAAATTTGCAATTGCTCTCTACTGCCATCAAGTAGCCATGTGCAAACCGATCATGTGACCAACATAGATATTACCATGTCAATGCAGCCACTGCCAGCGAGGTATAGTCATAAATATATGACATATATATGAGTCTTCATAATCCTGGGACTACGGCGATCGTTATGTCGCTCATACTTTGAGGGTCTCGACCACCGATATAATGCGAGGAAACAGTACGAGTGTTTCGGCACCAGCAGGGACTAACCTGAGATCGGCAAAGTAGGAGCAATTCAATAGCATTTGTTTTTCTGACTTTATTTTCTGATATAAAACGGCGTTATGATTTTCTTTTTGTTTTTTATCTATTTTTCCTAGGGACCCATTAGGCTAGTTCAGCCATTGTGGCCCGACTCCCAAACTCCAAACGCTATGCTGCACGGGGGGGGGGGGGAAAAGAAAAGAGGTGAAGAAAGAAAAAGTCGACTAACATACACAATAGGCATTTTTGATATACAGCCCCCAATTCCAATTTTAGAAATCAGAGCAACTCCTCACATGTCCAATCCTCATACCTAAACACGGGGGTTAGCTGAGAGCTGTTGACTATGTGCTTTCTCGGTAGAAGGTTTAGCTTACATTCCATCAGGCAGATATCTTCTAACAATCAAGGGAATTTTCTTTTGGTGTAATTCTTTCATAGCGATTTGCAAGGGGTCTGTTTCGCCCTCAAGGTCCACAAGTACCGGCGCATTCATGCTGAGTATAAAGTGTTAGTAAATCAAGGGTATCGAGCAAGCTAAATGACCACGAAATATCCAAACGAACCTGATTTGCAGGGCTCGGGTACCCAGGACACGAGCTTTCTCATATTTAGTCATGTACGGGGTTGTTGTGCGCTGGTCATTGGCAACTTTCTTTGCCCGCGATTGCTCCATCACCTTGCCTGAGTGACCGGCATTGGGGTCGCCGGAAACAACAACACGGTCGCCATTCACTGCTGGCGCATACGAATCATCGCCATATCCACCCTCGCCTCCTTCGCCGCCTTCGATATTGTCGGGGTCTAGGAAGTCTTCGGGCTCGTTATCATCATACTCCTGCTCCGCGGGCTCGTAATCGTAGCTGTCAAAATTGTGATGTTAGAACTCCCGGGCCAGTTGAGATCAGGCAGATAAAGCTTGTGAAATACAGAGCGATGACAATTTGCAAATGCCTCGTTCTTTTATAGAAGGTAAATTTGTGATGAAAATATTGTGTATTCTTACTTTTCTTCAGCTTCGTGGTCACCGTAGTCGGACATCGTGGCAAATCAAAGTAAACGAGATACAATGTAAAAAGAAAGAAATAGAAAGCTCTCTATAGTAGATGCACACAGAAATTAAAAATTAACCACCAGGTCCCAGGATAACTCGGGGTGAAACGTCCAACTCACTCGGGGAGACGAAGATTTCGATGTCGCGACAACGAAAGGCGGCGAAAAAGTTCCTGAGGCCGCTAGTCCTGTTGGGGCATAGAATCTCACCGCTCTCACCGCACTTCTGGCAAAATTTTTATCGCTTGAGAAATTTATGCAAGGTCTCGCTAACATTTGTGGATTGAGAAATTCCCAATATTCCATCTTTGCTTCTATATATGTGTCATTGAATATCTCAGTGGGCTTCCCCATTGCTCGTATGAGCCATGGGCCAGAAGAGGAGGTCCACGGGGGACTTTCCGAACCCTAAACGATTGCAAAGGCAAACAGCACTAGACGACACTGGTAGGATATCCTATCCTTCTTACCAATATACTGATTTCTTTTGCTTTGAAATAGGGACTGACCGCTTCTCCTTCATCTAGATCCTATTTATGAAGAAACTCATCATTCTGACTTGGATTATTCCTCTCCCGACGATGCCAGTATCACTAGCGATAGTCTTCATGAGACTCCTGCAACGCCATTCTCAACGGCCTCAGTTAGATACCCATCGGAGCTGAAGACACACCGCTGCCCATTTGATGGTTGCGACAAAGCGTTCAACCGGCCAGCTCGGCTTCAAGAGCACCTACGCTCCCACAACAATGAAAGGCTATTTAAATGCACCTTCGATGATTGCGACAAGACCTTTCTGCGTGCATCTCACTTGAATCACCATGTCAAAAGCGCCCATACCGGAATTCGAGATTACATTTGCGATCGCCCTGGTTGTGGGAAGAGTTTTGTAACAGGATCGCGCCTCCGTCGACACATAGCTGCCCATGATGGACGTGATAAATACCGCTGTACCGAATACCCTCCTTGCGACGAGACCTTTCGCAAACACTCAACTCTTCAGAAACATGTAATTTCCGTGCACCTCAAACAAAAGCCTTTTCCATGCCCACATAATGACCCTCGCACGGGCGAAAAATGTACAATGGCCTTTGAGACAGCAGGCCACCTCCGGGCTCATGAGAGTAGAATCCACACCGAAAAGCGGTTTAGTTGTGCGGAATGCGCCCATCGTACTGAACATGTGGTGCTGTCATCCTCCGATGCAATTAATTCACAAGCCGTCTTCCCTACGTATTCGCTGCTCCAAGCTCACATCCGAAGTGCTCATCCTCCTCAGTGCCCAAACTGCTCTATTACCTGCTCGACCCCTCGTGAATTGCGCCGCCATCTGGAAGTGGCACATGGCAACGTGAGTCTCGAGGACAGAAGGATATTCCCATGTACTGTCCCAGGCTGTGACCGTAGCTTCACCAAAAAGGGAAACTTAACCGTCCATGTCCGAACCGTTCATGAAGGAGAAAAGCGATTTATCTGTGGCGAGACAGACCTATCCACCTCCAAGAAGGTTGCCGAGTGGTCCGGTGATGGCTGCGGGAAAATGTACGGAAGCAAACTTGCTCTCGAAGAACATATTCGTACCGCACATTTAGGTTTCCAGAATTCCAAAGCTGAGCGTCGACAACGACTCAGCGTTACCAGGAATCAGCAAGAGAATTCGCAGAACAAGTTCACCGGCCCATCCGCATTGGCAACTCTTACAGGAGAAGGCTACGCTGAGGAGTCTGGCCGGCCCATTGCCTGCTTTATCCAAACCTGTCCCCACCGCTTCCACCGTAACTACGATCTATGGGTACATATGGGCAGCAAACATAACAGCACAGAGGACGAAATCCGAGACCTCTTCCTTCAACGAGCACTACTGGGCGATGATACTGATCCCATTCCTGGTGATATTCTCGGCATCTATGGCCTCGAATATGATCATGAAAACACATCATCCTCTGACCCATATGGCTTATGCGGCGATGCTCCTACGAATATTACTCCAGATCCCACCTCCCTTCTACCCGATGTCGGTACAGAACTGTTTACATTAGGAGATAGTTCTAGCCCATCTTCCTTTTTACATAAAACCGGCAACGATGCCGATATCATGATGCAAGATGTGAACTATAAGATACCCAATACTGACGATATGGCAATGATTGATCCTTTTTTGACTTATAACATGGCTAGCTCATAGAATATTTTCCCCCTTTCTTTCTTTCTTTCTTTCTTTCTTTTTTCTTAATATATTTTTTTTTCGCCTTATATCTAGCAACTGCTTCTATACTGCTTTCCAATTTCGTTTCATTTTTCTTTTTCTTCCCTTCTACTATTTCAATTTGGATCTTCATTTTCCAAATTTGCCAATAAAAAAGCCATATAGCCTCCACATGAATATATTTAGTGATTTATTTCCCTAAAGTATGACAAAAGGTTTTTTGGATGATCAAATGTATTCTTGCGGAGAAGAAGAAGGTGAATAGCCTTTCTTACTTGGTCAACTTCCATTCGACCTGTAGATACGCGGTTCCCCCTGGTCGACATCTTAGATTGTAAATGTGCCCGTTGTTGCTGGTTTCTTATTTACCCTGCCAAAGTTTATGAATGAGATACTTGGTATCTCGTTGAGGCTGCAAGTCAAAAAAAAAAAAGGAAGTGCATAGGATGGTAACTACTCATTTAATCCTGTATGGATGTTAGCATTGGCCCATATCAATTGATACCTTTCCTTGAGACAGTGACCTGGATAGGAAATGAAATTGATAATAAATAAGATCAAGTCCCATAGTGTATAATGAGGTTAATAGTCCTTCTTGAGACACTAAGTGTTAGCTAATCACTCATGTTTGTGAAATACCTTGTAACACGTAGGCTAACAATCAGGGGCTGTCATAGAGAATTGGCAGCACATCGATAAAAGGGACTGTGAAGAAGAGCACGTAAGTTTTTCCCTCTTTCTTATAAAAAAAATAAAAAAATAAAATAAAACAAAATACCCAAAACAAAACAAGGAGCAAAAGATAGTGTTTCACCAAGGAAGACTATTATGGGACATGACTTTTTTTTTTTTGTTCTTTTTGTCTTTTCTTAATATACTGAAAAACGCTTGAGGTTCCATTCTCTTTTCAAATAGAGTCAGAGCCAAAAACTCCTTGTTCGACTAACCTGTTACTTTCCCAAATATCAAAGCGGGCTGCCCTTGGCTGCTTAATTATCGCAGACAGGTATCCAGGCTGACAAGAATAGACGAGAATGAGAGGCAATGAGCAAGAGAAGAGAGGATCTCAAAAAAGATTATGAGATAAAAAAAAAGATGAAAGATATTCTTGCAAGAAATAACCCTGGATGTTGCTTTCGCTGAGCACAAAGATAAACTCCAAGGCTTTCTTGTTGTTTTTTTTTTTTTTTTTTCTTTTGCTGTTTTGGGTCTCTATGAAGAGTGTCGTTACCCATCAAGTGAGAGGTGATTTCAGATTTTCAAGTCTTGTGTGAATGGATACGGGAAAGTAAGGAAAGCATTCAAACCGTATATCCTAAAATAATTTAACCCCGGGAACAGTCCTCCCAGAAAAATTGCCGAATATTCGGGATAAGAAAAAAAAGAGGGCCGCTTCTACTCCTCAGGATTGTTCAAGGCCTTTTTCTCTTCTAGAGAAAAGCCAGTAGTAGCCTCATGCGTGGCTCTATATGAAAGGAAAGAACAGAGAGGTCAGCTACATCAAGGACTGAGCAGAACAATGATGGATGGATACTTGCCCTTGATCGGTAGTGCTGGTCTCAGTTTTGGAAGGGTTGCCGGCCAAAGTTCCATAGATTGGGGGGCCTGGCTGCGTATTTGCAACGCGAGGGCGACGGGAAGGTGGAGCCAGATTGAATATTGAAGTGTTCTTCCTGAAAATGAGAGTGGGGTTACGATATGCTTGGTTCCTTTGTTTATGTCCCACTAGGAACAGGTCATCAAAATAATCAACATTGCGAGAGGGGAAATTTTGGTCTCTGCGAGGGACAACTGGCAATGGGCTGTGTGGGTAATTTTGCTCACAGGCTCGCAAGCGAGTAAGATACTGCAAGAAAGAAAGGTAGTCGTCCTTAGCACCTACAACCCTTTCATATAGGCCAAACAGTCTCACCGTGTCACAAAAAAGGTGGACGGCTGAGTAACCTCTTGCTAGAGAAAGCCAGAGGGCAATCTTGAGTAAAAGATCGTAGATCTCATGTCCAGGATTTCCAGTTGGCCAGCTTGCTAAGTCTCCCTCTTCAGCCTTCTCAGTTGACATCATAGGGGGCTCAAGAAACGTAGGGGGTAACCATCCACAACCGCGAGCTTTATCCGGATAGTAATCAACAAGATATCGTTTGTAAAGGTAGTAAAATGTAGTGAGTTCGACGTAGGCGCCTGAAAAGAAGTCCCAGGTAAGCGAGTCCTTGCACCCATCCAAACGAAGTTGCTTGCTACTAAGAAAAGCCGTACGCGCATCCGATACGTTAAGGTTGCTGTAAATGGTAACTAGAGCCAAAGTATATCAGCATTTAGGTGATAAGTAAGGTTTGGTTGGGAATAAGTTACTTTGATCTTTCCTAAGCTCATCGATCGAGCAAAGTTCGCGTTTGAAAAGCTCAATCACCTCAATGGAATTCTTAAGCTCTTTCAAGACGTATGCAGGGTTGTTACGTCTACCGTTGAGCCAGTAGATAGGGGTTTTAGATCCCCTCTCATGGAGGGGCTCTAATAAGAGCCTCAAGTATTCAATTTCAAACGCAAATGTCTTCTCCTCCGTCAAATCTGTTTTACGATGAGGGTGGTCTGCGGCGCCCTGGAGGTGCTCAGTAACCCAGTCCTCCATCTTTAGTTGGATGTGCTGAACAGCGTCATCTGACTTGAACAAAAGAAGCAGGAGATGGTTATAGGAGCCCGGGAAAAGATTTTGATCTATGCCTGAAATTCGGGACATAATTTCATCGCGCAAAGAGCTGGGATCAAACCCTTTGGTGAATTTCGCTACTAGTCTATCCACTTCTTGATTCTGAGTCTCAAAAATTTGCTCTTCCCGATCATCCAAGAAGGCATGACTGGCCGCATTGCCGTTGATATCATATGGAATATCAATGGGTGCGCTGATCTGCTCACTAGAAAAACTAAGATCAGGAGGAGAGAAATCCAGAATATCGGGAAAGTCAGAGGAATCTGAAGAATCTGGCAAACTTCTAGGCGAGAAGTCGGTTCCAGGAGAGAAGTTGAACATCTCATCGGCCATGATGAGTTGTTTAACTCGATAATGTTGACCTGAGTACAGTCTGGGTCTTGAGGACAGACTCGAATCTAGGTAGGAAAGTGGATATTTAAAACAAGAAACAGCCTGGAAATAGCAGCACAAAAGGCATGTGCATTCAAAAAGAGGGACTAAAAGGATTGAAAGGAACGAAGAGGAAGGGAAAGGGAAATGAAGGGTTATCAAAGGAGCGTAGAGCTTTAGTTAGGGACCTAGCTTTGATAGTAAGTCACCGATGTTATCCACGCGTAGGAATGGCGTAAAAAGAAGGAGTGTAGACAATGGGTTGAGTTGTGGGAGGGAGAGGAGGAGAGAGTAGAAGGGGAAGAGAAGAAGAAGAAGAATAGAAGAGGTGGGGGCCTCTAGAGGGATGGAAGGTGACCTGGAAAGAGAATGAGGGATATAAATGAACTTGGTGAATAGATAGTCTAGTGAGTGAATAACAAGTGGGATATTGACAGAAAGCTGATGACTGTGACTGATCTTGACCTGACAAATTAAATCAACTCCAAGGTCTGAGCAAATTTTTCTTTGTACATATATCAGAACTTCAATGTATAAGGCAGTGCCATAAGTAGGTGCCTGATATTGGACAGGTACAAGGTATATACTTATTGTCCCAATTCTTGTGCTTAGGTAGGTACCTGTAAACTACCTAATATTTATGCCCATTTAGACCCACTCATTGTTCTTCATCTCCTAGGTACTAAGTAGATCAATTCTAGTAGGATTCGAAACATGTGATGCTGTAAAATCTCGGGCTATTAGAGGGAAACTATCAAATAAGATGACGAGAGATATTGTTCTCATATTATTCTATCCTGCTTATGGACGACTAGCCATTGCTTGGGACAATAGGCCACTTGGCAAAAGAATGAATCGACATTCATGAGGCTAGAATTGCCTGCTATTGACGTTTCAAATACCTTAGTCTCACTATAGACACGTGTTCGAGGTATATATAGCTTTCTAGACACATTATTTTAAAGTGACAAATAATACCAAGGCCATCTGTCACTTCAATAGTATCAATAGTTTTGACTTAATCAAAAGATTCTTCCAACTTTTCCTCAAATCAGCAAAAATATAAGGACATCGTGTAGGTACCTTTGGCAACCATAGAGAATTAGTACCGACTGGTTTCTAAAATGATGAAGGGGCTTTACTTTCTATTAAGAATTGTAGAGGTGCATACAGCATTTAAAACTCCAGCAACGCCATTTCCAGACAGCTAACCAAGGCCTTCAGACAACCGAGATAGGTTTATTTCCACAAACCAGGTATGTAAACACAGGATATACCTACCTAAAATTTAAAGAAATACTTAAGTAGGTACCTATAATATGACATGTCTTTACCAAGTAGTAGCCAATAATGAGAACTTTGTGTGTAACTAGCTAAGGGTTATTTATGCAAGAGTCCAATGGCGGGAGTCCATAAAGTTTGCTGACAATAGGCAGGTAGGTACAAGATTCAATGTTACGCCCGTTTTCAATCATCAATAATGTAAGTGGTGACTGAGGCATTGGTGGTGCATATGACAACGCATTATTTAGACCCTGGAATTTTACCATATTTACCTCCCCATCCAACCCCGACGATTTGTTGAAGTGGTTAGTTGGAGTAAATTGATTGCCAATCGGGTAATTTAAGAGGTGGGTAAGATGGTGTAAGATACCTAGTAGCAAACCTATAGATACTAAGATGGAGTTAAAATATATATATTTATTCCAGTTTAAAGAAATGTGATAGATACGGTTTCCAGCTCCCAAATTGAGTCAAAATAATTGGGGGTGTTTGTCCTGCAGGCTTCCTGAACAACAGAAAAATTTCGAGTACTCTTACTCTTTCAAGTGAACAAAAGTCTACTTGCTGGGGGTTCCCCCCCTTTTAGATACTTATTTATGGTACTTACCCCATACCCACTTTCTGTACCTGGGTGGAACTGGTTAGATGTTAATATTTACTTGCAAGAATTTTGATCCCCGACAGTTGAACGACCTAGTCTTTCTTTCTTAAAGAGGGGGGTGAGAAAGGTATTCTACAGGATACTTGAAAAAAATAAAATAAAGTAAAAACTTGATATATAACCGATGATATCATATCACTGCAGGTGGCTACTTAGAATAAACTATTGGCTAAACGCATGCGTGGAGATAGGACCAATTATTCATGGCACTATTCTAACGAAACCACTACAAGTTACTCACTTGCCTGGGTACTTGATACGTAGCCTTGACAACTTTGTCCCGTTGATCCTGGTTAATATTGAATACTACCTAGGTAAGCAGTAAATCCTGACCCAAGGCAGTGGAGGGAAAACACGACACATGATAGGTTGGTTGCCTTGCCCTCTCTCGCCAACCGACAACACAGCAAACCTAAGCAGGTACCTGGGCTTAGTACCATACACCAAAACTCGAGGGTTACTCTAGTAATATCTTCATGGTACGGGCATGAAGACGTGAAGAAGCCTTTGGACAAGGGTTGACTCCATGAGGTGGAAACTAAAAAAGCCCTTTATGTCAACAATGCTACCTAGGTAGATACTTAATCGTGGGGATGGTGTGCTGATCCCTTAATTCGGGAAAACGAGGCTTTGCCGATCGATCCATGCCATGTCAACGAGGCCCAGGTAGTTTTTGGGGACTGGGCTTGGGTGGACATGGGAAGAACTACGTGGTAGGTAAATGATAGATTTAGTCGAATAGGGTCAATACAATTTAAACCACCGTCTGTCACTGAGGTCATATCTGCATCTTTGATTCTTCATCGAGCAATGATCGCCCGATGGTTTGCGCGTTAGGCCAGCGACATCCATCCGTTCAACTCAATTCAGCAGAAAGCCACGCACACACACCTCTTCATGCTGAAATTTTATACTGCTGATATCGATCTGGGTCGTCCTTTAATGGGGTCGTAAAGTGTAACTGCTGATGAGTGGAATCAGGGGTGTAAGCCACTCAATCCTTTATGGAGACTTTACTTCTTCTTCTTCTTCTTCTTCTTCTTCTTCTTCTTATTTATTTATTTAGTTATTGTCATCATCATCATCATCATCATTTATGCACTCCTATACTTGATGAGCGATTATGTTATCCAAGTGTTGATGTGAAATTCTTAGTAAGACATTATTGAGCCAAATGGGGGGACGGAAATGGCAAGAAGTCCCGACTCTAATTGTTCCAGTTTGATCCTTTCAACAAGGCAATTTCGAATAAAATAGGGTTTTGCTGGGGAGGGTGCGCTGCTCCCCCAACTGTGTCTCAGGTACAATTGGTCACAGCCACTCCAGCCCAGGAGAGATCCAAGGGTACTGGATGATGCAGCCAGGGTTGCTTTTAGGTACCGACCCTGGACGCCTCACGCATTTTGATTCTTCCGAGAATCCCCAGCTCACACAGTTTCAGGTTCTTGGCAGGTTGCCACTAGTAAATAATCTTAGAAAAGAAGACCAAAAAAAAAAGGGGTGGTGTGGATGTTAATATTTTACTCCATCCAGTAGACTAGGCTACAGTGAAACCATTCCAAAGGGAGCTAAGAATATGTCACTAACTACTCTGACTATTTACTAGTTAACTAGTGGGAGGTGGAAAATTGTAGTTAAGATCTTATTAGATAGGATTGTATTTAACTTTGTATGTGTTTATATGTGGGTAGTTAACACTAGTAGTGTGCATTGTGCAATAGTTTTTTGATTTGTGGTTTTCGTACTGTACAAGCCCCAAACTATTGATCTTTTAACACAATAATGGATCCATTTAGGTGGCCACTCGGGTCCCTACGGCAGATGGATACCCCCAAACTGGAGCAATTAACGGCTACCGTTGACCTTTTAGCCACGCTTGGCGACTTACATTCGTCTTGTCGAGCCTCGTGGTGGGGGAGTAAGAATAGAAACAATAATAACCATAGAAACTACTCTTTCTTGAAAGGAAAAAAAAAAGGGGTGGGGGGATGAGTTCAGCAGGGAGGAAACTAAGACATGCAGGGCTTGTGTTACTATATTTGGGAATGGAAAATTCGCCAATATAATAGTGTGCTGAATTGAACATTAATTACTTATCCTTTTGTAGTCAGGTGTAGAATGGGAGAGAATCAGGGAAGATGGATGACGGGGAATTTGGGTGAGCAGAGATGATACGGTGGCCACTCCGAAAATTGCTTGGGAGGCGCCTGTAGTTGATGAGAGTAATCATAGTATTGTATTTAGTCAGGTATCTGAGGCACTAGAGAGGTAGTAGTACACTTGGTAATTTAATAATAATAATAATAATACCTAAAGTACTTTTATACATACTTAAGGAGTGGTGCCTTACCGGGATACCTACCCTGTAATCTTCTGTAGGGAAAGACTGGTGAGCGGAGCAATCTGGCTGGGAAGAGAGAGCAGCTTCATAACAAATCTACATAGAAAGGACTAAAGGCACATATTGTAAGAAGGGGGAGGGGGAATAATATTAATAATAAAACACAGACAAAGGTCACTTTATCGAGAATTGGTGTACTGCAAGCCTTTGATCCACGTCGATCCATCTAGAAGGATGAACAGAGCGATCATTCGGGGAAGCAAAAAAGGAACCGATTTTGCGTTTTCCTTTACATTCCTGCCAAGACTTTTCTTTTCTTTTTTTTGTTTTTAAAAAAAAAAAAGACGGGATAAAAAAAAAAAATAAAGGATTTAGTTTTTCTGAGCCACATTTGATGACGCCAGTCGACCAGCCGATGTGCAACACACTTCGGTTTGAGAAATAGCCTAGAACCACCCATACGGTACCTACACGATTTGTGTATTATTGTATTGTCCTCCTCCTCTGGATGTCGTCTCGTAAAATAAAGCTGTGAATCAATCCATAGTTCTCCTGATCTTACTGGAATAAAATAAACACAAGATACGCATGTACCTAGGTAGGATAATTAATGTTCCCAGTTGTACTCTTCTGAATAATGGGTCGAATCCACTATTAATGTGGCTCAGTCAAGACATACTAAACCAATCAGTAGTCAGTGAGCTGGTAAAGTTAGAAGGTACTCAGTAGCAGGTAAGTAAAACCATGACACTCCCACATCAGACCCACGGCCTTGTCTGCTGGTGAGCGAGAATCATGTCTACGTCCTCCGGCACCCGTCTCATCTCACGCTCTGGCTTCTCTTCTTGATTTATTGTTGTTCCTCTTGCTTCTTCCTTGTGTCACTCGTTTTCTTTTCTGATTTCCTTTCCTCCCTCCCCGCCCCTATACTTTTTCTTCCCTCCCTCTTCACTCTCTCACTAGTCTATCATCGGCCTCATCGGCCACCAAGACACCAAGCGTCCAACTGACTTTTATTTGGAGTCAGGCGCCAAATACTTGATCTTGCGACATCATCCGACAGCTTTCCCTTCATCTATATTGGTAGTTCATTCGCAGTTGTCTCGCTGCGATTCGCTCTCCGACCCCCGCTCACTGCTTTCGATTTATTTATCTATTTTTTTTATTCATATTATTATTATTATTATTCCTCCCCCCCCCCTCTTCCTACGTATTTCACCTCGAAAAGTTTCTAGCCGATACTCCATGGAATCAAACCTCCAAAACTAGTCTTGGCGGGTCCTGACACTCTGTCGCTATCTTCGTGCGGAGGAGACCTATACTCTCCCTCCCCCTCCCATTATCGCCTCTCGTTTATTCTTCTTCACTTTTGGGTTTGACGGTGGTTGTGTCCTAGTTCATTCCCTTACCTTTTAAAAACCAAAACCTTGTCTTTGAATTACATCAGAAGCCGGCCTTCAATTCATCTTCCGATTCAAAAGAAAAAAAGAAAAAAAAATAAAGTTTAGCCAACATGGTTCGCTCCCGCGGTAAGTCTTAGATCGAGAGAAGGCCATTCATTCTTGTTGTATATACACATTATGTGGGATGACGGCGGTTGACATCCCTTGCGTGCTTAGTTCTGTCGCTGTTCTCTTCATTTGGTGGAGCTTCCCGCAAATCAAGCGCCGAGAGGAAGCAAAGATCGGAGGCTCCAGCAACTAAGAGTCTCTCATCAAGATACGACACACCTTCTCCCGAGACTCCTTCACCACGGGATGGCTCTCCAACTAAAGCGGACCGACGAATTTCAACCCGACCCGCATCAACGGTCTTTTCCCATAATCCGCCGTTACTTCAGTTCGAACAGGACACCCCTCCGGAACTTCAACCCATTTTCGGATACCTTAACAGTCACACGAATAAACTATACCTTGAAGGGTATTTCCTCAAGTTGAATGATTTGGATAACTGTAGGTCTCGCTGGTATCAGAGGAAGTGGGGACCTAAGTTAATTTATCCATATTTTAGATGGGCGATTTTGTGTCGATCGGCAATGGGTGGAATGCTACGCCCAGCTTATTGGTACTGTCCTTTCGCTATGGGATGCTGCTGCTCTGGAAGCAGCAGGTGACGTAGAAGTTCCCCCGACCTTTATTAATCTGGCGGATGCCTCGATTAAAATGGTAAGCTCAGCTTTGCGTCGATCATTTTTTATAAGATTCGTACCGTGGTGAAGTGTTTCATTGACTGTTACATTTAGATTGAGCATCTAGCTACCCAAAATGAAACAGGAGAGCAATCACTAAGAAACGTTTTGAGCGTATGCTCCGCTGGCTCAAACCGATACCTATTCCATTTCGATTCCCCCCAATCACTAACCCAGTGGGCCGCAGCGATTCGCCTGGCCATGTTTGAAAACACTTCCCTATCTGAGGCGTATACTGGGTCGATCATTGCTGGAAAAGGGAAGAATCTCCTAAGCATTGGGTCAATTCTAGAGCGCAATCGATTCAAGCACGAAGATTGGGCTCGGGTCAGATTCGGTGCAGGAACGCCATGGAGGCGTTGCTGGTTTGTGGTCACCCCTCCAGATGAGAAGGAGCTCCAAAAAGCGCAAAAATCCATGAAGAAATCGGCCTATGATCGTACGCCAAAATTGGTAACAGGAAGCATTAAGTTTTACGAGACTAAGAAGACCAAAAAAGTCAAGCCAATCGCGACAATTTCCGATGCATACTCCGCCTATGCCATTTACCCTCAGGCAAGAGAGTTGATTGATCAGTCGACCTTGATTAAGATTGAGGGAACTTACATCATGCATTCACAGTCTGAATCAAAGAGGGAGGGGTTTGTTTTCGTCATGCCCGAGGTCCATCCGGCAGTTAGTGGGTTTGAGATTATGCTCCGATTCTTGATTCCGACATTTGATACATTCAACCTATACGGGCGGCCAACCCGTCTCATCGCGGCCATTAATCACATAAAGAGTATTATGTTCGCATTCCCGAACCAGGAGCGATATGAGTACCTTGAAATCGTGGACATTTCTAGTTTGATGGAAACTCCTGGGAGCCAGAATTGGAGTGAAGCTGAGTGGAGGAGGCAACTAAAAGAGGCAACCGCTCGTCGAATGGCTGATACAAGCAGCAGAGCAAGCAGCCTGTCAGGGAACAAAACTCGTTTTCGAACCAGCCTTCCGGCTCGCTACAGCAATGTCCCCGCAGAATCCCCAAATCGAAATGGCCCCCTCCTAGGATATATGCCTGGATTCAATCAATCTATGGATGCAATCGCTCAACCAATGCCCAAGAATGAATCGTTTGCACCAATCCAGCACACTAGAAGCGTTTCCGACACAGCTGGAAGCCCCATCCAACCGATGCCACAAGCCTCTGTTGTTGTCGATAGTCCAGCGTCATCTGGGTTAGATGTAACACGCAACGAAAAAGCGATCAGTTTCAACGACTACAGCAGTTCAGAGAGTGATTGGAACCGAAACTCCTATCAACCCGGCTTGGAGCCAGTGGCACCGAGCCAAGAATATGGAGCTCCTGCCCCTTCCCTTGTAGCGGCCCCCCCTGCATTTACCCACGAATCGAGGGCCATGCCATCGAGTAGGCCAGAAGTGTCACCGGCACTCATGAGAAAGGCTAGTAAACGGATGTCTCGTGGCACACTTGCACAGCTCGCTGCTGCCTCGGGTAGAGTGAGTTTCTCCGATGTTTCAACTCCATTGGAAAGATTGGAAAGTCACGGTAGCCATGAATCCGATGTATCAAACCGCCATGCAGCAAATAATATGTGGCATCCCATTTCTAACACCCCGGAAGTTGCTTTTACACATCAACCAACGAATCAAAGAACAACCTTTCCGGAAGAGGATGCACCAGTACCACCTATGCACAACCCTGACACCGTAACCGCACTTTCATCCAAACCAATGAAGCAGAATATTCGTATCGATACCACGAGAGCTTTCAAACGCAAACCTATTGGCCATCCTCAGCCACAAAATCTCAACCCCCAAACTCCGGGAGAACCGAGTTACGACGACCTTCGCCATACAGTCGATTTCGAAGCATTGAACCTGGTTGGTCCCCATCGCTCCAACTCATCTATCCCTTCACCAGACAAAAAGGCCAACCAGGAGGAAGAAAGTGTGTATGGTGATGAGTCTGTTGCAACCCCAGATTATGCAAGCACGGCAGAGTCTGTTTATAGCAAGAATTCTGCGAAGTCGGCCCCAAGGCCAAGAATGGGAGTCATGAAAACCGTTGGAACTGCTCCTGGACCAAAAGACTTGGTTATTGGTGATGTCCACTACTCGGTCAATACAGCACCCCAGAAGAGCTCCGAAATTCCGACTGTAGATTTTGGACCAACCATGACCTATCTTCCTACCACAGGGCGCCCCAATACATCAGATACTCTAAGAAAATTTGAGCACCAAAGGACTGACTCAGATGCCACGGAAAAACAGCGGCTTTCTCGTCACCTGGATCGTACTCACTCAAGTTCACCAAGTCGAGACGAGTATCGGCGAAGTGTCCTATGGCAACCGGGCATGACGCCCGCGCGTCCGGTAACCCCTGGGGGTGGACTCACACCAGAACAATTTGTACAGCAGCGAGCAGCTCCTAGTCCTCCAATGAACTACCCTCACCACCGAACTCCATCAGGAACACCACCCCCACCCCGACCCGCGTCTGGAGACTGGGCGGCCCATTCTCGATCGCAGTCTCAAATGAGCAATCATAGTCACAGTCGGCCTCGTTCTCGTGGCGCTAGCAGTATGATAAACTACAATGATGTTTCCTCCCACCTTTCAGCCCGCGAACAAGAACATGTAGCACGCATGACTGGCTCATCATTCTTCAACCTCTCAAGCGAGAACAAAAAGACACCGCCTCCCGTCAACCCGATGGGCTTAGTTGGAGCGATTGATGCTCGAGAACGAGAGAAAAGTGCGATCAAAGAAGGGATGTCAAATCAAATGGTGCAGCATGCAATTGCCCAGCGTCAACAACATTGGCAGCAGCAGCAAATGCTCCAGCCACCCCAAAATCACTCATACGGCATGCAAAGTGGACAGTCGGGCATTTACAACATCCCCACAGCCAGTCATACTTGGGATGCTCTAAACCAAAGTTATCGACCCGAGGAGCCCCGCCGTCAGTCTTGGTATAACCAGCTACCAGTCCAAGCATCGCAGATGGGCCCAGCCTATGAGCCAAACCAGACCAACCAGCCCAACCAGCAACCCCCCGCCTATTCGGGTGGCGGTAACACAATGCGTTATTATTCGTAAACCTCAAATCTCACTTTATCCGTCCTTTTATGGTGATTTCATTGCATTTACATCGGTCTCCTTGCGTTTTTTTTCTTACGTTAGATTTTTATGATCTAGTTGCGATATTATTTTTCTCACAGTTTTCTATTTGGCTCTCGGATCAAAACTTCATCTTAGACTTAGATCTTTCACCTTCCTTATTCCCTCAAGATATGTCTCCACCTCAGCTATTACCTTTCCTTTATTTTTTTTTTTTTATACCTTAACCCTTGCGGTGCGTGCTCTTTACGTTAACTGGAGTATTGTGAATCAGCCTGGCGCTAGGATCATTTACAAATTCATCTTTGTTACTTTGAATAGTGGCAATGGGTCTTGTGGGAAGGAATCAATGCTTGTTGGGAAAGCGTCGCATCTTGCATCTTGTTATTATATCCTCCATCCCTCACTGTCTTTATTTATACATGTAAATATGAGAGAGCTCGAAATAGAACCAGATTGGGATCACATTTAACCTTTATTCTCTGCTCTTGCGCCCCAACGGACTTCAAATTTCTCAAGTCTCACACATATACAGTGTCCAAAAAATCGTATAAAAAGAAGAAAGGCAATTAACACAAGGTAGGTGGATACTTGGTCCCGTGAGTCTTCTCTGGCTAGGTAGTTTAATATGTAATGCATCTGCTATCATCATACATACTAGGTACCTACCTACCTATTGTGATGGTGATTTCCTGTTGTTGTAGGGATGTCATTTATCTAGGTAGTAGGTATTCACTACCTAGTAGGTAGGTAAGTACTTACCAATAAATACACTCTTGCTAGAGAATTATGTTATGCCTGGGTTATATAGAGTGACCATCAATTGGTGGGCTACTTGATCAAGGTAGATAGAGAACATATCTTCATGGAATCAATGCTTGATTGATATCAATAATAAATGCCAAAAAAAAAAGGGAAAGAAACGTGGGTGATATATTTAAGAAGGTGGAGGAGAGTAAGGACACACACCATTTAGAAAAGAGAAAAGAAAAGGAAAAAAAATATAGAATAGAGTAATAGAACCGAAAAACGCCTTGACTGCCAATAAATTCATTCCTTGTATCCCACCCATCTGTCCATCTCCTGGTAAATAGTTTCTTCTTCTTCTTCTTCTTTTGGTTTTATGTTCAAGTCCTAGGTGCTTGCGATGAATAAGCTGTTGTGATGATGATCTTGATTCCTTCACTTGATCTCATGTCTGACTTGCCGCTATCATAATTGAGCTTTCAAAGCCTCTTCCTTTCTTTTCTTCTTTTTTTTTTATATGTATTTTCTTTCTCATTCATCTATTCTGTTTGAGAAGGGATGTTTTAGTTTGTATGCATTTTCCTCACTCGGTTGGCACCTTCATAGAGGGTACGATCAATAGCAGCAGCGACGGTTAGGGTACCACCAATGATAGCGCAAACACCTGTCAGGAATCCAGTGAATGTCTTGGGGCTAGCCTCTCTATTAATGACCTTCATTGGGGAGATGTCATAGTTGAAGAAAACTCCAGGGATACCACTGGATGCATGAAGTCGCTCCTTGTGGCCCTCGTCAGAAGCATCGCCACCTAGCAAGGATCGTCTGTGCGAGGTCACAGAGTATTGGTGAGTTTCAATACTTCCCTCTGACCCGTGTCCAATTCCATGAGCACCAAGAGGAGCGTTTTCGCTTGCGCTGTGGAGTGTGGTCGAGTACAAGGGATCCCATCCGAGAGGCAGATAGGAAGTGGAGACTACCTTGACAAAGTACGTGAAGCTGTAACCTACTTCATTGGTGTCCTGGCTAGTGTTATCTAGAGGGTTAGTATGGTGGTGGTCGGTCCATTGCCAGCGGTCAGATAGCTCATCTGGAAGCTGTGGTCCAAATCGAAGCTGGTGGATCTGATGTGTCATGGTGTGCTTTTCAGGATCGGGGAGACCAATGTCGAGGTAATTGCCGAGGTCATGGACGTGGAGGTTTCCATTGGTGAAGCTGCGGCCTGGCGCGATGTGGAAGTTTCCTACCACCTTATTCACCCGGATGACGCCTTCAATACGGCATCCTTCGCGGCGTTGGGCATCGATTCGCTGCGTATATCCTTCACGCTCGCATTGCTCAATATTGTTGCCATTTCCAAATGACCATTGTTGCAGTGCGTATGCCTCCCGAACCTCATCACAGGTGTTACAACAACCCTTCTTGATCGCATCAGGCGGGGCGTGCGGAGCACCACCGCACTGTCCGCAGTAATCAGGGTCAAGATGCTTGGCAGTTTCGTCTTTCGAGTGACTAGTTGTGGAGCAGATTAATGACGGTTCGACCATTGAATGAGCCAGGAAGTGGTTTCTTACAGTTCCAGAGCCTTGATGTCAAGAACACGGCCGCCTTCGGAGGCTGGGGATAGGCGAACCTTGTTGACACCATGCGCCACGCCAACCTGCTGTTCGCCAGACACGTCCATCACATCGAGCGTAGTAAGTTCGCAGGGCAACCGCGGGAATGTGATATTCAAATGGATTTCCATCTTCTCTCCTATACGTGAAGAGTCATAATTAGTCAATCTTGCTTTTGTACCAGCCCCGCATCCCCTCACGGGATAAAGCGTGAAAGCATACCTCTTGACTTATCGACAATCAGCTCCGGTAGCACAACCACACGCCGGTAATCCATCCATTCTCCCCACACAAGGTATAGAATGATAACTAGCGAGGCGATCGTTATAATACCGCCGGATGTTGTGCGGATGCGTGCCTCGTCAACGGTTTTAGCAAAGGCATCAAGCCTCGTGAAGCGCGATTTGGCCGGCATGGTTTCAATCAATCGGCGAGCATGCGGGGGGGTTTTGTTAAATCAATCAGGATTTCAGCTGGACTCGTGGCTACAATATCTATACAGAGGTATCGCACATCACTATTAGCACAAAAGTCGCGACATTTCTAGTTAAGCACTATGTGTACCGAAGACCCTATGATAGGTCTGGAAAAGAAGGAAGGAAATATTGAAAGCTTACCAACTGAGGAAATATGTTGAAGATGAGAGCCTAGCAGCAGAAGTCAATTGCACTTCTCTTCCAACTCCTAGCCCTTGGGAAACAAGTTGTCCTGTGGGTGACAGGCTGGATGAAGCATGGCTTTGTGTTTCGCAGTAGCCATTTGGCCTATTGGAATCTCTAATTCGTATTGTATTACCAGATGTCCGCCAAAGGACAAACTGCAGTCTCTGATTCGTCAGTTTGGGATCCACATACCTGTGCCTGGGCTCAGTCACGTGTTCTTCAGCCCCAGTGCATCGCCGCCTATTTCACGTGATGTCTCTGCCTGCATGAAATGCTTTTTGGTTCACGTCACTTTTTTGTTCTCACTTCTACTCCCATATTCTTTCAACATAACGCCTCGCTCTTGAGGTTCATTGCGCCTTGATTTTGAGCCACCTGATACACCATACTTGAGACACCATACCTTATCAATATATGCCGATTAAATCGAGTCTTGAATAAATCGAGGCGCCGAGCGCGGTTTGCCTCTGATCTACCTAACCTTTTCCCACTTCAAAAAACCAAACTCACGGTGTACTTTCGAATACCGCTCTCCCACCAAACACTACCATACGATCTTTGGAACTCAATATGAAGGGTGGAAGAGGTTCGCGCGGCCGCTCGGGTGGTTCGGATCGAGGAGGTATTCGCAAGCGGGGTGCTCCGACAAGGGTTGATCGAGATGGTGATTTGGCAATGGACGCAGGTGCCGGTCGTGGGAAGAGAACTCGTGGAGATTCTGGTCGTTCAGCGCCTTCTGGCCCACGGGCGCAGACGCGCGACAGAGCTATCAATGCGATTCAAAAGGCGCTATCGAGCAATACCACTTCTCAGGCGAATATTCGTCAAGGTGGTCGCGGGAGTAGTCTAGAACAAGTCATTGTTCGTGGCTGGAAGCAGAGTAAAGCCGCATCTAATTCCGACGGTGGTGTCGAAAGCCTCATCGCCTTCCTCGAGAGGAAACTCAGCCCATCCGACCCCAAAGCTGGCACACGCGCAAGAATAACAAAGGTATGTGCAACACCACCAGAATTGGCGGTCATCGACATGAATTACCAGCGTCGTCCTCTCCGGTGTGTTCTCGTTTTTAAGGATGGTACCTCCAGAACGACGATCGGCGGAAGTTGAGGGGTTTTTATCGGCGTTTATTCCTTTGGATGACTGCGATTTCCAAGGTCCCTTATGCCTTGCTAACATTCATTAGTCGCGGGTTGAAGGCGACGCTCTAATAGCATCTATCCGCCCGGAGCTGTCCAAGAGGATGATTCAACTTAGTGGTATTAGTTTTGCGGGCGCGCCTCTTACGATCGAAGCACAATCGATGGTGGACCAGGTGATGGCGCAAAACGGAACCTCACCATCTACGGCCGATACAAAAGCTAAAATGACAACGATCCTTGGAAAACGTTATTATCAAGAGTCGAAACTGCTTGATCTTTCCAAATTAGCAGATGATCCTGACCTGGTAGCGATGGGGATTTTTAACACAACATCCACAGAGTCAAAATTCTTCCCCGCGATGATGAAGGTGTGGGAGTTGAACTTTGACAATGCTGTAGCACGACGAGAGGCAGTGGAAAGTGTTAGCCTCGCATACAATCAACTCGCAAATATCGCCGTGGTCACGACCTTGGCGCAAACATTCCCCGACTTGAAAAATCTTGATTTATCCAACAACAACTTCAAAGACTCGCAATCCCTCCTTGGATGGCGGTGGAAATTCCGAAAACTTCAATTTCTCGACCTGACAGGCAACCCTTTCTCTTCTGATCCTAGTTTTAAGGATACTATGCTCAAGTGGTATCCGGAACTCAGAACCTTAAACAACATGCAGGTTCGGACGGAAGAAGAAATTGCTGCTCAGAAAAAAACTCCGATACCCATCCAAGCGCCCTATTTCCAAGACGAATCTCAGATCGCTGAAAATTTCGTGCGGGCCTTTTTCACGGGTTATGACAATAACCGCAACGACATAATTAATGGAGTTTACGACAATAACTCCACTTTTTCGCTCAATGTGAACACCTCTGCTCCACGAGCTTTACAAACGGAGCCCGCACCTTGGGAACCGTATCTTAAGAAAAGCCGAAATCTTCTTAAGATCAGCCATCTTCCTGCAAGGATGTCTCGTACCTATGTTGGGATGGAGAAGATCCGTGAGCTATGGAACAGCCTCCCTCGAACAAGGCACCCCGATATTGCAGCACACCCAGGAGAATGGCTCATCGAATGCTATCCGATTCCGGGACTTCCTGATCCCACCGGACAGAGTGCCACTGGAGTAGGAGGGTTTCTTATTATGGTACACGGTAAATTTGAGGAAGACCACTCGGGTAAAGTTGAGACCCGCAGCTTTGACCGGACCTTCATTCTTGGTCCTGGTGGAGGCGCTGGAGGAATTAGAGTCATTAGTGACGTGCTCTGTCTGCGAGCTTATGGTGGGAATGAGGCATGGCAGCTGGAAGTACCCCCAGTAACTGCTCAACCGGTGCAACCGGTGCAGCCGGTGCAGCCAATTGCAGCACCAGTGGTAGCGCCAGCAGGCCCTGAGGGATATGGAATGCCAGCACCTGGTAAAACGGATGTGCAAGTACAACAGGAGCAGTTGGTGATGCAACTGAGTGCCAAAACGATGATGACTTTACAATATTCCGAAATGGCGCTTTCGGGAAATGGCTGGAATATGGATGCCTCCTTGAAGAATTTCCAGGAACTTAAAGTAAGTAAACTATTTAAACAAATTTGTCACTAGTTAAACGTACTAACAACCGATTCAGACCCAAGGGAAACTGCCTGCAGATGCTTTTCTTCCGGGTGCCGTCTAGCTACTATTAGATTAAAAATTATACCTCATGCATGATTTTTGGAGAGAGGGTTCACTGACTTGCCTTGCCCTTTCCATTTTATTTCCCCCCCCCTCCCCCCTTCTTTTCATTGCTATTTGCTGTAATATGCTGTGATTTTGATTATTGCATGGCTTGGGCGAACGGTTGTTAAATTATTCTCAATATTTGTATCATAAAAGACCACGAAGATCATGTCCATAGAGAAAAGAAAGGGCAAAATAAGCACCCCTGATTCAAAACCTCCTCATAACCACACTCAATGGTCCGTGTAGAGTTTCTGTAGTAGTTGAGGCTGATAACTGAATTACTTGGCGTGCACTAAGGCTACCCAACAACTAGAGTTACCGCCAACATTCCGCAGACAGCCAGTTGTTGGCCTATCGTCGGCACCAGCTCTAGCTTCCCCTTGTGTGATATCTTACGTCTTTTTCTTTTTTTTAAAATTTTTTTTCTCGTACTCCCCATATTGTCGATAATCTACACTATTAGCTGGCGCATGCTCAGTGGACAGAAGCGCAGCATGAGGCTTGCATTTGTGCCGGAGAACTAATGGAATGCCCGCCACTACAACCACACGCACGATCGGCGAGATGTCTCCCAACGGAGCGGCCGCTCTCGATCCCTTAGACGCAGGTGAGTGGGAGGGAATTGTTCCTTAGAAGGCTGATATATTAATGCCAGCTTGCTAATTCATCGAGGAAATCAGCTGATTATGACCCAATCGACCACCTAAACTCCATCTTCTCCCACCCCTCCACCCTCTCCTCCGTCTCCCAAGTTTCCAAGAATCTCCGTGAATATGAAGACGAGCTAGACAATGACATTGGCGCACTGGTGGAGGATCAAGTCACATCCAATGCGGAGAGTGTCGAGCGCATCCAAGCTGCCAAAGCTGACCTGACTGAGCTTTTCAAGAAGATCGACGATGTGCGCGACCGCGCGTCCAGGACGGAACAATCTATTACGGATATGACGGCCGATATCAAGCAGCTAGACAATGCGAAGAAGAACCTCACACAATCCATGACGGCCCTGAAGCGACTTCAGATGTTGACCACCGCTTACGATCAGCTCCGCGTCCTGAGCCGCACAAGGCAGTATCGGGAATGTGCCCAGCTGCTGCAGGCAGTGATTCAGCTGATGGCGCACTTCAAGTCCTATCGCTCGATTGACCAGATCGCCTTGCTCAGTCGTAATGTCGCTGATATACAGCGTGAGCTGCTAGAGCAAGTCTGTGAGGACTTCGAGATGGCGTTTGCCAAGGGCGAGGTAGGCCCAAAGAAGGTCGCACTTTTGGAAGGGTGCCTGGTCATGGATGCGTTGGGAGAGCATGCGAGGTCTAGGCTAGTAACTTGGTATTGCAACTTCCAACTACGCGAATACCGGCAGGTTTTCAGGAACAATGAGGAGGCTGGTTCCCTGGATAACATCTCGCGCAGATACTCCTGGTTCCGGCGTATCTTAAGGATCTACGATGAGGAGTACACGGCGATCTTTCCAGCAACATGGAAAGTGGATGAAACACTGGCCAATGTGTTCTGCGAGGGGACTAGAGACGACTATAAAGGGATCCTCTCCCGGTCTGTTCGGAATGGCCAAGTAATCGACGTGAACCTACTCCTTTCCTGTTTGCAGGAAACGCTTGATTTCGAACATTCCCTAGAGCGTCGCTTCGTTGCCCCCTCTCGCACATCTACTGATACCCTCGCCTCGATAGAGGTACTAGCTTTTGGTCAGGCTATCTCGGAGGCGTTTGAGCCCTACTTAAGTGTCTGGGTAGAAGCCCAGGATAAGCAACTAGCCAGCCTCATACCAAAATATCGCCAACAACCATTGAAGCCTCCAGATGAGGAATTTGATTCCAATGCTGTCATAGCCTCCTCGACAGAGCTTTTTACGTTCTATCGGCTCTCTTTGCAACAATGTGCGAAGCTCTCCACAGGTGGAAGTCTCGCGGATTTGGCCAAAGTTTTCGAAAAGTATCTTGATCAGTACGCCCAGCAGGTCCTCCTTTACTACATCAGTGATCAGCCTACTGTCCATAGTCCACTAGGAGTCGTCTCTCTAGAAGATTACATTGCTGTGCTCAACACTGCAGATTACTGCTACACGACCTGTAACCAACTTGAGGAAAAGATTAAGGGAAGGCTCGACAAGAGTCTGAAACAGACCGTAGACCTACAAAGCCAAGCGGATTCATTCATGGGAATTGCGTCGGCCGCTGTCCGTGGCCTCGTGAGGAAGGTGGAGGTCGAGCTAGAACCCTGTTGGCGAGAAATGCGCAATATGCCCTGGAGTCGATTGGAGAGCGTGAGCGATCAGAGTTCCTACGTTGGGGAGGTCTTATCCAAGAGCAACACCAAATCTGCAGAAATTCTGCAGTTGATCCATAAGCAACAGTACGCTAGAGCATTCGCGGATCATCTTGTTGAGATGGTATCCAATCTCTTCCTCACCAATATCTTCCAGTGCAAGCCTATCTCGGAGACGGGTGCAGAACAGGTAAGGGCCCTTCACGGCTCTCTCCCTAATACAAACGTGCACCCAATCAACTAACGCATAAATAGATGCTCCTGGATACATACACCCTCAAAACCGGCCTTTCATCGCTTCTCCCCGCCCCCGCCCCTGTAGGCTTCGTCAAACGTGTAAACAACAGCTTCGCAAAGATCGAAACCCTCCTCAAGACTCTCCAAGTCCAACCCTCGCCTCCTGAGGCTCTCGTGCAAGCCTACCTAATCCACATCGCAGACCGAAGCAACACAAACTTCCGTAAGATCCTTGATCTCAAGGGCATCCGCAGTCGTCAGGAGCAGAACCACCTCGTAGAGCTCTTCCAAGTCCACCGCGCATCCGACCGCTACGCATCCACCACCCAGCAAAGCAACCCCATCCTTGCGGCCCTTCATACCACCACTGCGTCTTCCTCGGCTTCCGTCTCCCAGGGCCTAGGTCTTGGAACTGCCGCAGCCTCCATCGGTGCCTCCAACCTCCCCTCCCGCTTCGAAGCCTCCATGCTCGGATCTGCCATCATCTCCGCCGCCAAGGATGGAGTCGATCGCTTCGGCACTCCCATGAGCTCCTCGTCTACCACAACAAACGCGATTAGCAGCGCAGGCGGCGGCCCCAATTCTACGTCTGTCACCCCGTCCTCGACTCCTGTTCCGCAGGGTCCACAAAGCCTTGAAAGCGGGCTGAACGAGAACTTGAAGAATATTGGAAAATTCTTCCGGCGGGACCTAGGCTTCGGTGGTAGATTTGTGAGAGGTAGCGATGACGGTTGAGATTAATCGTGCTTTACTGTATATGTTTCCAACGCTGGGAGGCTTTACATAGCATTTGCTTCCTCCTCCTTCTTTTTATTGTTCCTTGCTATGTGGTCTTCTTCACCAATATTTTACTATACCATTACCATATATTATTAGATCAATTTGAGCATTTTTGGAGATGTGTTTTTTATACTTGCACGCGAATAAGTAAATCTCATGTTACTAGTTATAATTTGTGTTTATATTGTCGTTGTAAGTGGCATCTCCTTGGCTAGTTGCTGAGGAGATGATATTTGGGTAAATATTTCGACGAGTGGGAAATAACCAAGGCTAAATATAGGTAGGTAGAAATAAAAAATGTCCTTGACAACACCCGAAACAAGCGTGTGTAGCTAGGTATTTATATTTAGATATTTAGTAATTTTACATAGATTTATCTCATAACCACAACGAAAGTGGATCAAATTATTATCAAATATTTTATCTACCTAATTGCACACATATCATTCTTTTTCGCTAATCATCATTGTCGTAAATCTTCTTTCGAAGATTTTCCAAACCATATACCGAGGTATTCATCTCTTGTCTTAATTTCGGTTCAGTATCCACCGATATGATCGGTGTTCCGACAGAATTGATGGTTGCAACCATGGTCTCGGACTCTGATGCAGGTTCCCACTCTAAGGTCTCTATTCCTGGCTTCAAATGGAACGCTTCGAGCAGAGTCGAAGGGGAGGCTGGTTTAGGTCTCCATTCTTGAGTTGCCCCCGGGGAGCGAACACAATCAACAGAGATAATTATTGTGCTGGATTGCTCAATAGTCTGTACGTCAAGTACGTTACCTGAGAGCTGGATAAATCCTTGCGATCTCAAGGTTCCGTCGCTCTCTAGGGTGAAGCATTGGAGTTGTGCAGAGCTAGTTTGAGGTTAGTTAAGCTAGATCGAACTGGGAAGACAAGCGCTGGACTACTTACCCTTCTAGTGCAACGAGGATGACTCGTCGTGGATTAGAGGAATCTGAACCGAGTGACGTTGCCCAGATTCCGCGCACGGCGACCTCTTTCGCCTCTGGTTCCTGGTCAACAAGAGGAACTTGCTGCAGAATCTGACTTTCAGCCCATTTCCAGACAAGGAGGAAGTTATCACCTCCACCGGAGATGAGATACTCGGGCGCCCATTTGGGGATGCATAGTTGGCTGACGAAGGTGGTGTGTCCTAGGCAATAATTCTCAATGACATGCGCTTGGGGAGGCCCGCGGGAAACGCGAATATGTTCATCCCTATCCGCAGTGAGGAGGTAGCTTCGCGACTTCGTGGAAGAAGGGTCCTTGGAGGGGAGCGAGACGAAAGCCAGATCAGTTAGGAGGGAGACGTGACCAAGGAGTAACTGGTGTTCAAAGGTTGGCGCATCGGAAGTCTTATTCTCCTCCTTTGCCTTCTTGGCCTTCATTTTCATCTGCATTTCGAGGGATCTTAGGTTCCGTTGCGTGTGAACGGTCAGTGGTGTGGCCGACGGTCCACTTGGCCTTGTCTGAATAGAGGCCTTCGCTACAGTGCGGGGCTTATCGCTTGGGATAAGAGGTAGAGAATAGACATCCCCAAACTTGTCAGCACTTAGAATCATGCTGTCATCGTCTGTGAAAGTGATGGCACATGGCCGCTTTGGCATTGCCCTAGGTAGGTAGGTGAGCAAGCTACTGGCATTTTGGAGGAGAGTTGACTCTACCTTGCACTTAATTGCTTGAAAGAGCCATCTTCTTCGATCTCAAAAACCCGAATGCATTTGTCCTCAGCAGTGAGGGCAACCACATACTCCCCATTGGGGGTAGATGTCAAGATAGGGATGTTTGACCAGGTGGTTTGCTTGCTGGATGTATCACTGAGAGTCTGGTCTGCATCCGCGGCGACCTTTCGCTTTTTCCCCGGCGGTCCTTGCTCTTTTCCGTTGGACTCGGCACTACTGGCCTTCAAGTTATCCGCATTTATTGATGTAGACGCATCCTCTGGCCATGAAGCGAGACGTTGTCCGGTTTCCGCCACATAAGAGTAGAGCTTTGTACCGGCAGATGCTACGAGCACAGTTTTAGAAGTCCCATTTTTCCTCTGGACCAATTCAATGCACTGAAACGGGAACTGAAAGTTTTCCGCCATCTCGGATGTGGGGGAGGGGAAATTTTTTTTTTGTTTTAGCTGTGACGCAGTGATATAGGATGGTGGTTTTTCAATAACACCTCGTGGTCCCAGCTGGGGGGATAGGTCTCCCTTTTTTTTTTTTTCTTCCTTTGCTCTCCTTTTAAACCTTCACAGCTTCTGTTCTTGAATCCAATGTTCCCCTCTCAATCTAGATCTAAAAAGCTCTCTTCTTGGGGTTGTTAGTCATGGAATGGAGCTGCATCTTTTTCGGCGGAGACCACGTGATCGGCTAGCGAGCCACAAATAAAAAAAAAGAAGTTCCAAAAATCCACACAAATTTAAAAAGCTTCAATCCTCGAATCGTTTTCGATCCAACCACCACTCTACCTCCAACGACCATTCCCTTGCCCTTAAACATCCTATCTTCAGCGAATTAAGGAGAAATGGGGGGCAAGTCTGCTAGCAAGGCCGCTTACTTCGAGAAGCTCAAGGCCCTTCTCGATGAGTACAAGACCGTCTTCATTGTCGGTGTTGACAATGTCAGCTCTCAGCAGATGCACGAGATCCGTGTGGCTCTCCGTGGTGAGGGTGTTGTCCTGATGGGCAAGAACACCATGGTATGTTGCTTAAACTTGCAGTCGCCTCCCGAATTGTCATTGACTCGATTATCCAGGTTCGCCGTGCTCTCAAGGGTTTCATTCTCGACAGCCCTGAGTTCGAGCGTCTGCTTCCCTTCGTCAAGGGTGAGTTTCGCAAATCCCGTTCAATGATTTATCCTTTCCCCCCTCCCCCATACCCCTAGTATCGGGAAATGTGAGGCGTGAAGATATCTTGGTGGTGTATTTTTGCTGACATTATTCCCTTTTCCAGGCAATGTTGGTTTCATCTTCACCGACGGTGACCTCAAGGCCGTCAAGGCTAAGATTCTCGCCAACCGTGTCGCTGCTCCCGCTCGTGCTGGTGCTATTGCCCCTTGCGACGTCTGGATTCCCGCTGGTAACACCGGTATGGAACCCGGTAAGACCTCTTTCTTCCAGGCTCTCGGTGTCCCCACCAAGATTGCTCGTGGTACCATTGAAATTACCACCGATCTCAAGCTCGTTGAGGAGGGTACTAAGGTCGGCCCCTCTGAGGCTACCCTGCTCAACATGCTCAACATCTCTCCCTTCACCTACGGTATGAGCATCGTTCAGGTGTACGACAACGGCCAGACCTTCCCCGCCAGCGTCTTGGATATTGAGGAGTCTCAGCTCCTTGCGGCCTTCTCCAGCGCCATCCAGGCCATCACCACCATCTCTCTCGCTGCCAACTACCCCACCCTTCCTTCCGTTGTGCACTCTCTCATCAACGGTTACAAGAAGGTCATGGCTGTTGGTGTTGAGACTGAGTACAGCTGGCCCGAGATTGAGGAGCTCAAGGACCGTATCGCCAACCCTGACGCATACGCTTCCGCCGCTCCTGTTGCTGCCGCTGCCGGTGGTGCTGCTCCTGCTGCTGCTGAGGCTGCTCCTGCCGAGGAGGAGGCTGATGAGTCCGACGAGGACATGGGCTTCGGCTTGTTCGACTAAACTTCTTGTGTCATTACACAGGATGTGAACGCCATGTATTAGATACTTTTTTATGACCAATCATGACCGGTTGGGGTACAATGAAAAAAATATGAAATAGCATGGATAAGATTGTGGCTTCTATTCTCTCTATTAAGACATGAAAACGTAGCATCGTTTCATGCTCTAGGGGAATCACAATGGTAAGCGAAATCCTTTTATCAGTTCATTTTCATGTTTTTTCTTAATGATCATACACCCCCCCTTTCCTCCCTCCAGTCTCTTGGCGAATGATGATACAATTTTTAACTCGGAGATACCTTGCGGGTGTCACTGAAGATCAAAAACACGCAACAACAAACACTCTAATTTTTTGCTGACGCCTCACCACTCAATTGCCTTTTTTTTTTTTTGCCACATGAATTCTTATGTTTAGCTACTAATGGCTTTGACAGATGAATCTTACATGATTTGTAGCTCGTGTAATATACTGTTCTACAATGAAGGCAGTATCGTTGCCCTGTTCTTAGGCCGTGTCGTAGTTATAAAAATCCTGATTGCCTACTGTAGGGACTGCGAAATGGTTGGATTTCCTGGTCTGACCTGCATGCTGGAAGAAGTTTTGATATATTTAGATGTTATGAGAAGTAGATGAATTGAAAAAAAATTAATAACGATAAAATTCCAGTGCTTGCTTGTCTTCGTGTCTTGGATTAAGAATCTTAAAAGTATCTTAAGTAGCTCATGACGTAGTCCACCAAATGCTTTTATTTGTGCGAATGGCGGGGCCGATTTGCGGCCCGAGGCCTGCAGGCACTTCGTGAGCAGGAATCACAATATCAAGTGGGAGAAACAGCCTGCAAATTGTCCCTCTACAGCACCCCATCCCTCTTCCTCCAAAATGCCGGTCCAATTTGAGCCATTGAAGAATGATCTGTTGTTGAGAGCCGCTCGAGGTGATTCTCAAATTCTGTTTAACACTCATAAATCAAGCTAATCCAGTTTTCTAGGCGAGAAAGTTCCGCGTCCGCCCATGTGGGTTATGCGACAGGGTATGCTTCGCATTTTGACCCTACCTCTTGTCCCTATTCTTGTGCCTTCGTTTTTGTTTCTTTTTTCCTTTCTTTCGCTTTCTTCTTCCCAATTTTGTTCGGATCGATTACATTAGCCATCGCTAACTCCCCTCCGTCTTGTGTCGTCCTTTATAGCCGGCCGCTATCTTCCGGAATATCACGAAGCGAAGGGCGGACGCGACTTCTTCGAGTGCTGCCGGGACCCCGAAGTCGCATCTGTAATCACTATCCAGCCCGTGGACCGGTATGAAGGGCTCATTGATGCCGCTATTATCTTCTCAGATATCTTGGTTATCCCGCAAGCCATGGGGATGACGGTGGAGATGTTGGACAAGAAGGGCCCGCATTTTCCCGAGCCGCTCAAGTCTCCGGATGACGGACAGTACGAGGAAGTTTTGAAGAGGGAGGTGGACGTTAAGAAGGAGCTAGACTACGTCTACAAGGCTATCACACTCACTCGACAGAAACTACAGGGTCGCGTACCTTTGATCGGGTTCTGTGGTGCCCCATGGACCCTGCTTTGCTACATGGTTGAGGGCGGTGGCAGCAAGATGTTTGTCCAGTCTAAGACGTGGATCTACAAGTATGGAAAAGAGTCCCAAGCCCTGCTCCAGAAGATTGCAGAGATCTGTGTCGAGTATCTCGCGCTGCAGGTTGAGGCTGGTGCTCAGCTGGTTCAAGTCTTTGACTCCTGGGCTGGCGAACTGTCTCCTGCAACCTTCAAGTCCTTCTCCCTCCCCTACTTGCGATATATCTCCGCCAACCTGCCCAAGAGACTGACAGAGATGGGCCTCGAACCGGTACCAATGACTGTTTTTGCGAAGGGTGCATGGTATGCTCTTGAGGATCTGTGCGAGTCGGGCTATAACGTCGTTGGTCTGGATTGGCTGCACGATCCTGCCGAGGCTTTCCGTATCGCCAATGGCCGTGTGACAATCCAAGGAAATGCCGATCCCGGCGTTCTTTATGGGGGCCGAGCAGCTATTACTGAGGCCGTAGAAAATATGGTTCGGGGATTCCAGGGAGGCAAGCAAGGATGGATTGCGAACTTGGGTCATGGTACGTTTACATCTTATTTCTTCATTATCCTATTTTACAATGGCATTTACTGATCTTTTTTTTTTCTTTTAAACCAGGTGTAACTCCCTTTGTTAAGCCTGAAGATCTCAAGTTCTACTTTGAAGAAATTCATCGTCTCACCGCTGCATGAAGTGTTTCTATATATATGAAAATTGAACTATGTACACAGTGAATCCAGGGTACTGCTATATGACCAATTGAAATATTGGCCATAAATTAGACAGCAATATCCTCATTCCTATAGTTTAAATAAGTATCATCAGTATAGGATCAACCAAAAATTAGAAAAAAGGGAAACAAGCCGGAGTTAATTGATCAACCACTCCCCTCTCCATCTATATATATATATATATATATATATATTAAGAAAAAAAGGAAAACTCACCAAAGTTCAGGCTTCTCTTTGATAAACTTCTCCATCATCTCCTTACACTCCTCGTTATCCAACACCACGACATCCTTCCCCCGATTCTTTAGATATTCCTCTCCACCAAGGAAGTTCTTATTCTCTCCAATGACTACTCGCTTCACCTTGTAAAGGATGCAGGCACCAGTACACATATCACAGGGTGACAGGGTGGTATACATTGTTGCGCCCTCGTAAGCGGAAGCAGGTAGACGACCCGAGTTTTCGAGTGCAGACATCTCAGCCTGGAAATTTGGTTAGATAGATAGATAGATAAAATAAAATAAATATTCATTCATATATTTTTCTTCAAATGGTTGAGTATGTTTGTCAAGACATCATCCCTCATATCCATATATTTTGGTTCCGTAAGAAAAAAAAACCCCCCGAAAAGCAGAAGAAGACAGTAACACTCTCATATAAGAAAATATAGCAGTTATATGGGTTGGGTTGGGTAATAAAAGGGCAAAAAAAAAAATAAAATAAAATAAAAAAGAGAGAGAGAGAGAGACGAACATGTAATGTGGCACTGCCCTTCTGAACACGCATGTTGTGTCCACGTCCAAGAATTTCACCGTCCTTGGAGACCAGCGCGGCTCCGATAGGCACTCCGCCCTCTGCGAGTCCCTTCTTGGCCTCTTCGACGGCAGCAATGAACCCGGGATCTTGCTCCATTGTTTCGTTTATTTGATTTATTTTGGGAAACTTAAGGTTGTTAATTTTTTTTGGGAGGGGAGTGAGTGGTGGTGGTGAGAAGGTATGTAATGAGTCAGAAAATAAGGTGTCCAGGTAGGTAGACGGGTTGGGGGATAAGAGGATGATAAAAGCTACCTAAAGTAAACGCTGGTATCTATGGAGTAATAATGTGTACGAGTAGAGGAGACATCTTCTGGAGCCAGTTGTGTGGGTTCTAGTTTTGACCCACTTTTCTTTTTTTTTTTTTTTTCTTCTTATAGTAAATTAACTGAGATAGTACGTAGCTGGGTCAGGATCCACGAGGCTTAGATGATAGGTAGATAGATGATAGTATTGATTGATATCAAATTGGAGGTTGGGGTAATTGATATGCAAACTTAGTGGGAATCTTAATAATAAAAGGTAATAACATTTATGATTTGTTAGCGTCTACTCTGTTGTATATGGATATGAATGTATGTACCGTACCTTTGACAGGTAGTTGATTCACATGGATATATATCACTTTATCACATTGGAAAGATAGCATTCGGTAGAGTCCGGCATTTGCATCACTAAATCAACTGGGAGCTATTGTTACCCACAAGTTCATTGGGGTGTACTACTAAAAGAGACTGGGTAGCTACAAGTAGGGTTTCTTTTTCCTTTTCGTTTTCCTTCTTTCTACATCCCGCGAGAGTTGTGGCTAACGTTATATAGTAAAGTGACTCACTTTAGATGCTACCCCGGAGGATAAGGAAGCTTTAAGTTGTATTATTTTAGATAAATAGAATACCGAGTCCTCAGTATCTTGTTCTTCTTTTCTTTCTTTCTTTAATTTTTGTTCAACTTTTTTTTTTTTTTTTTGCTGTCCCATAGAGCTAGCAAAGCCAAGTTGAACACCCCGCTAGAAAGCCCAAGTATCATCATAGAACTCAGGCGAGTTATCATAGGGTCTAGCGGAGTCCTCCCTAGGGATATAAATTTCTAGATCTTGACTCAGCGTAAATTGGCTTCATGCTTTGAATCAGAGTCGGTTAATTGAACGAACTTCTTAGTCGACTCCTTATCCACAAGGCATTTATTCCCAATGGTCCCTTCATTACACACCGGGCTAGGAGGAGAACCCTCCAACCAGTTCACCATGATCTCATCCAAAAAAAAAATTAGTGGTTCAATCTCAACACGGCCCTGAACAGTGATATTCTGTTTCTTATCAAAATAAACTACTAGTATTTAGTCTATCTCAAATGCCTGCTTATCAACAATAAGATGTGGGGAGATAGAGACTGTATATAACTATCAGCATTCGCCTCAAGTAACTGATTTAGGTCATGCCTTCACTGAAGTTGGGCCTCTTTAGTAGTTTTAATGCTTTTTAAGTATGACACATTTATGGTCCAATCGTTCCTGGGAAGGGCCTCGTCGATAATCACTCCGACGGCCTACAATTTCAGGTAGAATTTTGAAGATTTGCTTATACATATAATCAAGTACAAGTACTACTCGAACGCTATTAGACCCCAGGCGGGAGGAAATCTGGGTACTTGTTGGCGCTCATCTTGAGACCAATTGGAATGATGGGGAGGTTGAGGGGCGCCGGATTATGCCCTACTCCTGTGATGAATAAACTACAGCTTATCGATAAGCCTCTTTCTTCTTTTCGCTTCGGTTCCAGCCTAAGGCAAACATGGGAATGTGCCACCAGATCAAAAGAAAAAAAAAAAAAATTGAGAAAGGTTTTGTATACCGTGAGAACCAATTCGCCCCTACTTTGCCTCTTTTGCAAATTCCTCCTTTGCCTCTGCTGCGAGTTCCAAGGTTCCCTAGGCTGAATCGGAAAATTCATATGGATTATGAAGGATCCTGATTACCAAAATTACTGTTCAGCAGCCAAAATGCGTTTGAAAAGCGGACAGTGGTTCGGTAATGAAGGGCGTTTCGTAATTACCGGGGCGTCAGGTGCAGAGGTTCCAGGAAATGGGTGGAAGAGTAGAGAAGAGAATGGAAGCAGTGGAATCAGCGCTCGGGCCATGGAATCAAGTGGACGACGGGTCGGTCGAAACAGCGAGAACTAAGAAAGGGAAATCACCACCAATCTGATTGGTATGACAGCCTCACCAACCCATCGTCTACAAATTCGAGCCTTTCTTTGTCTTTGAATATAATCATCGTCTCGATTTCCCATACATTCATAATCTTCCCCTTCTTCTCAATCCTTCTCCCTTAACTGCTCATCGTCATCTCTAAAGCTTCTCTCCCTCCCTATACTCTCGGAACCCGCCTTATTGTAGTCCCGGTATTAGTTACCAGGATCGTGAAAAGATTGCCGTATCTAGTACAGGAATAAGGTCCGTTGGTGCCTGGTCCTGGTATCGGAATACGAAACTTACGTACCAGTTACCAGCCTTTTTTTTCGCCTTGCCATCCATCCATCCCTCACCCGGAGCCTATTAGTTATTATTCGACTCTCAATCACCTAAAGGGACTACTTAGTTATCCTTCGAAATCCTTTCTCCCCTTCCTCCATCATCCACCCTGTCCCGCTAGAGGATTTTCAAGGCACAGACTTTCTCTTCACTTCCCTTTACATTTAGGGACCGGCGATTTTACCACCAACTCGCCCCTCCTAGTGCCTTTTCTTTTTTCTTTTCCAGCACCAATTTTTCTTTTTTGTTTTGTGTTTTTTTTTTAAAAAAAGTTTCTTGCTATTCGAAGTCCTTCGCTACCCCTCGCGGATTCACCCTCCCCCCCTCCTAAGATTATTCTAGATTCCAGTCACAATGGTCAAGGATACTAAGTTCTACGACATCCTCGGGGTAAAGAATCATTTCCTGGTCTCATCACAATGATCTGAACCGCCGGCAAACTAACAGTGATATTTATAGGTTCCCCCCACAGCCACTGAGGCCCAACTTAAGACCGCCTACAAGAAGGGTGCCCTTAAGTATCACCCTGGTATGTAACACACTCTTCGAATGTTAAAATTTGACTATTGGATTCACTAACCAGTTCCTTCTTTTGCCTCGTGTATAGATAAGAATGCCAACAACCCAGAAGCCGCCGAGAAGTTCAAGGAAATGTCCCGTGCCTATGAAATCCTCTCTGATTCCCAGAAGCGGTCCATCTACGACCAGCTCGGTGAGGAGGGTCTAGAGAATGGTGGTGGTGCCGGTGGAATGGGTGCCGAGGACCTCTTTGCCCAATTCTTTGGCGGCGGTGGTGGCTTCGGTGGTATGTTCGGCGGTGGAATGCGGGACCAGGGCCCCAAGAAGGCCCGTACTATCCACCACGTTCATAAGGTCAACCTTGAAGATATCTACCGTGGTAAGGTCTCTAAATTGGCATTGCAAAAGTCTGTCATTTGCAGCTCTTGCGAGGGCCGTGGTGGTAAGGAAGGTGCCGTCAAGACCTGTACCGGCTGCAGTGGTACTGGTATGAAGACCATGATGCGCCAAATGGGCCCCATGATCCAGCGATTCCAGACCGTCTGCCCCGACTGCAATGGTGAGGGTGAGATCATCCGTGACCGCGATCGCTGCCGCAGCTGTAACGGTAAGAAGACCGTTGTCGAGCGCAAGGTGCTTCATGTACACGTTGACCGGGGTGTCAAGAATGGCCACAAGATCGAATTCCGTGGAGAGGGTGACCAGATGCCTGGAGTCATGGCTGGTGATGTTGTATTTGAGATTGAGCAAAAGCCTCATTCTCGGTTCCAGCGCAAGGATGATGATCTCTTCTTCCAGGCTGAGGTTGATCTCCTCACCGCCTTGGCTGGTGGTTCCCTTAACATCGAGCATCTTGATGACCGGTGGTTGAACGTCCCTATCGCCCCTGGCGAGGTTATCACACCTGGTACGTTTCACTTCTCTTTTACTTATCTAGTCATATCTCTCTCCCTTTTTTTTTTTTAAACTAGTTATACTAAATTTTTTTTTTTTTCACAGGTTGTATCAAGGTCATTAAGGGTCAGGGTATGCCATCCTACCGTCACCACGATTTCGGCAACCTCTACATCCAGTTCGACGTCAAGTTCCCCGAGAAGGACGAACTCCAGAACCTTAACCTCCTTGAGCAAGTCCTGCCACCCCGCAGAGATCAGCCTCAACCCCCCGCCGATGCAATGGTAGAAGACACTTTTGAGCTGGAAGATGTTGACCAGAGTGAACACTCTCAAGCCCGTGCTCATGCTTCGGGAATGGATGAGGATGATGATGATGTTCCCCCTGGCGCTGAGCGAGTGCAGTGTGCGTCTCAGTAAAATTCAACGGGTTTTTTCAAGTGTTGATATGATTGAATGTGCTGGGGCATTTTATGAACTTCGCTTATGATACCATGTGAGAGGGGTTTCAGCCCTGGTACTGCTCGGTTTTACCCTTTTTTTTTTTTCTTTTACTTTTTTCGATGATTTTCTCTGCGATGGCGTTTGCACCGAAGATTCGGAACGAAGACAACTGAAGATTTCGATTTTTCTTTTTTTCTTCTATCATTTTTTTTTCTCGTTTGCGGCATTCCCATCATGATGCTCTTGTTCATATACATAATGTTCGCTTTCCTTTTTATTTCTTTTCCTTTTTAGTCAGATGGGAATGAGGCTGTGGAGCTTCATGAAATGGATGAGACCATGTTAAACGAGTCCACTGTTTTCTCTTTTCTTTTCTTTTCTCTCTTCTAAACAACTTTCTTGCTCATGATTTGGGTTAAATCCTGGTTGGGACCACCGTGGCTCTCCCGGAAGGTGTTGTTTTCTTATTTTATTTCCCCCCTTACATTATAGACTACAGCATGGACTTGGGTATTGAATATTGTTTTGCTCTTTTTCTCTCATCGACTGTTGTATCTTGATTCCGTCGTTCGTAATTTAAGTCGTCCTGCATTCACTTTGCAGCAAATCTTGTTTATTCAATACAAAAAGGTAGGCGTATTGGTTTTCGAGATTTGTGTAAAAGTCTCTTGAGATATAATACTCTTCTTGTAGGCACTTAATAATGCTTTCTTATATCCACTGGGTACTGACTGTATACTTGTATTATATTTTGAGACTGTCAGACAGACATAGAGCCCAGTTCAAGCAAAGATTGGATATAGAGTTCCCACACACGGTCTCAAACCGACCAGCAACTAGGCGATTGTTTCGTTATTATAGTGTATGCTTGAGTTGTGTGTGAGACGCTGTGGTCTCCTACCTGTTCTTCGGTTATATAGTCAGAACTATGACTCCTTAACATACCTAGCTAACCAGATATGTATATATAGAATGTAGGCAGGCAGGTAAACCCAGTCATTCCCTCATAGATAAGTAGGTAGACATTGAGTGCCTTGATCATATTGAACTAGATTTTCTGTCCGATCTTTTAACCTTTAGCTTCAACTTCACTTTTATATTTCTGAAGGCTGACTGTATGGCTGTATGGTAATAATAACAAGGCGGGGTGAATGATTATATGGTGATGATGGATGATATTTGGATATTTTCTTTCTTCACTGCTACGAGATGAATAAGAAGGGTGGATGAAGTTGATTGAGAAGGAAGAGAGAGAGAGAGAGAGAGAGAGAGAGAGAGAGAGAGAAAAGGGGGTTTTTTTTTTTTTAAAAAAAAAAAAACATTCTTTTGTAGTTTTAATTAGGAAAAGAAGTTAGGAGCTTGAGACTGGCAATCTGGTTAGCGAGAACGAGGTAACCACTCACTTTCTTAGCTTTGAGCTTGATTGAGCGCTCATCAATTTTGAGTTGTGGCCCGACTAGAGAAGACTTCCTGCCCCTATTGCAGGTATGTATGTAGGCATAGTAGAGAGGCGAGTGATCTTACCTAGTTATGTAGTATGGTGCAACACCCACAGAGAAATAGGCGGGTTAGGTTAGTTGATTGTGGTGAACTCGGCTATTGAGGTTTCATCAATAGACTGTTTTTGCTTTTTTTTCGGGGAGGGAGTTCTTTCTTTCTTTCTTTTTTTTCTCGGTTTGATTTGACTGTAGATGGGGGTCTAGAGTGAAATAGTCTGATTCTTGTGTTGATATCCACAGGATTGATGTTGAATGCTAGATACTACTGTACTTATGCATATCCCAGGAGAGGGGATATTGGCTGATTTGTTGTAGGGGTGGTTAGCAAACGAACTGCATTGGTTTCCCGGTCGACATGACCACGTATTCATCCGAGAACTGTGGCTTTTCTTGTTAGTCATCCCTGCTGATGTAGTCAAAAGAGCTAACAATGGGCAATGGTTTGGTTTTTTTTCTTTCTTTAGAGATGGCAGTGTACTCTAGGACTACAGCCCGTGTTCGCGCAGCCAAGTACAAGAAGTTCTTTAAAAGAGGTATTTCTCCTAGTCTTGGTCTTCCCATAGAAGAACAAGAAGAAGAAGAATGGAGTGAGGAAGGAGGAGGAGAGGTGAGTAGTGGACCGGATTATCGCATCATATCGAAGTCTTTGGCTTGAGCTTGCATCTGTCTGCTGCAAAAAGCAGCCATGTGGTAACCGATAGATTTATTAAAAAAAATCACATTGAGTAAGTTCGTTAGATTCCAGATATGTGCCTCAGCTTGGGTAGGTAAGGTAGTAATAGGAATGGGATAATTCCAGCTGGCCCCCGCGGTGTGAGAAAAGAGAAGAGGGCATTTCCTCCAACTCTCGAGAAGAGAAGAAGTTGATTGGAGGATGGTTAATGGGTACTGTATGCACCCAGAGACAATAGGAGATCGCGTGTCATGTATAACGACAAAAACGTGTAGATTTGATTGGGACTGATAGGTGGACTATTTTTAGTGCACTTCACTTTTGTTTGTTTTCCAAAGAGGTATTTGGCTGGCGGTGACGGAGTTTGCTGGTATTGGGAGAGAATCTAAGGGAAGAGAGAGAGAGAGAGAGAGAGAGAGTGTGTGTGTGTGTGTGTGTTCATGCTGCTAAGTGGTGAGTAGGGGATGCATGGAGATTCCGATATCTATTACTATCTAGAGTATAGACTTTTGTCCCCCTTTTTGCTTTGTGTTCTAATGGCGGTCGGCTAAGATTCTAGCTTACTTCGAAGATGCTTTGTAGAAATACTTGTCCTTGACCTATCCAAGTGGTTGATATAGACTCGAGGAAGATGAGGATGAGGCAAGGAAGAAGAGTTCATCCTCACTTTGGATACGAGCGAGTTAGCCAGCCTCAGAGACATTCTCTGGGACATGGACCCCCAGCTTTTCCCCCTAGGTGAACTAACAGGTGATCAATTCGATAGGTCAAAGCTGATGTGGGCTCTTCTCCTGTCGGGTGATGTCAGAAGACCCAAAGGAATGGTCTGATGCAAGTGCAGATGCAAGTCCAAGCACGAGGCCATCACACCGTTTAAACTTAAGGCAGGATATCCTGGGCCTGAAGCGAAGCATGGCAAGCTGGTGGGTATGAAAAGGAGAAAAAAAAAAAAGAAAAGGGGAAAGAAAAGGGGAAAGAAAAGGGGAAAGAAAAGGGGAAAGGAAAAGAAAAAAGTCAACCAAATCCCTAACAGACTTCTATTAGCGACATTCGGAAGTGCAAGTACGATGAATGGCGGGAACCGGAGGTGGAAAGACGAGAAAATGAGGTTGTATAGAGCCAAAGCTCGCCATAATCCAAAGCGAGCAAGAGAGCCCGAACATTGAGATAAGATTTCTCATATCATTTGCCAATAAATCTTCGCCTGGTGCCATGAGCTCTTGTCTTCCATCCTTGTTACACAAACGAGATAAACCTTCGTTAACCGTTCAGAGATGAAGATGGCTCAATTCCCACTAGAATGACGAAATCCCGTCTTGCGTCCTGTCATTTGTTCCAACCGATTTACAGCTCTCGTGAGAACTCTCCTCTATCCTCGTGGGTGAGGTGCACGGTGATTTGGGTGACCCGTGCGGATTGCATGGTGGTACTTTTGGCGACACGAGTTAGATGGGGGGATTGTTTATTTTATTTATATTTATTTATTTATTTATTTTTTTTTTAAAATGTACGTAACATCTTGGCATCTAGGACAGAAGCTTGAAAATAGGAGTCATGAGAATTAGGTTAGGACAAGAGAGTTGTCGTCGGGTACAAAGGTAAGAAGAGCAACAGTGTGCGTACAAGATGAGGATCTGAGGGGAGAAACATCTTGGCTACATGATAGTATCTAGACAACCAACTATTTGATGTGTAGAGTATTAGCATAGATAAAGTATTTTAACTATTAATCTGGTGAGTTGAGAGGATTGTATTATTCCGAAACAAAGACAAATAGTAAGTAGGAGAGTGAGTACTTTCAGACCGAGAGTAGCAGGGGGGGAGTACGTGGCTAGATGTGATAAGATTGATGACGCGATTTTGATCTTGATGGTGTTATAAGGTTTAAGTGGGGAACCCTGCAGGGTTTTGACAAGCTGTTTTGACGATGGCAATAATACTGTTTATTATTATTGCAGGATTGACTGGGATAGCTAGCTACGTACTCCTCGGAGGATATTGCTTTTTCTATTTCATTTCTTGTTCTTTTCTTTTTGTCGCCTTCGTCCGCTTGGTTTGTCTTGGGAGGGGGCGATTTGGCTAGTGAGTGTTGCCACCACCAGAATGGGTATTGGTAGAATAAGAAGAGTATTAGGATATTCAACAACACACTGGGAATGTGGACACGGTTTATCTAATTCTCTCGTAGATGACTGACTACCTTAGTACTAGAAAGCATCTATTAATAATAGTAATCCTCGTCATTATATCCATCAGGACGATCACGAAGAAATTAGAGGAAGAAAAAAAAGAAAGATGATAATAATGATAATGATGATGGTAATAATAATAATAATAATAATAATAATAATAATGTAAATTCGATTTCCAAAGAGCTCCAGGGCAAGCAAATCATCCCCAGAAATTTTTAGGTCTTGCAGCTGCCAAGCCTCATCAGCAAGTTCAGAGCCGCTTCGGGAAAGGTTTAGTCTTTTCCAGTTAGTGCTGGTCGAGTCGTATTTTTATGTCGTCGCGAGGAGTTCCTCACCCGGATTCAGACATTTAGAAAGAGTACCTTAAGTTCCAGTTACCTAGTACCTACTGACTATTACCATTATAGAAAAGTAAAAGTTACCTTTAACACAATATGAACTAACTAAACCTGTTTCTCGCCCTCAGCGGCGATAGTACGTAGTAATAAGAAATAAGAATGGAATCATTAGAATATTTATAAAAAGTCTAATCAAAAAAAAAAAAAATTAAAAAATAAAAAGATCCACACGTGGAGCTCAGCAGCTTTCACCATCTGTCTAGGCGATGGCGTGTTCTGCCGTTATTCCTATTGGTTCCTTAGGACTCCGCTGCAGATGGCGTTATTCCCTGGGCCATCTGGCTGCTTGATTGGCTCAGATCGTCTGGTCCCGTTGTTTCGGGTGGGCGGTCAGCACTCGCTGTATGTCCTAAGGTATTTTCCTCCTGATTTCCTTCATTTTCTTGTGTTGCTCACAAGATGTTCTTCTTCTTGAGGGGCGTTTATGAGAATCTGGTATTCATTGATTCTTATCATTTTTCTGTCTATTTTCTTTCTATCATGGACATCATCACCTGCCATTGAGGTGGTATTAAGACCCTCAGCTAGAGGTCTCTCTCACGGTTACATGCCCATGGCCACTTGAACCAGGATTAATTCCACCCCCCTGGGTCCCATCACTAGTAACCATGGGCTGAACTCTTCCGCTGAGGCCCTGTTCCATAGTGCAATCGTTCATCCTTCGCTTCCAGACCACTCGCCAATTTCCCACTAAAATGGGCCATCTTACGCCAGCTAACTACCCTGCCCAAGCTTAACGCACGTAACATTTTTCTTTTTATTTTCTAATTGCTTTTTTTTTTTTTCTTTTTTTACTTGCGCGGATAAATGCGTACTCTCAGACTTTGTATTGCTATGGATCATCGTGGTGGGTCAGCGGCCCTCCTCCCCCCTCCATCCTCCATCTAAGTTCTAACGCATCAACGATCATCACGTTGTTGATTTCGCCCTCGGTCCTTTTTTCCCTGTCCTGAGTTTCATTCACTCGTTCATTCCTGTTATTATTAAGTTCGGCTCGAATTATTCCTTCGTGATCGGCCAAGTGATAGAGCTCCTTGCCCCCACATAATCCCGTGTTGCCAACTGCCGGACTTTTTCCTGGCTGACGCTAAAATACATAAAAAGTTATTATTTTCGAGATTCATTTCCAATTCAATTTACATTTCTTGGTCTCTCACACTTTTGTTGGCGCTTGTCGTTTCTCCTTTTTCTTTTTTTTTTTTTTTTAAAATTCCTCGTACGCCACAAACTATACCATCCCGGCTACCTTCTCCTTCTGTGGTCTAGTCTAGGGCAATATCACGCTCCCCCTCTCTACGCTCTATTTTCCTTAGCACTTCTCTATTATTTCCCTTCCTATTGCATTTGTCTTCCCCTCCTTGTTGTGTTGACTCTCTTCACAGCCAACGCCCAGCAGATCTGGAGATTCCAATACATCCTGGTAGAGTGGTGATTTCGCGTTTGGGGGTCCCGATCACGACATCAATCTTGGCCAGTCTTGGTTCTTCTTAAAAAGCCACCCCAGCCTATAATCCTCACAACTTCCTCCTCTTGGTATCTTAAATATGACCACTGCATTTACTTAGCTCCCTTACCCTATATTATCTTTCTCGAATCCATCTCCCAATTGACATCCTTCCCTGCCTTACAATTGAGCCTTCCACATCCCCTCTCCTTTCCGACCTGGTCGCCCTTTAAAACCTCAACCGACCCCTAGAGGTCGAGCGAATCGGTTTACTACATTCCCCCCTCAGAAAATCCTACCTATTCAACACATTATGTCTTCGGACCTCAAGAGCAAGGTTGGCCATGGATTGGCTAAAGGCCTAGGGATCAAGGTCCCCCCTAAGAAACATGATCCTGTCACCCGAGGCGAGTCGACCTTCTCTGTCGGCACTATTGATACATATCACTACGTTGAACCGGAGCCTACGATTGGGGAATGGTTCCACGAAGTGCTTCCTTCCTGGCACGGTATCGGAATGTATTTCTATAAATTATTTCCTTTCCTTCAGTGGATTACTCGGTACAACATGCAATGGTTCCTGGGCGACTTAGTCGCAGGTACGTTTCCCCAGATGCATTCTCATCGCTTCCCACGACTAATATTAATATAGGTGTTACCGTTGGCGCTGTTGTCATTCCACAGGGCATGGCATATGCTAAGCTAGCTGAGTTACCGGTGGAATTTGGTCTATATTCATCCTTCATGGGCGTTTTGATTTATTGGTTTTTTGCTACGTCAAAGGATATTACGATTGGTGTATGTTGCCCAATATCCCATTTATCTCCCTCCCGGGTTTACATTTCATCTGACCAATATTAGCCCGTCGCCGTGATGTCCACCGTTGTTGGTGGTGTGGTTCTTAAGGCCCAGGAGGAGCTTCCTGAGGTCGAAGGTTATGTCATTGCATCAGCTATGGCGGTCATTTGTGGTGGTATCGTTTGCTTCATGGGACTTGCTCGTCTTGGTTTTATTGTGGATTTTATTCCTCTTCCTGCTATCACGGCTTTTATGACCGGATCTGCTCTCAGCATTCTATCCGGCCAGGTCCCAACTATGCTCGGCGAGACGGCCGAATTCTCAACCAGGGGTCCCACATACCAGACGATTATCTACACCCTCAAGTACCTCCCTACTTCCACTATTGATGCTGCTATGGGAGTGACCGCTTGCGCAATGCTATACATAATTCGGTTTGCTTGCAACTATGCTGCCCAAAAGCAGCCTCACCGCGCCAGGTTCTGGTTTTTTACTTCCACTCTCCGCACTGTATTTGTGATCTTATTTTATACCATGATCAGCGCTGCGGTGAACTTGCATCGCCGAGATAACCCGTTTTGCAGTGTTTTAGGGACTGTGCCACGAGGTTTCCAACATGCCCACGTTCCGACCATCAATACCACGATTCTCAAGACCTTTGTTAACGAGCTCCCAGCCTCAGTCATTGTTCTTCTAATTGAACACATTGCAATCTCAAAGTCTTTCGGGCGCGTGAACAACTACACCATTGACCCCTCACAGGAGCTGGTTGCTATCGGTGTAACAAACTTGCTTGGACCCTTCCTGGGTGCTTATGCCGCCACCGGATCATTCTCGAGAACCGCCATTAAGTCTAAGGCTGGCGTTCGAACTCCGCTCGCAGGTTGCATCACTGCACTTGTCGTCCTACTTGCTATCTATGCACTACCTGCCCTCTTCTGGTACATTCCCAAAGCATCTCTTGCCGGTGTTATCATTCATGCGGTCGGTGATTTGATCACGCCGCCTAATGTCGTGTATCAATTCTGGCTTGTCTCTCCTCTGGATGCTGTCATCTTCTTCATTGGTGTCATTGTGACGGTTTTCACCTCAATCGAAATTGGAGTTTACTGCACAGTTTGCGTCTCGATAGCAGTGCTTCTCTTCCGCGTTGCCAAAGCCAATGGTCAGTTCCTTGGCCGTGTCACTATCCATTCCGTCGTTGGCGATCACCACCTGGAAGAAGGGAAAAATGGAATCGATAACCACAACGGTGGCTCTTACAACGAAGGCTTGCATCGTACTATCTTCCTTCCTATTAACCATACCGATGGATCAAACCCCCAGATCGACGTTGAACAGCCTTTCCCTGGTATCTTCATTTATCGATTCTCCGAAGGATTCAACTACCCCAACGCCAATCACTACACCGATGCTCTCATAGCCACTATCTTCAAGGAAACGCGCCGGACGAATGCATTTTCTTACACCAGACCCGGTGATCGCCCTTGGAACAACCCTGGCCCTCGCAGGGGCCAGACCGAAGAAGATCGATCTCACCTTCCTATTCTTCGTGCCATTATTCTCGATTTCTCGTCAGTCAACAACGTGGATGTATCCGCTGTTCAAAACCTCATCGATATCCGTAACCAGCTCGATCTCTATGCATCACCTCGGACCGTGCAGTGGCATTTTGCCAACATCAACAACCGCTGGACTAAACGTGCGCTGTCTGCCGGAGGATTCGGCTACCCAACTCCCACATCCGATGACGGCTTCCACCGTTGGAAGCCTATTTTCAGTGTGGCTGAAATTGAAGGCCGAGCCTCTGCAGCCGCTCATGCTGAATTGGTAACCAACGAGCAGGCCCACGCTGCCAGTGCCCGAGCCGCTGACATTGAGACTGGTTTGAAACGTGACCCGCACACCATAGAACGCGAGACGCATGGCATTGAAGAATCCTCAGATACTAGTGGGGATGATAAACTACAAAGTGAGTTCAAGCATGATCTCAAGCATAGCAAGGCGTACCGAAATCGGCGGAAAACGGCTTTGTTGGTGCAGGGCGTCAACCGACCATTCTTCCACATCGATCTTACCAGTGCGCTGGAGAGTGCCTTGGCAAACTCTCCGGAAGAGGAGCCTATTCAAAACCCCGATGCATGAACATGAATTTTTTTTAGCCCTCCCTGGCTGGAGGGGGCGAGATATATTATTCAACATGCTTTGATAACATGCATATATCTCTATAACGATTATCTCTTTTATAACAGACCGATTTGTCTGTTCCTTTTATATATTTTTCTTTTCGGAGCGGGTCGGCTGAAATTTTTTTTTTCCCCTTTATTTTTCTTTAATACCTTTTTTTTTTTTTTTTTTTTTCTTTTATCTTTGAATGTTCTTTCCATTTACGTTATGTCATTATTGATCAGAACGGTCATTACAAATACCCATGAAGTATAGCTTGATGTATATAGGGGATTGATTTAAATAGATTGATGCCAAAAAAGCATCTTGTTTGGAATTAATCCTTGAATTCTTGATATGACAACTTGAACATCCACGATATTTTAATAAATATCACTTTGGAAAAGAAACCCCCCCAGGCCATAATCACCTACTCCCAAGAAAATAAAAACCTCCTCATTCTACCTAACTTGAACAATAATATCCAATATTCAATCTAGGAACTAGATAATAGTAAGTTGAGTCCCTGTCTTTCTGTCTAAATTTTTTAGCTTTGAGGTACCAATCTAATACATCATAGCGAGGTGGTTGTATCCGCTCCCCCGTCTCAAACCTTAGTACTAGCTAATTAACTACTAGGTAGTTAATGCAATCTAAATCCCTTAGTGGTTGGTTAGTGAGTTAGGTTGCCTAACTACCTAAGGTGTCATTAAACTACTGACTTAATCCAATCGAGAGTAATAATTCAACGCCAGAAATAACAATTTTCTTTTCATGAACTTCTATTTTATTGAATTATTGAATTGTTAATTTTTTGTTTTTAGTTTTATCCAAAAAAAAAAGGGAAAAAGAGAAGTACATACCTACGCACTTCGCAGAAATTGTGAAAATGGTACTTGGGGTTGAGAATGTCTCAATTGGTTTATATTGTTTAGATAACCAGGTAGAAAGATGGGCATAATTAGATTGAATTATGAATTTGTCAATTAAGATAGTTCCGTCATGCTAAATCATAACATACTTCCCCCCTATCCCCCCTTTCTCTGTCGTTCGCTATCAAATAAATTATCTGCCTAACGAAAGCCTGGCGAAACCCACAACATCTAGGGCAGGTATTTCTCTGCTGAGCATGTCCCTAACCACCGTATTCACATTATTTTTGCTCTTTACTGATACCTCTTTCGTCTCCTTCTCACGTCTCTCAAGCTCCATTAATAAAGCACAGACGGCCACGATCCGGAAACTCCGTAGGCCGTACGAGCCCTCTCGGCGTCTGCTTTTGTGGCTGTGTGTTAATTCCTCTTCTTCCCGCGCGACATGCACACAAGCGAGACACCGCTCTAGAGTTTCAAATTCGTCATAGTAGCCCGTTACAATGCCATGGTCTCGGGGTCGCATCTGATTTAGAATCCAAGTTGATATGCGGTCGAATTCATCCTTGAGTTTGATGGATCGCTCGCGTTGTCGGTGCGTTTGCACGCCACTTTTGTTGAGGATATTACCAATGAAGACTTCGAGTTCGCTGATGGGGTGAATGGGATGCTCAGAGAAGTTGTTCATTGCACCGTGGATTGCATCCTCGTAGCTTTTCCCCCACCCCAGGGTGTTTTGTTAACCATACTGAATGAGTTGACATGGTGAGGGAAATAGCAAAGTGTAGGAGACACAGGAGTGTGAACTTACGCTGACCGGATTTGACGTGCAGTTACAATATGGTGTTCCCACTTAGCTGGGGCTCCAAGAGCACGACAACGCGTAGTCAGGCTTTGGATGAACCGGACCCAGAATGATATGTTGCGGCCACTTTTTTTTACGGTGGTGCGGATGCTCTCGTTCCAGATTTTCTGCTCATCGATAGCCCTGTAGAGCTTTCCCAGAAGCTTTTCAGAGCGATAATATTTGTGTACTGGTCCGGTACCTTCGTCTTCATCAGGTGCTGACTGAACAACGTATTGTTCAAGATCAATCTCTAAGCTATTATGAAGGAATGCTTGGGGCCCTGGAGCTAAGCTGGTTATGGGTTAGGAACTTGTTAGTTAAAATTATACTTACGGTAGTGGATAGGATAGTCACAATACTTACAAATCTGGTCTGTATGGACTAGCCCTCGGCATCTCGTCCATTTGAACGGGTATTCCTGTTTTTGAGAAATCAACGGCAGTAGAATGCAGCTCTGCAAGCTTTCGACAGTCAGGGTGCGAAGTACCAGTTGATGTTTGGTCGGCTAGAATCATATGCCTCATCGCAATAACACCAAGACGGTCTGATTGCATGAAATCAACAAAGAAGTCAGCCATATCTTCCTTAGTTACTGAACGTCCAATATCAGCGGGCACTACCCGAGGGTAATCGGCTGGGTCAAATACTCGCTGAGGGTGAGCCTTGGGATCCCAAATGATGTTGTAGAGATCACCATCTAGATCACCTCCGCTGAGCTGACTAGGAAGGTCTCGAGTACCCTTCTGACTGAAGACGATGCAATTTTTGAGTTCAGTCAATGGATGGTTCATCGGGGGAATTGTATGAGTGGCCAATTGGACGTCGCCGTCATGCAAGGCAGGACACCGAGTTACCAGAAGACGACATGATTCTGGCGGTTTCTCGAACCGGTCCCCCATTGTGTCGAATGTTACATAGACCTCGTCCTCCTTTAGAAATCCTGTTTCATCCATGATACCAAAGAGGGTGATACCCTTGGGCACAGGTATACGGGCCCTGTGCTTCAATAGGCGAAGCTCACGTAGCACCATAGCCTCTACAATAGAGCGGAGGAATGGGTCCTGCTTGTAGTCGATATTTAGGGCATCAAGCTGTAAAAAAAGTTTGTAGAGTCGAATTGATTCACCAACATCTTGTCTTTTAAGGAATTTAGCGGTACTTTTAGTAGTGGCAGTGGCGTCACGAAGCTGGCCCACGCGGAGTTTCTGTAAGTCAAAGAACCACTCCTCGGAGACCCCCATATCCTCCATAATTTTAACCACTTGTCGATTAAGAACCAAGGGGATGGGTTTTGAGGCTACATCGCAAATTTCCAGGTCCTTCTCGTCATCGCTGTTGAATTTGATCATAGATTTTCGAAGAAAAATGCATGAGCCAGGCAGTTTCGCGTCAAGAGCCAGCATCCCTTTTGCGCCTCCTAGGCGAATCTGAAAGCAGGTTGGCAGGCCCTTTTTCGCAGGAAGAACACTCCTTATAGCTTCCACCACCTCCCAAGAAACCGTTCCAACACCATCACTGAATACACGTGAGCCACGCTCCACATCGTGGATTTTACCAAGGGAGATTTCGTTATCTTTAAGATTAATAGCAAAAGGCGTCTCAGAGAAGGCTTGACCGATCCTAGCGGCGCACTTTGCTGGGCATCTTATTTGGGTAAATTTGCCAATGGCTTTGATAATTGTGAAGTAAGTCTGCAGGCTGCCATAATCGTCGACGAAGGGGGCGGAGAACTACTCGGGTCAGAAAGAAGGTTTTCTAAAATGCCAATCAGAGCAACAAGAATTACCCAGACAGAGTGAGATCTTAGAGATGAGTGTGAGAATCCCAAAAACCAGTAAGTACGACCGGCAATTTGGATGCCATTCTTCAAGATATTCTTAAACCTATTAAAGACGTCATCGTTGTTGACTTGGGAGGTGAAATGGATATCCTGGCCGTTCTCATCACAGAACTGCACGCGAACGAAGTATTCATGGTGGTTTGGAAATCGCCGGAGTATACGATTCTTAGGTTCGAGCTCTGGCCCATGCAGCGTTATCCGCGATGGCGTTACCATAACTCTGCATATCAACGCTAAATTTTGACTCGAGCGAAAGAGACTATCCCGTTGAATAGTGCCGTCTAGAATATCTCTCTCGCTCTGAATAATAGCCTTTATCAATTCGCTAACTTCAAAATGTTGGGGATCCCCGTATGGAGTCGGCCAGTCAATCAAAGCTAGCAGTCTCCTTATAGCTTCTGTAGAGAGGGGTTTCCTTCCGGCGGATCTCCTATCTTTAAAGAGTTGTGCGAGCTCCGTTGCTAGATCAGCAACTTTGGCAGGAGGAAGGTAGGCATTATTAGCCAGTGCTTGCAGTTGGAACAGGCACCCAAAGGGAAGAGTCCCATCTTGGGTATATGTAGTGAGTTTCTGCTTCAGAGAAGATATCTGATTTTGAAAATCTCCAAGAAATCGGATTGGAAGATTGTAAAAGGATATAGTTATTCCATAGGATTTGAGTTGATCCATCTTTTTGAAAAGACCATCTCTTGGAACAAGTAGTTGATAGACTAAACATTGGCCAACTAAGCCAGAATGATTTCCATCAAGTGAGCAGAGGCGAGAACGGGTTGCTACCGGTGGTAATGCTTGATAAACTGGCATGTTATTCCGAAAGCTGAGGAGTAGTGAATGCATTCCGGAAGGGGTTTCAAAAAATAGCGGAACAGTTGATAGTGTGAGGATTAGAGATCCCTCAATAGTCCAGACGAGCTCTATCACCGTATTGATAGGAATTCTGATCAGCCGGTTCGTTTTGCTCAGTTTCACAATAATATTACGCTTCTTGAAGACCACACTCCCCGGGTCCGCCCATTGGATTTCAGGAAGGTATGTCAACTCATCTCGAATGAAAGTGCAATACCCACAGCTATACCTAAGTATGGGAAATGAAACCGGATTTTCCTCCTTCTCCATAATCCGAGATGGGTTCTTTCGTTCCTCCACCGCATGAGCAAGGGCCTTGAGGGCAAAATCCTGAGGGCCTCGATTGCTAGTCTTGCAATATACATCCATGCCTGACAACCGCAAATTCGATTTCACCTGTCTACCACGGCTGCTTATGGCTTTGGGATTGCTTGACTCCCCATGATATACCAGAAACTTCTTGCCATCGCTATGGTTGAGAAAAGTAATATGTCCAAAGCACTTTCTATTTGGCTTATCGCAGGAATAGTCATCGATGGATAATTGCTTCATAAAAGGAGCTAGCTGGTCTTTCAGCCCATCTTCAGTCAGATCGGGGGGCAGATTGTGCATGAACACTTCCATCTGGTGAGGGAGGGCTTCGACGATTGTCCAAAGAGAGAGTTAGCGTTTTACTGCCAAACACGCTAGGTACTCTTGCTTTAACGAGGAGGAAAGACAGAGAGGAAGAATAAGAATTATCTAGAGGACAGAAAATACGCGATAAGGGGATATTGTGTGGTTTTCTGATAAAATAGGGGCAAAACTTCGTAGAGGATCTAGATAATTTGATGGAAGAGGCTAGGAAATGAGGGGCTGTAGAGTAGTTATCATCTCATGATGGGCGAGTGAGTTAGCACTCTGACCACCTTTGGGGCATGCGTAAGAAGGTCCCTACCTAGTCAGTAACTAATAGCATCAATTTAAGTCTGCAACATGACCTACGCCTTGTCTGACGATTGGTGTAAGAGTAAAAAGCAAACGCACCTACCTTACCCCGGTAGGTGGGGAGTTAGCCTGTCCAGTGTCAATGAACGCTGTTCGTTATTTGTTGGTTTGCAGCTCAGCCTTTCGCTCCTTCAAGCTATGCATCTAATTGGCATCTTTCTTTTTAACCCCTCATTTGAGCCCAGACACAACAAAGCAAGATATCTCTATGGATTGGGGTAGGAGTGGTTTAGAGCTTGGCGATTGCTAGTAAGTAGTCCCATTTTCAACCCCAAAAAGGAAGTACCCAAATACCACCAAGTATAAGTGAAGGTACTATATACAATACCCAGGTACAATACCTACCTAAGTAGTACTACGGTAGGACCTCCTTCTCTATAATACGGTAATTTTCTGGCTCTTGGTAAATTTTATTCATTCAGTCCTGCACTGTTACATGATGAGAAACTAGATAATGTTTCATACTTCATTATAGGTAGGTGGTATTGAAAGTTTCTCTAAAAACTTGAAAATATGGGCAATTACCCCTAAGAGCACCGCTTTCCAATATTAGGTATTCCTAATTTTTAAGACCCTCCATCTCTTGATAAGAGTAATACCAGCAGAAAAATTAAGTGTTTTACTTTTGCTATGGCTTGCTGTGCTTTTCATGCATATATACAAGGAAAATCAAATTGCAAATTTCATTTGTATTCAATACTCTTCTTATTAAGGTGTAGAAATCGCTTAATTAAACTAGCTACCTTTTATTTATAACTCGTTTGAAATTTATTGAGGAAAATGTAGATCATATCGACCACCTGGGCTGGATCTCCTTCCTTATTCCTCCCCCCCTTTCCCCCACCCCTAACCCATTTCTCATCGTCATAAACCCAGTCCCCACAATGTACGAGTGTGAGGCATGCTCCGAAACCTTTTGGTACAGGGATGAGTACGAAGAACACATGGACGATTATGGTCACTGGCCAGAATGTCAAGTTTGTGGTCGTGTCTTTTCTACTCAAGCTGTCTGTAACCAACACAAGGATGCAGCTGGACACTGGCCACCGCGGTGGAATTGCGAGACCTGTCCGCGGACCTTCACCTCTGAACATGCTTCATTTCAGCATATGAATTCACTGGGTCACTGGGCCCGAACTATCCCTTGCGAAACATGTAATGCAAAGTTCCACACTCAGTCTGCTGCTGATTCGCATATGAAGGCAATGGGACATTACAAGTACTACTGCCAAAGTTGTGACCGTCGATTCCAGAATGAGAACAACCTTCAAATGGTACCTCCTTCCTCCCTTCTTCATGGTCACTCCATGTGCTGATTTCTGCCTTTACAGCATCTTAACTCCAAAATTCATCGAGGCCAGAAGCTCATGTGCCCCTTCTGCAAAGCCGGCTACATGTCTGCCAGTGGCCTTGCTCATCACCTTGAGAGAGCCTCATGTCCTAATGCCCCGAGCTTGACCCGCGAAACTATTTATCGCATGATCAAGGAGCGTGATCCAAATGGTTTAATTACATACAAACAACTTCAATGGCGGGACGAGGAGAATGCTACATTTGCAGCCACCGACCGTGCTTTCAATGGCAACGCCTGGGAATGTTACATATGCCACAAAACATTCAGATTTCTAAGAGCACTTAACCAACATCTAAGCTCAGCGGCCCACCAGCAGCAGGTATACCATTGCCCCAACGCGGGTTGCAGGAAGCCTTTTTCCATCTTGGCGGGACTGTTCAATCACCTTGAAAGCGAATCATGTTCCTTTATGCGGTTCGATAAAGTCCAGAAGCAAGCGGGGGATATAATCCAGGGACGTCAGCTCATTTCATTCTGATCGTCGACAATGCTTTCCAGAGGCAGTAGGCACCTGTGCACTAGCTAAAATACGTGTTTTTTCTTGTGTATGGTTACATAATTAATCCACGTTATCATCGAAAAGAGAGGGAACAGGAATAAACTATTTGCCCAGTTGGCCAGAAGAACATGAACAGAGTTTATCAGGTGCGAAAACTTGAGAGAATAAAAAAAACTTACAATGCAAAATTGAGACTTCACTTGCGTTCCTTGTTATCTCCTCCTCTTTTTATTATTATTTGCCTGTCTTCGCCTTTTTCTTTACCCATCTCTTTTTGTGAGTTATTAACTAGGCAAGTTAAGGTACGGTAGAGAAATAATATCATTAGAAGATTCTTACTTGGACATTTCTTAACACTGCCTGCTAGGCAGCCTTTTACCACGGCCACCTAAGTACTAATTATGTAACTAGTACAGCTACTCCTTATATTACTTGCCAAAATGACCTAGATATCACATCCCAGTATCACATTGATATTTATGCTGCGCGTGGTGTGTTGATTGAGAGCCAAGGGCCAACGTGGCTTTGGGGTACAGCATCAGAGCACCACGTCTTCTACCAGAATGAAATCTGCAAGGACAAGGACATCACTCTAGGAAGGATTCAAACTAAGTCTCCCTACTACAAGCCGTTCATAACTAGCCAGTTTCCGGCTGATCCCACATTTAGAAACGGCACTACTAGCTCGACTACCTACCTGTGCCGTCTCCTAGCCCAGTTTCTTAAAACGACAAATGAGTGACAAGAAAAGAAAAGAATGGAATGGAAATGCAAGAGCAGGCAGAAGCAACATTTTACATATTTCACAAGGTCAGAGTAATACTACTAGTAGTATCTTTCAGTAAGACGGGCAGGCAATAGACCACCAGCCAATTTCACAATATAAAACAATACTGCTGGTTTATTATATTTTTAGGACTGAGATAGAACAAGGGTTGAAAAAAGTACTATAATTACAAGTAGTAGCTGATGGGGAAACAATGATAACTGCCAAGAACTGCTGGGAAAGGTACTAAATTGAGTCGCAATCTCGCTTCGATGTAGTCAATATACCTCACCCCCCTTTGATATGTATAAGTACGTCAAGGGCCCCGAACCTGTTGGGCTTCTTTTTGTACTCGCTTATACTCTTCCCACCCCCACCCCCAACACAAACCGACTTTAAGCCTTAATGAATTCCTCTCCCGAGAATGAGTTTTACCACCACCCGAGCTGGCCAGAGCGCTGGTCACACCCAGACTTCCAGGACCTGGACCACTTGGGAAACCAGCCGTGGTGGAATGAAAGCCAGCGTCTCACCGCCCTCTTTCTACGGCGCACCGCGTCCGCGAGTGCTCACGAGTTTCTCCCTTGGGGCTTCATGATCTATCGAACTATATACACACCAGAATCAGACGAGCTCTGGCCCACTGTCATGGCCAAATTTAATCGCTGGCTGCGTAGGGGGATTGATGAGAATGGTGCATTTGGTGATGAGCATATTCCTGAAAGGCTTGTTTATGAGTCCTACCGTGAGGTGATGATTGAGGATAGGGAGCAGTGGAATGAAGCTTCAATTGATAAAATCCGCGAGCATTTGGTAAACTACATTCAAACCACACCTCAGGGATTTGATGCTGTCTCCCCTCGATTTGATGCATGTCTTGTAATTGATGCTCCCGCATTTCGGTCCATCCTAGCAGCGCCGGAAGCAAAGGACTGGCGTTTTGGAATGTGCAAGCCATTTGTGGGAATGGTTGATTCAAGATATGGGTTCTGTTCTCTGGCTACAAAGAAGAACTACCCAGGATATCTCCGTGTGGAATTAGATCATCTATTCTTTCTTTATCTGGAGCTCCTGTCAACCCCGCTGGAGGAATTGGCCCCTACAGCCCCACCAGAGTACATTCCTGTCTACAATGCCGATTATGGGTGGGCGCAGGATCAAGAGGGGCGTCAAATACCTATTACGAGGGAGCTTTGGCGCAGGAACAGATAGATATTTAATCATGAGGGGGGGCTTTACTGGGATTCAGGTTGTGTTGGGGATAGATAACAGTACATGCTAGATGTATAGCTGGATATATTGCGGTTGAATTCGTGGATATGTATAATGAAGCAAGCGGTTAAAAAAAAATGGAGGCGTAGAACCCCTATAGAAAATTGTCATCATTGATAGGTAGGTTTAGGTACAAACTAATTCCCAACTAAATTTCTTTTCAAACATATTCTTCTTAGGTTTAGCTATAGCTGGCCCCTGACATAAGTCGGTGCTCCCAAATTATATGTGCTAGAATAATCTTGGGCAGTGCTTTCATGTCTCCAGCATCATAAAAACAATAGGCTACATATTCAAGCATGGTCATAAAGGGGGGTCTCATCGGGCTTGAGGTAGTCCACAATCGAGAAGATTTCCATGTACAGTTCCAAAACACGCCTTCAGAGCAGCCACTGTACAAGTAACATTCATAATTGTTTCCTTATTATCTTGGATGCCAACTTGAGGCCTCTAAGGATATGGAATGACTGTTCATTTTTTTTTTCCCCCTTCTAGGTTGCATATCCCGTTACTCCTCATTCTTTAGAAGGTTCATGATATCCTTCCATCTCTTGCAGTAGTCTGTTTGAGGGATCGGCGATCAATACTAAATGATCATTGCGTTAGCTATGGTATCAAGAAGCGAGAGGGTTTAGATTAACCACGTAGCCTTGCTTAGGGTGTATAGATTGATGTTGGGTGGGTTGGTGGATGGTAGAGTTTCTATGCTTCACCTTGGGTTAGGAAGGGGCATGGGAAGATGACGAATGATTTGAATAAAATTGAAACTAATATGTTGGTTTTAGGGAGATGAGAGATGTTTGTTACTCATGTTTAATGAATAACAAATGTTAGTGAATAAAGGATATCAATAAATAAGAGATGTTGTGAATGACAGATAATAGAAAGAGGTAATTATTAGTGTCTGACTTGTACATCTTAATACTTAAATATAATATACAGAATATGTAGATAGGGTAGCAAGCAAGCTACTAAGTAGAATGTGCTATTGAATATATAAAATGCATTTTCTTCAGTTCTTGTTTTGTAAAAAAAAAAAAAAAAAAAAAAAAAAATACTGATAAACAACACTCTAGAATAATCTAAACCACTCTGTGTAATAAGTGTAGAGAAGGCTGGTAGAAAAAGCTGGAAGAATTCGCCTAGGCTACCTAGGTAGATGCTTATAGAAGGGACTAGATTGTAGCCAGGTAAATATATGAGGCCCTTTACTTAATCAATGAGCTTGATACCTAGGTAGGTACCTTGTTACCTGCTTCACTTTGCTATATAAATTGTAGTATTCAGTAAAACTTTCTTCTATTTCTTCTAATACCTTAATTTCATACTCTGTATCTATATTGCTGCTATGTTACTTTTTTTGCCCCTCAAAAAGTCATTCCGTATGCTACGCAAGGGTGTGCGAATTTTTCTACTCATATTCCGCGAGATAGCAACACTAATATTAAAGAGATGCCATCTCTTCAGGAATTTACGGTTAACATCCTACTTTACGCCCTCTACTTAAATAACTAGCAATGTAAGAACAAGCAAGCTAATTGTAAACTGACAGGAGGAGAATATTTTCTCTAGCTCAACGGTCCTATTATCGGTCAAAGATTGTTCAGTGTCTGAGTACTGTACTTTCAGATCCACATGGCGACGGGCAGCATCACATTATAAATGCGATAAATCTCTCAAGAGTTGATCAACTTTTTTGAGGGACTTATTAGGTACGTACTTCACGCAACTAGATCTACCTGTCTACCAGGCAAAGAATTTGTCTCTCCTAGAATCCTGATAGGCTCGCCGGCCCCAGCTTCAGCCTCAGCGCTGCCCGATTTCGTTAGGTTCTAGACAGTTTCCCCGCCTCCTTTAAAACGAACGACATCTCATAACCTGGGACTTAACCTCTTTTACCTCCCTTACCTACTTCCCTTCCATATATATACCTCCAACACCCTTCCCACAAGATCCAGAAGGGGAGAAATGGAGAGAGAGATACAAAAAATCTATATAAATCTTTTCCTGAAAATTTAGTCAGAGTCGCCTCGGCTTCCCCTCGATTTAGCATTCCCCTTTCATCCCCAGCCCCTTAGAATATGGATGGCAAAGACCTTCCACTTCGCTTTCAATCAAGGGACGAGAGGTGCCCTTATCGCTCAAAAGTCGAAGGTCCTTTTGATTACGGAATTCTCAAAGGTTGGACCTGCGTATGTGGATATTGACTATGATTTCTTTCTGGAAGTTTTCTGCAGGAGGGGGTTTCTTTTTCTTTCTTTCCACTCAAAATATCAAGATCAATGCTAATAAATGTGAAATGATAAGTGCATGTGCTCAGCTTATAACTTAGATAGTACCAAAGAATGCGCCAACTGCCCTCATCAACATACTCGATGTAACTTATGTGTGTATGATAGGATCTTAGCTGGAGAAAAGTAGAAGGCTTCTTCTCTACAGCCTATACCGCAAATTACTGTCAATGACCTACCACGGCCTAATTTGGGTAGTTAGATATCTTATATAACATAGTGCTTTACTTCATGTCTGTCTTTTGCTATAAATGATAAAAAATTATTATGATAGCCATGCCCTGATACTCATGAATATACCTGAAGTGAAAGGTGTTTTTAAAAACCCCTTTGTCACGATAGAGGCACCTGGGCAGGAATGAGACTAAAATTTGCCCAGTAACGCTTCAGTAGATTGGTTGTAGGTAGGTAATAATACAGCGTGTGGAAGTCAACCTTAAACATAAATTAATTTGACACGAAAAAATGAGGAATTTAGGTAATAGGTCTTGAAGGTTAAATTTTTATAAAGAGTGGTAGTGAAGTACTAATCTTAGGTAAGTAAAAGTATATCTTAAGTTACCTCAGGTCTCTATACACTATAATCACTACCTCCACTCAGACTTCCCTCAGGGTGATCCCAGTCTTTATCCATGAAGTCTAGTTTGCTCATCTTGTCATAGTATAAATGTCATATTATCGACATTCTTCTCATCTCATTGTCAATATTCAAATGAAGTGAAGATGTTTTCTAAGATGATGGCAAATGCTATACCTTCATTAACTTCTACAAATTCTCATACCATCTTGCCCACTATATTTAAATTGAGTTTCTTGCCTATCCCTGCCTACCTTTTATCTTTGAACTCACTATCTTTTAACATTTAGGTTAGCTATCAGTCTTTATATTTGATACTAGTAATGTCATGAGCTCGCTGTCTAAAACTAAATTCTTACTGAAGTGAACAAGATTTGTAGCTTTGGGTTGTAAGTGCCCCTGACACCACTCGTAGTGATGAGTGTGGTGGCCATAAAAACAGCAGAATAAAACCCTACAAAGCCCACACAGAGCATGATTATCTCACTTAATAAAAATATTGTTTTAATCGGCATTAACCCATTTTAGAAAATCTGTCTCATGGGCCACCGATCATATTGGTGCTATGAAATGCTATTAGGGTGAAACAGCGTACACTTGGTAAGAGATGGTGAAAAGGCAGGTGAGCTTTGGGGGGGGAAGGTAGACTTATGAGAACAATTCTGGATTCAATATGTGGAGAATAATACATGCTGATCTATAAATTGATTTTCATTCATTATGCCCTTTCCTGGGTAGGTAGTTGTAGCAGTCCTCGGTCTCTTCCTTTGGCCAAGAGCTTGGCAAAAGGTAGAGACCTAGAAGTCTATCTTGGCAATCTAAAAGAGGCAAAGAAAAAAAGAAATACAAGGATAAAACCGAGTGCTGAATTAATGAGGACGAGCACGAATTTCTGCCCCAGTAAGAAACTAAAGGGTGTCTGGGTTAGTACACGGACATATTCAAAGGTTAAGTAAGTACTTCCCGTTATTCATAGGTCTGTAGTCGTTCTTGGGATAAAAAAAAAAGGCTCGATTATGCTTGTGGAGATAAATAATAACTATGATATTGTTAGCCACTTATGGTCGTGAAACTTACCTCCCGTCTCTAAATGGGCCTAATGAATGCTGATTTGCAGAAAGTTTCCAGCCAGGAGAAACCCAAGGACACCCATGACACTAAACGACCCAATATGGCTAAAGATCTTATCTGATGGTAACAATGTATCCGCCATGTATTTCCGATACCGGATATCAATCAGATAATCTCAAGTGGAGCCATGTGCAGACTCGGAGTGAAAATCGACTGACAATTTACCACACCAAACCTTCTTATTTGTTTATTTTAATTTCTCTCTTTTCTTTTTTTGGATCATTCATTACATGTAAAACATTACTTTGCCAACCTGGATATGATGATCTTTGCCCATTGTGGAGCTGCCGAATTTAGGAATTCATGCATTCATCCGCAGTTGGGTCGCGTCGTGAAGGCTAGCGATACGTCTATTTCCAAAGTTTGGCCCATGGTCCGAGGCTGTGAGGATTAAAGTCCAACGTCGGGCTGGCCATTGCAAAAATTGCCTCATCGTGGAGATACTTGTGTTGGTGTTTAGGCTGGTTTGGGCTGTCTTTGCATCTCCCCCTTTCTTGACTCCTCCGATCCTTGGCTGCGGTATTTGTGCTACGACCCTAGAGAGGCAGGTATCTTTGATGGTATTCATGACTTTCTTCGAAAACAGACTTATTGGACTCGAGGTCCAGCCTTTCTTCTCTCCTTTGGCAGGGCGGAGATGGCGAACTTGGTAAAGTTGGTATTTGGTAGTATTGTACTGTTAGATGAGATCCACAGATACTAAATATCCCTTGCTAACCCCAGTACTAGTGTATACAGTGTGGGTCATCGAAAGATTGATAACATCCGTTTGAGCCGACTGATTCCACCTTTTTTTATTTAATCGAGTGTAATCGCTTCCATTGCTTTGTCCTTTTCTTTTCCCCTCTTGTTCTCTTCCTTTCTCTATTGCTTCTAATAATTTCTCCTTATTTCTTATTCATTTGGCTATCACAAGGGCAATTTATAGAGAGAAGAGAGAAAGAAAAGAAGAGAAAAATGCCCTCTCGCGAAGAAACCCCGTTTAAGGTCCTTATCCTGGGCGGCTCCTATGCCGGCCTCGCAGCTGCTCTCAACTTAGTCGATCTTTGCCACGGCCGTAAATGTCGCTTCTCAGTAGACAAAGATGATAATGGACCGGGAAAGACAATTCCCGTACAAGTGACAATTGTTGATGAGCGAGATGGGTTCTGTATATCTTCCTTTCCTTCCTTACACTTACCAATTTTCCCTTATTTCGTATCGGAAAGGAACAAGAACTAATAGTGGCAATAAAGATCACCTCCTTGGAGTTCCCCTCGCCATTGCTTCAGAAAAACACGCCAATACCTTCTGGAGTAGATTTGCCGACATCCCCGCCTTACAAACACAAGATATTCGACTTGTGCAAGGTCGTGTTAAGTCAATTGACTGCGGAAACAAAACAGCCACAATCATCAGTGCAAAGGGGATGGTAGCACATGAATCATATGATTACCTGATCGCCTGTACAGGATTAAAAAGAGATTGGCCAAGTGCACCATCCTCCCTAACTAAGGAGAAGTATCTCCTGGAGGCGATGGAGTGTCTACGGCAGATAGAGGGAGCGCAAGATGAGGGGGTTGTTGTCATTGGGGGTGGTATGTTTTCTTCCCCCACCCCCCCTCTACCAAACCCAACCAAGATCGTTCCTGGTATGATATGGAAGTGATTATATGCTGACCGTAATCAAATTGATAAAATAAAGGTGCCGTTGGAATCGAAATCGCCTCTGAAATCAAAACACTCCACCCATCGCTAAAAGTCACCCTCGTCCACTCCCGCAACACACTTCTCTCCTCCGAATCCCTCCCTAGCGAATTCAGCACCAGAACCCTCTCTATCCTCCAATCTACCTGCGATGTCAACACCATCCTCGGGGTCCGTGTGCAATCTACAACAGGCACTCCGGGAAATTACACCCTCACACTCTCAGATAATACCACCCTACGCGCCAGCTACGTCATCAACGCCGTCTCACGCTTCACTCCGACCGCGCCGACGTTGTTGCCCGCCAGCATCTGCGATGAGGAGGGATATGTGCGCATCACGCCACAGCTAGAGTTCCCCGTCAACGGTGACATCGCGAATGCAGCGGATCATTACGCTGCGGGTGATGTGGCGCGGTGGACGGGGGTGAAGAGAGCAGGTGCAGCGATGCATCAGGGTCACTGTGCGGCGAGAAATATCCACCAGAAGATGATGCAGAAGGTTTATGGGACGGAGCCGACGTTTGTGTCGTTGGCAGAGGTGCAGCCCGGGATGGGGCTTGCAGTGGGAGAGTCAGCGGTGGGGTATTTTGCTGGGATGGGTATGATGGAGGGGGAAAAGGTGAGGGAGATGTTTTTCGAGGATGATATGGGATTTATGAGTGAGTCTTTCCCCCTTTATTTATCAAACATTATTTTATAACAAGGGCTATGCTAACAGGAGACCTAATAGTTTGTTGGAGGTGGATGCAACTAGGGAATGTGACAGAGTAATATAATGGTTAGATCTATTATTTTGGAATAATTAGGTAAATACGTGGCATAAATTACCTAGGTAATAATGAAAGAAATATAGAAGGACCAATCTTAACCATTAATTTATTGACCAAAGTAAACAAATCACTAGTTAGTATCTTATCAGATCTTTATGTGTACAGTAATTTACACACTATAAATAAACTTTCATCAGATAATGTAACTTTATTGACGCCGCAATAATACCTCTCACAAGGTCACAACGCTGAGACTGATTCAAATTTAGGTCAGGTATGCTATTAGCTATAGCCTAGGTACTCTTTTCACTAATATAAATATAAAAGGTAGTTATTTAGAATCAGGGGGTTGGAGGGAAGGGGGGAAAGAAACCTAACTATATACACGATCGCTCCGGGGACAGGACCTACAAATCCCGAAATTCAAATATTTAAACTCTTAAGATCAACTCAAATATTGGAAAATTTCAAACGGTTAAATCATTATAAGGAAAGAAGAACATTAAATACCTAGGTAGGTAAGATTTATCTAATGAAAGTTCATATTAAACGTACCTATCATTAGGTATATATTGCAAGTGGGTGTAAATACTTAAATCCTTATGCCTAGGTACATAGGTATAACACAATAACTTTCAAATATACTTGGGCGGTAAAATAGATACTTACGGTTATATAATAATGAAGGGAGGAGCAAAAGAGAGAGAGAGAGAGAGAAAGAGAGAGATGGATTTAGCCATATACACACAAAAAGGATATCTAACATGGGTGAAATGCACATCCTAAGTAGCAGATGGTCTTCTATTAATTTCAGATTTTCCATTATTTCTAAGACTAGGAAGGCCTCTGCGCTTTGTTATAGAAGAGCAAGCCAAGTGGGATATAATGGGAGTTCCAGTTTTAGTAAGTTAGTATCTAGTTAAACATATACCTAAGAGATTCTTTAAAATAATTATTTATGTAGTAAGGGGAGTATTATTAGAATAGGGGGCGTTTAAAAAATAATATGAGATGTTTAGCTAGAAAGCACTTTGTAAATGTATTATATTATACTAGAAAGAAGCAATCACTGGGAATTAATAACACAAATATACTCTTTACACATACAGATCTTTTTTCCTTTTCCTTTTCCTCCTTCTTCTTCTTCTTTTTTTCCTTTGAACTTAGTATATTCCCTATTAATGAGCCATTAAAATGCATTTAGTAATTCCTCCATGCCTCTTCTCTCAATGCTATTATACAACTCAGCTCTCATACCTAAGTCCCTAGGTCCCACCCAAATCCAACCAAAACCAAACCCACCAGAACATATCTTTTCGTAAGTGGGTAGTTAGGAATGTTGTCAAAGGATAAATAAACCCACCAAAAGCACCCGAGACTCTTTTATTTATTTATTTTTAAGTTTCCGTCTCCTTCACCTTTAATATATGCCCTTCACCCCTTCCCTTATTATCGTAGAACACCACCCACGCCCGCCCACCCCAAAACAAACCCCGACAAAGCCTCTCCCAAAACACCACCTCCAAACCAGACATTTTTCCAAGCCCCCTTCCTCATGACCACTCCATTGGCATCGCCGGCATTCCTAACCACCCCATCCTTCCCAACAACCAACCCTTCAATCTCTCCTGTATTCGAACCAGGGAAGTATCGGCCTGCGCCAACACCCTTAGACCGATAAAGTAAGACAATATGGAATAGCCCCGATACTAGAATCGTTCCGAGTAGATAAAATATGAAGCCCGTGGCCGATTGGAGGGCGAGGATTCCGGCTGTGAGACCGAGTAGGAAGGAGGTTAGGGAGTGGAGAGTTGAGAGGACCTATATTGTTTTGTTTAAAGGAATAAGTTAGTTCAGTTGTGGCTATCTCTCTCTCTCTCTCTCTATGGAATGGGATGGAGAGAGGGAGGTGGGAGAGAGAGTTTGTGAACATTAGGAGGCATTGGGAACCGGGAACGCACTCGGTTGTTATGTTGGACAGACTCTGGGACGAGAGGGTTGATAAGAAGAGAAAGTTCTTGCTTTGTGGGTGGCATATTGATGGCATTTGAATTTTATATTAATGGACTGGATATGACAAGAGAAACTGCATGAGAAAGCTGCAGAGATATGATAGTAGTAAGTTAAGCACAGAGGTTGTGCTTTGGTTCTGCCGAGACATACCGCTTTTGACTGAATTTGAATTTCTTGTGCTGAATATCTTCAATTTTACATATTTCTTCCTTGAACGACTCGAGACCCTTCACATGGAGAAATAAAGACGTTGAATACATCATAATTATCACTAAACCATTACATTCATAACCATTTTCACAATCGAGGCACAGCCGGGTCCCCCAATCGCGTTCCTCCGCAATACATACAAATCAGCTTCTGGACGCTCCAATTGCTAGCCAAGCTCCTAAGGATATAATCGGATCCTGCCACTTATGCCCGTAGCCAATCTAGTCAAATTAATGCAATAGAGAGAATGTAACGAAAGAAAATGAAGAAGAAGAAAAAGAAAAGAAGAAGAAAGACACATAAATGATAATGATAAATAGAAAAATAAAAAGGAATATAAATCGGGTCATGCAATATTGTCGAGTTTACCGTCCGCTTTGGCTTCCCTAACTTGTTCAAACACCTATTCAAATCAGTACCGCTCTAAACATCTAGCACCATAGAAGGAAAGAGAAGAAAATACCTTAAGCATCTTGTTCCGGGCCCCCAGAGCATTGACGCCGCGCTCTTCCAGAGCCTTATCATTCAGCTCAACCAACTCTGTCCACTTCAGATCCTTTAGGTTGTCTGTATACTTGTGTAACCGCAGCGACCGAAGCCAACTCGGAATATCCTTCAACAAATTAGGATCGGTAGGATCCTCTGGTGGCTTTGAGCTACCCCTGCGCCCACGTGGGGAGCGGCCCCGTGCAACCTCCGAGTGATCCGAAAGATATCCTTCGTGTCCACCAAGCCCAAATTGTCCGATGTTTAGAGCGCCCAGACCATTGCCCATGAGTGGGTTGTTAGGATCATAGGCAGCCAGGAATCCGTTGTTCTGTGGCGAAGTAAATCCCATCGCTCCAAGTGCTGCTCCTTGCAGAGCAATTCCGGGAGAGGTGGGTCGTGACCGGCGTCCAGCCATCGCAGCCTGCTGCTGCGCCTGCAAGGCGGCAAATTGTTGCGCATTCAAAAGTTGGCCGGCAACCAGATGGTTCGGTCCGAGGCCAGGACTCGCTAGCCCACCAGGGGGAATCGATTGGGCCACGTTTGTAGTATTCTTTCCCTGTCCATCATTGGAACGCGCACGGCGATATTTTCGGGCATCGTCTAACGCAATACGGTTGTTCACAGTAGAGAGTGCTGCAAGTTTCATTGCTGTTGCATTCGCCACCATGTCAGCCTGTGAGCTCTGTCCATGCAGACCTTGGGCTTGGTGGCCGAATGTAGCTGTCATCGGTGTGTTGGTCATGGAGGCCCAGCTAGCATTTCCAACATTATATGGTGACAGCAATGGGGCATCGATCTCAGGAGCAGGGATCGTAGCTGTCTGCGTGGGAAGAGGGGAGCGCAGACCGGATGCCGCCTGGGTGAACTGTCCCATGGGCTGCTGACCAGAAGATGATTTGGGTCGGGCAATGGGCGGCTGCGGTTCTGATCCTCGCTGAGCCCACGGTGACATAGGTGGCTGGTTCAGACTCTCTGCACCGTTATCTGGGGCAGAGATTGTAGGAGCGACGAAGGAGGTTCGATCGCCGAAGACTGCACTGTTGCGGTTCGAAGGGGGAGCATTCCCCGTCTGCTGAGTAAATTCAGCCTTCTTCTTCGCGATCGCCGCGGCAGCATCGGGGAACATAGCATTGATCGTGGACGAATCAAGCCCAGAGTTGCGTTTAGCACCTGGCGATGGGGGAGGACGACCCAGAGAATTCCGGGAATTGTCTACGTTGAGCTTAGACATAGCATCATTTAGGCGATTTGACATGGCATCTATACAAAAAGGAGAGGGACGAACTATTAGTATACCCACGATAGGAGGAAAAATTGAGATTAAGTGAGCCAGCATACCTTTTTCTCCAAAATTGGCCGGGGACAACAAGCCAGACATGGGGTGACTCTTGGCCATCTGCTGCAGAACCTGAATGAAGAAACGAATCTGTACCTGCGTAGTCTGCTGTAACAAAGCATACAGGGCAGCTGTCCGCTCCGCTTCGCTCAACACACGGAACCACTGTTCAATAGCACTGAGCTCATCCTTAAAATCCTGATCCAACGTAGCAGCGGCCATCTCCTCCAAAGTTGTTTCATATTGATCGATATCCGCCAACCACTGCTGCGCTGCCCTATCTAGAGGATCATCGGTGCCACTGGGAGTTTGAACCTGTTGGTTGTAATAAACCTCGGAAGCGGGACGAATGCTGCGCGATGAGAGGGGGGATGGGAAGCCCGACATGTCGGCGGAAGCGCGAAGCTGATGCGAACCCAAGTTGCGGGAAGACGAGGGAGGACGCAAAGAAGATTTTGAAGCTTCTGGGGTGCTATTGCGGTTACCAATGATATGGCTAGCCATGGACGCAAAACAAAGCTAGCGATGAGTCTTTTTGGGAAAGAAAATAAATAGAGGGGAATGTAGGGGAAAATTTTTTTTTTTCCGTGGTGAAATTTTTTTTTCTTTCTTTTTTCTTTTGTTCTTTCTTTTCGTTCTTTTTTCCTTTTTCACACAAGGCCCCGGTGAATAATAGATACAGAAAAAGAAATATTACTGCAAAACACCTGCAGCACCTGCTGAGTTTGCGTAGAATTTGCAAGGCGGCGAGAGAGCCTTAATCGGGAAAAGACTTTCGGGGGCCGTTATAAGAACCGCGTCGAAATGAAAATTAAGAAGGGAAAAAAACCCAACAACAAAAAGTCGAACGGATCTCTCTAAGGATGGAGATCCTATGTGTGGATTCTTCTTCACAAGTTCAAGTGTGAGAAACCCAACCACTCAGCACTAGGCGATGATGATTGAGGCACAGACCAGTCCAGTGGCTGCACTAGCTGACTCGAATTCAGAGGGAGGAATCGAATCGAATCGAAAGGGCATCAAAGGATTTTGTCAGGTGAGGGAGAGTGAGGGATAGAAAAAAAAAAAAAAAAAGAGATGAAGGAGAGAGTGTGTGAGAGGAATGTGGAGAGAGAAAGGATGAGAAAGAGGAGAGGATAATTTGACGGGTGGGAAACCAAGTGGAGGAATCCAACGGGTATATTAGGAACGGTGGGTTTCGTTTCTGGATTCTTTTCCTTTTACTGTCTGCCCTCTTTTTCTTTTTTTTTGAAAAAAAAAATTTTTTTTTAACGAAAGGATGGACAGGAGTTTGCTACAATAGTGTATCAAACACAAACTGAGAAAAAACCTGAAGCATCAAAAAAGGGGAGGGGGAAGAGGGAAGGAAAGTGAGAAAAGAGCAAGAGGAGGAGGGAGGAAGCTGAAAAGCTGGAAGGGAAGAAGAAATGGAGAGAGTACAAAAATGGATTAAAAGGGTATAAGTTATTTAATGAATTTATGAATGTATTGTTAGTCATAAAGAAATACTAGTTAGTTAACTAACTAAAAAGAAAAAAAAAAGACAAGCAAATTGATCGAACCCTGGAAGAAGCTGAAAGAAAAAAAAAATAAAATAATGAAGGGTAGAAAAAAAAAAGACGCCTTTCCAAAGTGGGATATTTGATCACTGGACTTGATTTCCATACTCTGTCCCTCATTGACCCCAATCAATCATCCTCCTTCTCATCTTTTCCTTCATCATTCTCATCATCACTGTTATCATTGTTATCATTTTTTCCCCTTTACCCTAAATCAGCTGGGGCTTTTGGGCTCTTGAATCCTTCTGTGCCCCCTACACGATGGATCGCTGTGCATGAGTCGAGACCCCCTCAGAGCTCCCCTCTCTTAGTCCACCAACCACCGTCCGCTCTGTCCTGGCGCCTAGACCCCATATCATGAATAATAAACTACTTTCCTCGCCCTAATGATTCCCTGACTTGATCTAAACTACTATCCCTCTTTTCCTTGCATCTCGTGCGATGTTTCTATTTCCAGATCCTCTATTATTCTAGACCCGACGTTTCATCATCACCTGAAACTACCTACGGTAACGTCTTGGCCCTGCTATTTCTTGGTTCCCCGGAAATTCCATCTCGTCCAATAACGGTCCTGAATCAAACTCCAAACCATCGTCATTACTGAAAGAAAAAAAAAAAAATCTTAAAAGAATAAAAATAAACATCCTTTCCGCCATCCAACTCTTATGGATCTGCGCTCCCGTAACTCTGAGTCTTAGCTAGTACCCCGCCAAAAATGGATTACTCAGAAGAAGAATTCACCGACCCAAATCCTACTAGTGACATCCCTTACCCGGATATTGATGAAACCATCCAATACCCATGGCAAGGAAATCAACCAACCGACGAGGCGGGGTCTTCCCTTCACTCGGTCCTTGACCCCCGCCTATACAAAGATCTCTTTTCTGGCAGAACTTCTCAATTGCCAGATCGATCATCCCCGACTGAGGAACGCTTTGAGCCACCAGATGATTCTGCGGAAGACACCACTTATGAACTTTCCTCTGAAGAATCCTCAACGTAAGTGCCTACAAATTTATTTCTTACTGAGAAATAGTAGGAAGAATACTAACTGCAAGAAAAGCGAGGAGGAGATCTCAGACGCCCCTGAAGAAGGCTCAGATGGAGATGGTGAATATTCTAAAAGGCGCCGTCGGAAGGGTACAGGCCCTTTCTCAGGTCGATACGGCGCTCGAGGTAGAAAAGGAGTCAAAAGGGGCCCCCGTAGACCACTCGAACCTAGCCCAGAGTTCAAGATTCTGCATTCTGAGGCAACTTCTGCTTTCATTGACGGGGACTATGACCGGGCTACCGATCTTGTGAAGCGTGCTATTCACATCAATCCTGAAATGTTTGCCGCTCATTCATTACTATCAGAAATCTTCCTTGCCCAAGGAGAGAAAGATAAAGCAGTCGCTGCTTTATTTAACGGTGCCCACACGCGTCCCAGGGACGCTTCAGTTTGGACCAAGGTTGCAAGAATGATTCTCGAAGTTGCCGGGGACGCCCGACAAAGCGCATTAAACGATGTAATATATTGTTATAGTCGTGTTATTGAGATAGATCCTCACAACTTTAATGCCCGCTTTCAGCGAGCTGCGATCTATCGAGAACTAGGCCACAATGGGCGGGCCGCAACAGAGTATGAAAGAATACTTAGGGAGGTTCCACACAACCCAAGGGCTCTTCGGCATCTCGCAGAAACCTACATTGATATCAACGATGTACAAAAGGCTGTGGATCAGTGGTCAGAGAGTGTTCAGCACTACATTAAGCAGGACCCGGAGGATAATCCAGACTTTTCTTGGTCCGATGTCAATATCTATGTGGAGCTGTATTCTTATTTAGGTCAACACCTACAAGGGCTTAGAGAACTAAAAACAGTTTCCAGGTGGCTTCTTGGCCGTAAGGATGATGCAATGTGGGAGGACTTCGACGAGGACGATCGCGAGTGGGATGCCGATGATTCTCCGCGGAGAATCAAAGCCAACGGCTATGTCCCAAAGCGTTGGCCACGGGATTCATATGGGCTAGGGCTCCCTTTAGAGCTGCGCATTAAACTAGGACTATTTCGCTTGAAGTTGGGATATGAACATCATGAGGAAGCACTAGTAGGTCCCCAGGAGGCAAAGGACCTTTTTGTAATCTTGCACCACTCTCTTCTAACACTTTTACAGCACCACTTTGAGTGGCTCAATCCCGAGGATACCTCAGAGGGTGCCAGGCTTCATGATTATGGCGACCTTTTTCGTGAAGTTGCAGATGCTCTCAAGGAGGCTGGACTCTTTGAAGAGGCGTTGAAATTCTATACACCAATTCAACAAACTAACGAATATGCGGATGTCAGCTTTTTCATGGCGATGGGAGATTGCTGTAGACTACTCGGGAAGCTAGAAGATGCAGAGAATTGCTACCTTACGGTCTCAGAATACGATCCAGGAAATATGCCTTGCCGGTTCCAACTTGCTAAGCTTTACGAAAGCATTGGAATGACTGAACAGGCACTAAAATTTGTCAATGATGCGATTCTACTAGGAAGGCAAGAAATCAGAAGCCATCGTCGACGGAAGGACACACGGCTTGAGCAGCTTGCAATGGAGTTCAGAGCGGCAGAAATGCCAGGTGATGCTGATGCTAACGAGCTGGAACCCGCGCCCCAGCTCACCACTACTAGTTCTACGACTGCCCTAGGGAACGTAAGCAGTACAGAAGGAGAACAAAAGAGAACAAAAAATATTCAATTTCTCTACGGTAAGTTGTTGCAGCTCGAACCCAAGGTTCGACAGGGTGAAACCAACGCCACAGAAGACTGGCTTGATATTGCGGACGCTCTTTTGCGAGAATTTCGTGCTAGTCGGGCTTTCTATCCCCTTCAGCGAAGCATGGTCTTTCTTGGGTATGCTCAAAGAAAATCTGGAAAAAGGACCCTTATGGACGAGATGGAAGAAATGGCTGGCCGTCTCCAGGAGTCCTTAGGTACGTCCTTTCATTAACCCTTCTTCATCCGGAGACCTAAATTGACATATATCGTCTAGGGAGTATGCCAGAGGAGCCTTCTCAAGGGACAATACCCACTGACTATCACGGCATTACTTTTGATGCATGGTTAGACCTATTTTTACAGTATGCTCTTATTGTTGCAGGACAGAACGAGCTAGATGAAGCATACGATACCCTAGCTGCAGCTGCGGATGCGAGCGTCTGGTATCATTCTAAAAGCAGCACCCGCCTAATCCATGTCTGCTGGTTCAGTAGGTTCCCTTACCTTTGTAGACAGGTTCAGCACAAGATTAACGATATGATAGCTTGTGCACTTCGAGCTCAGGATGAGGAAACTCTTGCCAACGAAGCACGGTGGTTCATTAAGGAATATCAATTTGTAACTGATACCTATCGTCTGTTTTCCATCCTTAGTTGTCTATGCGGCGACCCTCACCGATCCCTTTTCCATTCATCACCAAACATGAAGTTCATGCTCCGACAGATAAAAGCCATGGACTACACACTCCCGGATACAATAACGAGTAATCGACCCGCCAAGCCAGTTCGCGAATCGATTTACAAAGAGCGTGCAGCCCTGTCAACAAAGGATGAGGCTGGAGAAGCTATTCCAGCAGAGGAAATGGATATCGCTCTACTAGTTCTCTATGGCCACATCCTCTATTCTGGAAACAGCTTTTACCCAGCTCTAAACTACTTCTTTCGCGCCTACGCACTTGACGACCAGAACCCGGCCATCCTCCTCTCAATCGGTCTGTGTTATATCCACCATTCGCTCAAACGACAATCTGAAAATCGGCACTATCAAATCATGCAAGGTCTCTCCTTCATGAATGAATATCGTCGTGTGCGTGAACGACCAGGCAGCCTTCCAGTAGAGCGTCAAGAGATGGAATTCAATTTTGCCCGCGTCTGGCATACCCTCGGCCTTGCCCATCTAGCGGTGGAGGGCTACCAGCGTGTCCTCGAGATAGGGAAACAAATTCAGGCTAATTCTGGACAAAACATGAACATGACGTCGCCTAAACAACGGGGAGCAGGACAGGCGGGTAGCAACATCGATGTGATCATGACCGATGTAGATCCCGCATTAATGGGGCGGGTGACGACTTTTGTGGAAGATTTTTCCCGCGAGGCGGCGCTGGCGCTGCAGAGCATCTTTGCTCTTAACGGTGACTTCCAATCCGCCCAAGCAATTACAGCCACCTGGCTCGTCATCTGAGGGTTAAGATATTGTAAAGAACAGTATCGTATTTCCCTTACGGAACAGACTCCAAAAGAAACCAAATGAAAAAGAAAAAAAAAAACCAGACATACTTCTTCCAATAGAATATCACACCACATACAACCTATACGCCCCATATGGCTCCGGAGTATGTCTATCCCGACTTATATCTCTCTAACTTAGGACCCGCTCAAAACCCCTCACCTGAATGAAAAAAGATTAGACTAAGAGTCAGAAATGACCTCATCGCTCTAAGCTTGTCCATCTGTACATGTAGATGCCAAAAGCGAAGAGAACAAGACTATGATGCCAGCGGACAAATGAAAAAGAAATTCCCGATAAAAAATCACTTCTAACTCGGGACAGTGAATCTCAGCCTTTCAGTCTAGTGTATGCACCATGACGTGGGAGGTCAGATGCAGAGCAGGGATTATGGCGCCACACAAACCCTGACGAATAAACTCTCTTATCATTTCCTCTTTTTTTTTTTTTTTGATTTCTTTATACCTTCATATTTGTCTTTACTCTTTTTTTCATATGCAAATACATATGGGAAAAATGTATTTGTGACTTACCTAATAATAGAGGATGGATAAACCACCCCACTATTCAGTATAGTCAAACCGTTAATTACATAATATAATGATGGATGAATATGGTGTGATGTTTTCACTTTGTTAGTTATGTTGAAAGTCCACCCTTGATGCTAAAATATTTTTATCTATCTATTTTCTCTTCTTTGGTTTTTAGAGGATTGGAGGATTGGAGGGGAGGTGATTGATGTTGATTAGAGTTCCCTTATTTCCGTTTGGGGTTTGATATCTAAGTTTATAATTTTTTTTTTTTTTTTTTTTTTTTTCGACGCAAGGGGATTGAGCCTCGGTTTTTAGAAATGTATGAGATAAATAGACGGATCAAAGAGATGGAGATGGATTTTTATTTTTTTTTCCTTTATTTTTCTGTTCCTTTTCCTGTAACCAATCTAGTTTATCTTGTACGTCTTATATATTTCCCCTAATGAAGTTAAAAAATTTTTCAGAATTTGATGCAGGAAAAAAAGGTAATAAAAGAGTATTATATTTACATACATGCAAAGTAGTTATACAAACATAACCTTTAATAGTTTGCTGTAAGCTCCATGTATTGCCTTGCGAATCACATGCAGGATTGACTAGTGCATGAAATATTCAATCTCCGTAGAGATCAGGATCGTCAAAAAATACAGATGACTGGCGTCGCATTTCTTCAAAGAGAGCGGAGGCGCTGCCCCGTCGAGTTTCAAGAGGTCGTCTTCGGTGTATCCTAGAATTCTCGTCAAGCGAGGAAGAGTCGGCAGATAAGCCGTCCGAGCCATACTCCGGCTTTCGCTCGGGAAGGTTCCGATTTAGACGGTCCTCCATTGGGTCAGAGAGGTGGGTGTCGTCTTCACGTGAGTCAGGCAGTTTGGAGGTGGTAGTCTGACCGCCGGTAGGGGAGAATCGTTGGAGACCATCCAAGATCGCTAGCTCGATCTTGAGTCGATTTTTGATAAATTGGATTTTGGGGAACGTGCTTTGCTGACCTACGCGAAGCATGCGCGCTAGCCGCTCGGGGCTGGGGTCGGAGAGGATATGGTAGAAATCGGAGGGGATGGTTTTTGGCCAGATAGTGACAGTTCCGCTAAACTTTTGTAACCAGATCTCACTCCAGTCCTGGCCCATTGGTCGTGGTAAGAGCTCAAGGTGTCGCAGCACTCGAAGCCATTTGTTCATATCTAGCTTTATGTATTGCTCTATTGCTGACCCAAGGAAACCGCCACGCCACCCGCGGCCCTTTCTATGAGTGACTGGGCGGCCAACGGTTCCTCGAGAACTGAAGAAAAAGAGATTTATATGAGGATTTACCTAGTGAATTAGAAAATGTTAAAGCCAGTCTTACTTTTTACAGGAATATAACGGCATCATCTCACCTGAGAAACAATAGTGAAATTGACGTTGAAATGAAGATTCAGAGCTTTGATAGGAATGTCGGTCCGTAAACTTCCATCCTTCCATTTGTGACCGAATGAATATGGGGCCAGTGTCCCGTCACGCTTCTTGGTCATCAACACAACCGGGTTTAAAATACCCGGAACCGCAGCGGAAGCCAGCACAGCGCTCCAGATAACGCAGTTTGGCGATGTCAGGTAATTGGCCAATATAGTAGGTGAATGGGGATCAGATGGCACACACGATACATTCAAGATTCGTCCAGTTCTTTCATATGCTTCCCGAAATGTAGTTGAGCCTCTACAGAACCAGCTACACTGACGTGCCCAATCCATAGTATCGAACCGGGCACCCGTCCGCCACCATCTGCGCAACCAGGTCGTGAACCCTTCATGGCAAGCTCTGATCCGATGCGCGAGGGCAGGTACGAGTAGCTGTCTTAGTTCCTCATCGGTCCGAGTAGCAATCAAGCCGGCTACTAGCGCCCCTCCTGATGTCCCTGTAATAATATCTGGCAAAACTTGGTTGTCAAGGAGTGCTCGAACGACGCCAAAATGATAATAGGCAAATGTGGCACCTCCCGAAAGACAAAGCGCTGTTCGTCCGAAGTTGGTATCCAGGTGTTTGAAGTGATGGTATTTATCATCACCACTAATATACGGGGAGTCGGCAATCACTTGGAAACAGGAGTGAACTTCATCGATGTACTCCTGGACCAAATCCTTGGTTCCGGAGTAAGCTTCACTATAGAGCCGAGAGTTCTCAACGCCGGCGAAGTTGTTTTTAACACACGCTTCTAGCAGGTTACACAACTCCTCTGTCATAAGCGATCCGTTTGAACCACCACTCTGTGTCTCACGTTCCATATCACTTCTCACTTTCCTTAGCTGGGAAACGAGCTTACGTATCGTTAGGTGGTCGTAGTACGCATATTCGTCGATTGCCTTCCACCTCTGGTTCCCAAGATGCTCATCAAGGGCCTGCGCCGCCCCGAGCCAATCGTGATAATTGGTGTGTTTATAAAGCTCCCTTCGCAAACTTTCCCTCGTACCTCTCCACGACACCCACTGCTCATATAAGAAGATATAAAAGCGTGTAAGTGTGTAGGTAAACCCGAGGACGACTATCCAGCCTAACACAGTGAAGAGAAAGGGCCACTTCAGAATGGTATAGAGTACACCTTCCCTAGTCTCATCCTTTGTCCGTATAGGGCCTTTCTTGCGACTGCGGCTTTTCCGAACTCGCTGATAGATGGGGCGCCAGTCATTGAGGGCTATGAGGGGATCGACATCTTGGTCATTCAAGGCGTTCTCGAATTGTCGAAGATCGTCGGGATTGATGAATTCCCGGTCATAATCTGGAAGACAGCTGGGGTTGTAGATGTCTCCAGCTGTAGACTTTTCCATTATCGATGGAAGTTCACGTCTTTCATGATTGGGTGAAGGACGAGATGAGTGACTTGACGTTTGTTGCCCATGACGAGACGTTGGAAAGCGGTAGGGACAGCATATGACATCGACGTCACGAGCACCACATTGCATTGCCAGACCCACTAAGACGGAGCATCTTAATTCCGACCCCGAGGGATTCCACCTCCGCATATCACGTGTAATTCGTCAACTGGCGGACCATGTACCTAGATAATCTCAAACCATGGCTTCGCGATCTCATCCGCTAATCACTCTCCCAGCAATACCACTCCTCTTTCGAAGGATCTTGTACGAGGAGCGGTCATCCCAATAACCCCCCTCCCCCTTTAAACCCAAGTCGAGTCCGACCAATAATGCTGTTCTGCTAACTAATTCACGTGGAATGGATATTTCGCGTTAATTACTTGGTACTTTGCCCAACTGCTAGTAGTTACAGGTACTCGAGTATCAGTACAACAGTACATTTCTTAGGAATGAGAGACCCTCCCAGGAACTAGCCAATTTCCACTTATGGCCCATGTTTGAAAAGGAGGAGGCAATGGCCCTAGAACCAATACTAGCAATATAATGTCGATAGGCAGTTTGTAGAGTCTATATGCTCCTTCAAAGCAAAATAATATTGGCTTCCCAAAGAGGAAGGTGCGATGCGGTCTAAGCTTAGGTTCAAGTTTCATCCCGGCATTTCCTAATCCGTACATAGGACAATCCATCAACATATCTCCTGGGGTATGAAACAACAAGACGGTTTACTATGACATCATCCAGTCATATTCTACGTGAGTGCCTCGGGGGTATTATCATTTGCTGTTGTTGTTGTTGTTGTTGTTGTTGTGGGTTTGAGGGCATCATGGAAGCGGAAGAGAGAAGATGAGACCCTTTTGCCATCAATCGTTGGTCACGTGGGACGATGATGATAATAACAATGCTAAGTTGAGACTGAGGTGGAGGGAATCTTGATGAACTAACGGGTGTCTGGTCTCCACTAAGTTCAACCGTTCTAAATGATCAGCACCTTGTTCTGTGCTGTGCGATTCTTCTCCAATCAGATTTAATGTTGCGGCCACCGCCTAACCCTCGTCCCGTGTGCGAAGAGTGAGTTTTATACAGGATTGGAGTAGTGCCAAACCGGTGAAAGTCCTGCATGTCAAAACAACGTACTATGCATACGTACTTCGAATGTCAAGGGTAAAAAAGAAAGGAATGACAGGCCGATCGCTCCATGCATCTGATAGAAACAGAAGGAATCAAAGCGAACTTAGGTGAGATCACGGACCCCAAGCCTCCCCCTATGGATGGAGGGAAGGAGAATTAAAATTAACCAGCCACAATGCAGCTCGCCGTATTAGGAAGGCCCCCCAGAATTACCAAACAGCCTTTGCACTACAAAGGCAGGACTAAGAGTACTAAGTATGGTGGTAGTGTTGAAGGTTAATTCAGTCCCATGGTTAGCAAGGGATGATGAAACGGAGCGGCTACCGCGCGAGGAATTAAAAAGTAAAATAGAAAAGAGATAGATAGATAAATAAGGTTGTTATGGAGTTTACATATTTTGGTCGTCGCAAATCTGCTGGAGTAATGGTTTTTGACAAGTCGTGGGCAATGCCATACATCAGCATCAATAATAATGTAGATTTTGAATGAATCTGAAGGAAGACAATACGGAGTAGAAAAGGAAAGACCCCCCCCCCCCCCTATCCGGAGTAAATGGTTCCGAGTCAGCAAGATTAATATTATTAGCATAATAGTTGAAAGTTCAACACAAAGCGCCCTAAATGTAGTTAGTGCAGCACCAAATCCTCCAGATGTAACCAATTTCTAACCGTGGCTGGCGCCAGGAAGAAAGTGAACTTAGTGTCGGCGCTTTCAAGGTTCAAGGAGATACCAGCGGGGTTCGGTGCAAAGCATACGGCACTAGCTGGGATAGTTAGCAGTAGGTTAGCTGCAAATCATTCGCGTAATTGACTTCATTAGTCAGTTGCCTTAGATGCTGGTTCAAGGGGCCAATTACCACAAGATCGGGAATAGTTGGTTTCCTACGTTACTCCATACACAAGAAGACGGTCTGAAGTTGAGTCTCCTGTCACTTGGTAGAAAAGCCTTCGGTAAAAGTCTCCGACTAAAATTTTCACATTGAGGCAGGGATAACCCCGCAATGCGTTAACCTTTGATATTTCTAAAGAGGCTTGGCTGAATTTGAGAATTGATGCCATCAATCAATTTCTGACTCTCAGCTTAGCCTTTGGTAACACAAAAGCCCGCTTTTATCCACCACAGAAACAAGCTCGAGATTGAAGGTTGGATTGGGCGATGCTAATTTCCACCGTCTCGCTTTCGACCAACAAGGAAATTCCGCCATCATAATCAAAGCCCCGATAAGCAGCACAGACATCATTGCTGATATTTCTGGAGCAACTATCAGATGCGACCGCTTAGATCATTCTGATCTAGGGGAAATTTTCTTGAGTGGTGATAGGCTACTAGGTATCCGTGGTATCTGGGAATGGCAGCCCACCATCGTCCTTCCATTTGTCAAAGACACACTATTAACCGCACTAGTCATTCCCGCGTGCGCCTCAAAACATGTGTGTACGCAATAATAATAATGCATACGCATTCTGGTAGTCTCCAAAACCTGGGGGATAGCAACCATGAATGGAATGAGGAATGGCATACATGGCAGGTTGTTTTAGCGAGATAAAGGAGTTTCTTTTGTGCGATGATTTCGAGTTAGAGATTTGCAAGCTCTTCGTCTGCAATGTCGATCTATCATCAACACGGGCCATTCAGATTGAACACTGGTGGCAAGTGTTCTTAGAATGAGGAGGATCCAGTTTATTACTGGAAGGAGCATATGCTAAAGTCTTGGGCCGACTATCAGGTGTTTTTAGTGATCGCTAAGAACATTTTCTGGGAATAGCGAGTACATAATGTGATAGAGCACAATGTTGCTAATTGAACCGGCCCGGGTGGGCTAATTTAACCATGACAGGTGGGTTCAGGAGGTCAACTCGACGGCATGCACATTGAGTAAGTGCTAAGGAGTGGTAGGCGCGTGTGTTGAATCAACCATTCCATTCAAGAAGGGATAGAGAGGGAAAGAGCATAATTCCTTGGGACGTGCAAACCAAAACCCGACTTGAAGTCAAGTATCCCTTGCAACTATTGGATTTCTCATGTGCAACCCCCTGTCCGTCCCTTCCTTGCACGGACCAGATCCATCGGTTCATGATGTTTGATGTTGGAAACATTGTTGAGCGGGGTTACAGCAACGTGCTGCTCGTAGAATTATTATTACTACTATTATTATTGCCACCAACATTAGTTACTTTTCTTAATTTATTTGTTTATTATTATTTTAACCTTGTTAATTATTTTTATGAGCGGTTGGAATGTTTATTGGAAGAGATTACTGACTCTTTCCGTTGTCATCGGTAATTACGACTATGGTAGGTAAGGAATAAATTGCTTTGAAACATGGTTTAACAAGTGACCCTATAACAAAGATTTTCACGATAATTAATTATCCCTTTGATTATCTAGAAGGCAGGTATCATGATACCTTTTTTTTTTTTTTTGGGCGGGGGGTTCTCTTATTTTTTTCCAAACTGGGTTAGGCCTACGATCACGTTCATCGAAGAAATAACATCCCAGTCAACACGAGAATCAAAACGTCATCTACCTGACACATGAGCCAATCTTGTGTTTCCGATCGATATGTGTGGTGATCATAAGAACATAAGTTGGATTCTTGATAGAGATAGCAGCGGAGATGGTGGAGGAGAGTGAAGAAAGTGGATTCCACCCGTGGGTCGAGTGATTAACTCTGCTTGATAAAATGAATTCAAGGAGGGGTGGGAACCACAAAAGAATGTGGTGTGATGAGGGAGCATCCCGCAAAAGAGGAAGCGGTGTGACTGAGAGTCGGGGAGGGCAGATACGAAGATTGTATGGCTCAAGTTGCCGACAAACCGCCCAGAAAGTATAATTCATATCTGGCGGGCCGGTTACGGAGGCGACAGATATTATGGGGTATGAAACGGTGATCAAGGCCGTCAATAATACTTACTAATACTAATAATAACTTCATCGTTAACTACGGAGGAAGGAGAATGGAATTAAGCTAATGAGTCAAATACATGGCATAGACTCATTTAGAAGAGATGACCCTGTTATTAATATATGCGTATTATGATTATCCAGGAGAATGGCGCAGACAAGGGAGGTCATTTGATAGGTACTATTACTATCAGATTAAACCAAGAATCTACTTCTACGTACCTAATTCTCGAGTTGAGCCTCTCAAGATTACTTGCTGATAATGGTCACTCAGATAGGGAATGGGCATATCTCTTACTATCTCAAGGGAGGTACCCATCCGCTTGGAAGAATTGCCACGGTTTTCCAAGTTTCAGATGGAGTGCAGCAGGACAACTCCGGCCGGAGTCTCTCCTTCGATCCGGACCATGCAACCAAGGGGCATCTGGAATCATCATGGAGGCACAGAAAATCCTAGAAGTAAAAGAGAAAGATACCCCTCCTCCCCCCCGTCGCCGGTGCTGTGTGGTCATTCTGTACGTACATCTTCCGGCGATGAGTACATCTGGCTTTTGGATCCTTCCGGTGTTTCTATTTGTTTATTTTCATTTCCTCCTCGTCGAAAATCCTTCGCCTAGAGCCTCTCGAGTAAAGCGTGCTGCAAGTGCCTTAGATAGGCTTGTGATTCGTCCGATGCGCATGGACATTGAATGTCCGCAGGGGCGCTATCAGCTGCACGTTGAATGACCCATCACCAATCAGGGCGCGTGAGAGTGGAGATACTGTCCGGTACCGCAGCCACAGTTGCATCTGCGCTAACCAGGATAGGGCGGGTCACCATAGCACCCTCGAGGCGACCTTCTACTTGCCTTTGACCAAACATCATTCCTCATTTACCCCTCCAACTGCATCCTATCTCGGTGGCTGCGACAGAAAATTCTTCTTGAGGCGATCAACTTCGACAACTGCATCATACAGATAGTTTGGATATCCTATGAGGGTTGGCTTTTCTGTCTTTTAGCTATTGCTATTATTACAGATGCAGGCAGACTGCATTCCTCCCCCGAAAAAAAAAAAAAAAGAAAACATAGTCGTAATTAATAGACCAACAATAATACCAAGGGCAAAGAAAAAAATAATAACACTAATCAAAGTCATAATCATGAGTCCACCTACAATCGGGATGCCCGCCGCTCTTCGAATAATTATTACCTATTTCTTGAATGGGACCCGGAAAAGGAGACGGCTCCACTGCTCCCAGAGAAAAGTGCCGAAGAATGACACTTCTTCTTTAGTCAAGCGCGGCGTTGATACCTATGTCCACCAGATCTCCTTTGAAATCAGAAACAAATAGATACTTGAGCCGTTAAAATCCACTAAGGTAGTTCCAAGGTTCACAAAGAGACGTCAAGAACTTTGGAGGTTACCGAGACATGGGACGTGGATTGAATGACAAGCAAGATTGGATCATTGTTCATTCCCCGCTAGGACTGGGTTTTGAGAGAGGAAGGTTCCCCAGCCATTATTGTGACCATCTCCGGTCGGGATTATCCACTGTTTCTGATAGGGACGGCTGAGGAATGAGTCTTAGTGTCGAACAAGCTAAAATCTAAACGAACCCTCCAAAAGGGTCGCCACCAGGTAAACTACTAGTAGTTTTTGAGGTGCAGCAGAGGGGACGGCTATTCTTTTGATTTTTCGATCCTCACCCCTCCCCCCCATTTTCTTACCCTGAAAGAAATAATAATAGGAGGAACTAACTACTAATGAATGCAATAATACATATTCAAATTAATAATATACCTAATAATAAGAAATAGCCCCTTAAAAAAAAAAAAAAAAAAAAGGACACTCCTCACGCCGCACGAGAAACATACGTATGTATGTTCCTCGAATTTACTTCCGTCCTTACGGCGTGGTAGTATCCCATCGTAACCGCGGGACCTGTACCGTACAATACGAATCGATGCAAGTACAGACCTCACGATGCCTGGTGCAGCGGCTCCTGGACCAAAGGGAAATCAGAGCATGATAACATCCATGGAAAGGAATGAATGATATTACATGATAATAATCTTTCTTCTGCCCGCCGACTTTTTTGCATCTTCTCAATTCTTTTTTCTTTTCGTAACTTCTCTTTGGCTGAGACTGACTCGAAAGATAATCCTGAGCTTTGTGTGCATCCTCCAGTGAAAGCAACTTAATTAATAGGTACTTATATTCCTGGCCTTTTGAAATTGTTTTCTTTTTTTATTTGCTTTTCCCTTCCCTCATTTTTAAAAAAACCTCAGCTGGATTCCCAAGAATTTTAGCCTGTCATCGGCCGCTTACCTCCCTGATAGCCCCTCTCTCAGCTGATTGCTCCGGTGCACATCCTTATCCACCTTCCCCCCCCCCATTACATCCACCACTAGGCGGCACTAGGTTTTGTGCTTGCATATTAGCTCCCCCAGTCCTTTCTTTTCTATCCATCCTCATCCTTCTTCTCCTTTTGGAGTTTACCCTCTGGCTTCACTTTTTTCCTTTTTTTTTCTTTTTTTAAAAAACTATTTGTAGAGGTTTGTCCAGGCGACAACCTCTTCCCCGTTAAGATCGAAGAGACGGTTTCCCCCTACCTCTCTTCTTTTTTATTAGCCTCTAGGTATGATCGCTAAAGGTGTTGTTGCACTGTTGCGGCGGGAAGCATTTGTGGAATTTACTGGGCCTTTGTTTATTGTTGTTTCCCCTCCCTGTACCCTCCTAATGTTTATCTAAATGTTTCTTACCCTTGTTTTCCATGTTGCCTTGATGATCGAACGACTTTTGATGCATACTCATTAAGGGGGTTGCACTGACCCTCTCAATTCTCTAGGTCATCTCGCATCTTGATCTCCCCCCCTGGTTCTTACCAGCAAGATGTCGAACTTTGTGTCCTACTCTGCGAGTGTTTGAGCGTCCCTCTTCAGAGTTCGCCTGACTGGACCTTGTCTTGTTAGGCAAATCACTTTCCGTTATGGAGAAGCTGAACACCGCAGACGGACAGCTCTTCATCAAGGTTTGTTTACTCCCCCAGTTGCTTTCTGCTACAAACCAACAAACATATATATCCGTCGCAATGTTTGCCTCTTTCTTATCAATTTTTGTTTATTTTTTTTTTACGTATACTGATTTTTTTTTTTCTTTCAATAGAATCTTGCTAGTTTTGTACGCACCCACGAGAAGGCGCTTGCCAATGCACTCCAATTGAAACGTCAGCCCACGAAAAATGGACTCGTATCTCAATCGGGCTCTTCGAGCTCAGCCTCCGCTACCCTTGCGGCAGCTTTGTCCTTCGGGGCATTAAAGTTTGCTTCTCAGAGCGTCAAACCTGCTAAACTTACGCTCACCCCACATCACCTTTTTTATCTCCTTTCTCGCTTCGAAGAGATTCCTATCGCAGTAGGCCCCATGAATGTTAGGCTGGAGAATATCCATACAGACGTGTCGCAGTCATATGTGTCATTCCTTAACAAACCTCAAAGGTCAAAAGGTGACAGAGACTCAATTCATTCGGTGTCTAGTGTTCGTAGTGTCATGTCTGGTATGAGTACTCTCTGGTCTTCATTCGGTCTGGGCTCTAAGGATTCTTCTTCCAAGTCCGAGAAAGCCAAAGCTGCACTAGATGCCGACATTAAATACCTGTATTCAGCTTTTACCAAAATTCCCTGTTTACGTTTAGCCCCCGACCGACGTGCTCGCCTGATCCGTGGTTACGAGGAATTTCCTTTTGATACCGCTGTTCCACTTCACTCCTTTAAAAATCTGAGCGCCTTAGAGATAATCGATATAGACTTCCGCTCTTTCTTCGGCTGGGACCGATTATCAGAGCAACTGCGAACACTAACGGTGAAAAGGGCAAATCTTGAGGACCCGGCAGATCTACTCACAGGTATTGTTTTGGATGACATTGATAAGCGACGACGACGATCTTCCAAGAATCAGCCCTCCCCAGTCCTAGGGTGGAGTGGTAGTGCCAACCCACAGCCTGTTAACAGGTCAGAGCTCTCAGGGTCTATTTCTGCCCCTGGCTCCCCAGTAGCGGATACCACCTTTGGGACAAGTGCCAGTCCCCAGGCAGCCTCCATGATTAGGTTAGGATCCGAAGGTCACAAACCCCGTCCACGGGCGGGTAGCGTTTCCCCATCGCGCCCAGCCAGTAGCTCAAAACAATCAATCCACCGACACAGTCGTGGCCACTCTGCACGGATAAGACGAACAGGATCAGGAAGCTCAAACTCTAGTGAAAACTCAGGATATCGGACGGGGAGCTCTTCAAATATCTTAGCTACCGTGCTTCCTCCAACTAAATGGCGATTTCTGCGACATTTGGGTCTTGCTGATAACTCGCTAACATCTGTTTCTGCCGCTGGTCTTGCGCCTGTTGCTAACACCCTACATTCCCTGGATCTATCTACCAACCTCTTTACTGAAGTTCCTGATAGCCTAGCCTCTCTAGCTGCGCTGAGGGCCCTAAACCTTTCAAATTGCATGATAGAGTCTCTCCACTCCCTTTCTCGAAACCCTCTCCCTGCTATAACTGCTCTCAACCTTCGTGGTAACCGTCTTCGTTCCCTTGCGGGTGTTGAGCGACTGCTTTCCTTAGAGCGTTTGGACCTCCGTGATAACAATATTTCTGATCCCACAGAAATTGCCAGGCTTACCAGTCTCCCTGAAATACGAGAGATCTGGGTCGCTGGCAATCCATTCGTAAAGACACATCCTAACTATCGCGTGACCATTTTCAACTTGTTCCGCCGTACACCCGGTTACTCAGAGGATATCATCATTGACGGATCTGGTCCTGGATACACTGAACGAAAGCAATTAGTTGAGCGTGTTGCGGAACCGGAGGGCGCACCAGTTATCCGCTCTGCGGCTGCTGACAACTCGGCTCTTATTACTAAACCATCTGCTACCGCTCCAGTTGCCTCCGCATCCCGGGTTAACCAAAAAAAGGAGAGTGGGCAACCAGACAACATGTTGCACGGTGATTCTAGTGTCGGAACTAGCCGCAAAAAGAAAAGTAATAAGAGGAGGATAGTGGATCCATCCATAAAAACTTCCACTGATGATAACGGAGCTTCAGGTGCGGTGGTATCTTCTATTCCTCCCATTCAGCACATGCAATTACCTGTTGATCCGTTTGTCACTTCGCCTACCGACTATCAACAGAAATCTGATGGTGGAACCCAGGCCGGACCCTCTAACATCCAAACCCTCGGAAAGGCCGTTAAGGACCAAGACACGCCGGTACTCCAAATGAATGAACTTTTCGCCCTACACCGTGCCCTACAGGGGATAGATTGGCGCGTGGAGGGTGAATTATATCATCAACGACTTGAAACTCTCAAGCAGGAAGTGGGCAACAACTGGCTCGCAGCGCTTGGGGAACAACCCTGGAATTCCCCACAGAGAGATATCACTGTTCCCCGCACGGGTACCGACCTTACAGATTCAGCCCGGATATCTCCAGAGTCCTTAACCAGGGCTAACAGTCAAGCTATCTTAAGTGGTGGCCACCCCATTAGCTGAAGAGATAAATGAAGTTTTACTACATCTCTCTTCTTCGATCCCTCTATGTCCTTCCCCATGGTTTATTAACCGAGCCTTACCATGGATTCAAGCTATCAGCTCTAAAAAATAATCTCAATAGACGAAAAGTGCCCTTTTTGGTTTGATTGAAGCTAAAGCTACATCAATTGCGCTTTCATTACCCACTAAACTCAACAGTACTTATACCACACTGGCTGTACTGGTCATATTGCATTTATCGATGGCGTTTTGTGATCCTCCGAGATTGCGGGCCGGATGTATGATTTTTTTTTTGACGTTTTTCTTTTTTTTTATTTTCCTCTCTTCTCTTTCCGCCCTTTCTCCTATTCTTTTCTCCTTATACACCATAGCATTATTTGCATACAACCATATCCGACTGGTACTTTATCCTTAGGAGGCATCCTGAAAGAGAAGCTGAATTTTCTCTAGACCGCTTGTATTTTACTGGTGAAAGGTTATCGGTGTCCATGGCGTTTCTTTTTGGGTTGATTATTAACACCCTATCTTTTTTTTTTTTTTTTTTTTTTTTTGACATCTCTACAAGTTTCGCTTCCGGTATGAGCAGTCTTTTGCTCTTCCACTCTGTTGTTTGATTTATTCCCTTTTTCTTCGACGATTGCTTTATGAAGAGTTAATGCACGTCGGGATATCATTGATTTTTTTTTTTTTTGTTCTTTTTTTCGGGTTTGCAAGAACCATAATGAGTTTCGGACCTAATGCATGAGATATGAAGTAGTTGTGATGAGTCACTTTATTTTCATTTACCAAAAAAAAAAGTTGCGACAGGAACATGAGACAAACCAATTTATATTAAAAGAAACTGAAACCGACCCGTTGAATTGGGAAAAGTTATCAGGTAAACTCGTTTCCCTGTAAGGAGTAACTAGGTAAATCATATCCTTGTCGGTCATTCCTGCCCTCAAGAAAGGTGCCTCGAAGTAAAGGGCTGAATGTTTCGAGAGTAGCGCTTGGGGGTGGGGGGACAGAAGTTGAGCATGCGTGTTTTGAACTCTGTTGTAGACGCGGTCCTCCTGGCGACTGATAACGGTGGAGTGGTGGTCATACAGGGTGGGATGGGGGTTGTAAAGTATCAGGTTGGTTGAGGGCGCATGTTGAGAGAGGGACCTCTGCGCAACGAGTTGTTCCCCTATTCAGTAAATTAAGGTTTTATTCCCTTCCATCACTCTACCTGTCTGAAGAAACTGAGTGCGATGCATAAATCGGGAGGTATGATGTACTCCTTACATCTATTTAGTTAGGGGGGGAACAGGCCTCCGCGCGCAACGGATGTGGGAGGTAAGAACGAAGACGGGAGGCGCGTAAGGCCCGGAATCGACGAGCATCTAGACTGAAGATGGATGACCGGGGTGGTGGGGGGAGGGGCGGGGGAGGTAGACAATAAATAGGCTACATGAATGGAGGGAGACAAAAGAAAGATGAAGAAGAGAAGGAGGAGGAAGAGGAGGGGAGGGGAATTAAGGGAATCTGGACTCTGGATAGATCTAGGTCCACGAGAGGAGGAGTCGTCATTCACATCGGTTTTCCCTTGGTATTGGTGGTTGTAACCGCTGCATTTGGTTATTTATAGCTTGGGCGTTCTGGAAGCATATCAACGACCACCGCCCTCACGAACAGCCAATCAGCAGCATCAAGATGACCCGATCGGGAGCTCTCGCCATGAAACATGGTGGTTCTGGTATTGTCAGTAATATTCAATGTTATGATTATTCCACTCTAATTTTCACTTTCCCTCCTTCTTTCCACATCGTCCCAATCTTTTACTTTTCCACTTTTGCCTCTGCTCGTTTTGGTGAGTAACTCTCGCGTTCTCTATCTATCTAGCTAGCTCTCTATCCCCTCGTCCATCAGCATCAGTCTTCCATCCCCCGAAGCTTCCTCCTACTAACCTCCGTTACCTCTTTCTCCTTCTCTCCGCTCCCTCAGCTCCCCCCTCCTCCCAAGTCTCCGGGGATCCAAGTTTCACGTTGCTGAAATTTTTTGTTTTCCTCTTTTTTTTTTTTTTTTTTTTTTCCCTCTTGTTGCTGCCTCAGCTCCGGCAAACACTGATCCCTTGATTGCCATCTATTATCATTTCTTCCAGTCAAAGGCCCCCTTCCCATTCTCTCTCCTCCCCTCACGCCACTAGGCTCTTCCTCAGGAGAAAAATAACAAGAGGTTCATAACCAAATTTACTAAGAGAAAAGAGAGAGAGGAAAAAAAAAAAAAAAAAAAAAAAAAAAAAAAACTTCCCGGGTTTTCTCCTATTTTCTTTTCACCTCTAAATCTCTGCAACTATCATTTGGTTTGAAATCCAATCCACTTCCTCTTTTTTTTCCTCTTCTCTCCCTCTCCTCCCTACAAAGTTTCCATCACTTGGTGCCGCTTTTTTTTTTAACCTCCTCCCCCTCCCACGATCGAGTTCAGTGGCCTCTCGACCTCCACTCTGTTGGATTTCCCCGGAGCCGCATCTACTCGTTATCAACGCGCATCTTTGTTTAATCTTTGAAGGGGTCTTTGGTTATCAAACAGCGTTCAGTCCGGCGACTCGATTTCCTCTCCCTCCTTCCACCCCTCCCGGCCCTTTGGCCTGTTTCCGCTACTTGAAATTCTTTTTTGTCCCTTTTCTTTCACATATCGTTAGTAAGTAGAATCCGTCCCTCCCTCATCACTTGCAACTATCCAAAATATCCTCGGGCGCATTATTCACGCGTTGACCCCTCCTCATTTTCCAATCTATACCATCTTCGCCTTCCCTTTCTGGTTCCTTGAAAAATATTCTCACCTACTCACCCGGTCAAAATAGTTTATAGGCGCCGCGTCATCTTTCGTACCGCTCCCGAGGACTCCGTCAACCTCTCTTTTATCTTTCTTTTCCTTTCTTTTTTTCGTCGCTGGACGCCTGTTTAATTAATCTTGTTTCTTCCTTCTTTTCTATTTTTCATTCCATCGCTTCTGTCTTTTATTGGACCTAATACATCATGGCCGATCAGGACGTGGACTTGGACTCGATCATTGATAGACTGCTGGAGGTGAGGGGCAGCCGACCTGGCAAACAGGTCCAACTATTGGAATCAGAGATTCGCTATCTTTGCACCAAGGCTAGGGAGATCTTCATCTCCCAGCCCATACTATTGGAGTTGGAGGCGCCAATCAAGGTAACGTAGACCCAGCATCTACTCGCGCGTTAGAGTCAGATGGGCTAACGTATGCTGCGCTAATAGATCTGCGGTGATATTCATGGCCAATACTACGATTTACTACGCCTTTTCGAATACGGCGGTTTCCCACCGGAGGCCAATTATCTTTTCCTCGGAGACTACGTTGACCGTGGTAAACAGTCGCTCGAAACCATCTGTCTACTTCTCGCGTATAAGATCAAATACCCTGAAAACTTCTTCGTTCTCCGCGGTAACCACGAGTGTGCCTCGATCAACCGTATCTATGGGTTCTACGATGAGTGCAAGCGGAGGTATAACATCAAGCTATGGAAGACGTTTACCGATTGCTTCAACTGTCTACCTATCGCCGCCATCATTGACGAGAAGATCTTCACTATGCACGGTGGACTGAGTCCCGATCTTAATTCTATGGAACAGATCCGTCGTGTCATGCGTCCTACTGATGTACGTTTCACAATCCTTTTCTATAGCATCATTTATTCCCTTCCCATTTGTCAGGCGAATAGAACTGGCCCTCGATGCGGGCCATCGAGTAGCGAATGAAATTCCGCCGGGCTCTGCAAAGCTCAAGGCTTTGATATGCTGACTCCTATAGATTCCTGACTGCGGATTATTGTGTGATCTTCTGTGGTCTGACCCGGACAAGGATATCACCGGTTGGAGTGAAAATGACCGGGGTGTCTCATTCACATTTGGACCAGATGTAGTCTCACGATTCCTACAAAAGCATGATATGGACTTGATATGTCGGGCGCATCAAGTGGTCGAGGATGGCTATGAGTTTTTCTCAAAGAGACAACTAGTCACACTATTCAGTGCCCCTAACTACTGTGGAGAGTTTGACAATGCTGGTGCTATGATGAGTGTTGATGAGAGTCTACTATGCTCTTTCCAGGTATGATTTTCTTTTTTTAGATGAATTTATGTCAGAGGAATTGGTCAGTGACTAACTACTTCTTGCCTTTGTATCTAGATTCTGAAACCAGCAGAGAAAAAACAAAAGTACGTCTACGGGGCCATGAGCTCAGGCCGACCCATAACTCCGCGAAAGCAAAAGAAGAAGTAAGGAATCATACGAGCTTTTCCATGTGCAGCAGGTTCGGGCGGAGATAAGAAACGACACATATATCCATCCCATTTTGTCAATACACGAGAAACTCAGGCCTTCAACGACATCAATGTCCTTGCATTAGACGGTCGGAAGCAACAAATACACCCAACCGCTCGAGAACCCTTTTTACGAAATGCAGAGAACGTCGCACTTTCCCCTCCCGCCCTCCTAAACCCATAAGTTCCAGCGACTCTCCGAATTTATTGTTTGCGCTGAATGTCTTTTATTTCTATACGGAAGGTACTTTGTGCTCCCAGTTGGGGTTGGTGTTTTACTCATTTTTTCCCTCCCCCCGCGCCCCCACCCCTTTTCTTTTTCCCCTTTCTTATCTTTCTCTTCCACCCCTTCTTTTTATCTTCTCTTGTCTTACCTCACGTTTATCAGATTCTGTTTGGCAGAGGGAGGGAAGGCGACGGCTGCATCTGGTGTTCTCTATGAATTATTTTTGTCTTTTTTAATCCGTCTCCAGTTTTCTCTCTTCTTTTTTTTTTTTTCTTTTTTTCTTCCCTTATTCATTATCTTCTTAAAATTTTCCTGTGAGTGTAATGCCAACCAATTAAGCAACGGCACCTCGGTGTCTTTGGAATGTGTACCAAGAGATTTCTTTTACATCCATCCATCCAGCCCTCCCTCTGACCCTTGCTCCTTCCAACTATCTACCCCACCTTGGTAATGACTCACGCGACCAAACAAAACCAGCCTTATATCTGAATTAGACCTGATGGATTCAGTTAAGTGGCTTAGTATCCACATACATACTTATATCGATTTCTTTTGACTTTTTTCAATTCTCGATTTCTTTCCTTTTTTCTTTTTTATAAATAATGAGTAGCAAGTATATTATTATTTATTATCGCATAGCAGACCCGATCAGAGTTTATATTAAGTATTCCAAACCCTTTTCTTTTCCTCAATTTGCATTGTACCTCTTCTATGACACAGTACATAGCGCAGATGTATGTATTTATGAATAAATGTAGGTTTTTCTTTCTCCCTTCTTGTAGGCCAATATTCTTCATTGCCATTGCTAAGTAGCTACTTCTACTATATTAACCCATAGCATTGAGGAAATTCATGTTTGACATGCAAATTCATTTTGTTCAATGTTACGTCCCTTGAAATGACATTGAAATATTCTTTATTCTAAAAAATAAATACCAGTCTTTACCCAGTTAACTAATCAGGAACCAAAATAAAAAATACTTATCTCACATATAGTCAATTTTGATTTCCTTTTTTTTTGCTCTTGTTATGTTTGTTTGTTTGTTTGTTTGTTTGCCGAATGAAGCTGACAATGACAATAGAGTGAAAACACAACGCCCAAGCTACTAAATAGCCTTTAGTAAATTTCGAGGTCGAGAATACAGTGAAAAAAGAAAAGTTGATATAGTATAATATAAGCAAAGCTAGAAAAAAAAAAAAAAAAGGATCTGGCTGGCTGGGTTGGACTAGGCTCGATTTCACATGCCATGCAAAGGGCGGGGGGATAAATTGATCACAGAGTTCACTTTGTAGTTCTGATTTGAATATGGGAAGATAGAGGTAGGGAGACGAAGAATAATAAGATATGGTATGATAACGGGTGTTTGTATATGTTGTTGCTGTAATTGTGAGTAGCAAAAACGAAATAACAGGGATGGAAAATTTGGTTCGGTCTCACTCAAATTATATCAGAAAAGCGAGCAGAGAAGGGGGGAAAGGGCTAAAGGTTATAGTTTAAACATATTGGGACAGCCACCTGATTCCATCGCCATACCCTGTCAATAAGAAGAAACTGTTATTAGTCATAACCACTCTCAACAAACTTTGGGATCAAGTGCTTTCTAGACTTACCTTGCCTCATAACAACACTGCACATGAACACCTCAATAGGCCTAATCCCCTCAAGAGGTACCTTGCCTTTGCCTGTTGTCTGATATAGACCGAGCCGGTGTCTCAGCTCATCCTCACTAACGGCATCGGGATGATCGATCTTATTGCCTAAAATCAGGAAGGGGACCTTGGATAGTTCTTCCATGGCGAGGAGGGCGTCGAGTTCGGCCTTAGACTCAGGGAAACGTTCGTAGTCCTTTGCATCGACAAGGAAGACGATACCACTGACTTCGGGGAAATAATCTTTCCAGAGACGGCGAGCTATTTCGATCATGGTTGTCAACGAGTGAAAGAGACTTTTTTTCTTTTTTTTTTTTCTTCATTTTCCCAAAGTTGAGAGAGGATTGAGCTTACCCTGCTGGTGACCTCCAAGATCAAAGGTGGTGAATCGGTTGTTGCCAATAACAAGTTCCTCCGATGCTATATTCCAATAAAGTATTACAATCAGTCGGGGGGGTTTTTTTTTTTTTTTTTTTTTTGAACACCCAGGGAATTCCAGCTTCACTCCTTAGATATATAGAGGGATATAATAACGTACTTGGATGGGCAGTAGGTTGAAGGATAGCAACACGGTCATTCTAGTTTTTGATTGGGTATGGTTAGCAATCTCTTTATTTCGCTCAGGATGTCCCTCTTCCCCTTCTCCCCAGATGAAGCTAATTGTTTCACCACAACGTAAATCCCCAATATAATTGAAAGATAATATATTTTCCTCGCCAAATTTCTTTCTCTTTCTTTCTCTTTTTGTGTCCTTTTTATTTGTGTGTTTGTTTGCTTTTTTTTTTTTTTTTTCATCCTTCGACACAGTTTTCTCCAATTGAAGCACGGGGAATATCGGTGCTGAGGTACATACCTTCAACATATGCAAAAGAGTAGTCTTTCCGGCATTGTCGAGACCCAAGAAGAGGAGCTTGGCGTGCTTGTTGAGCAAGCCAAGGGACGAGAGGAGGTCGTAAACTGCAAGGTTTGATCAGACATCCGTCAAAATACCAATCTCCAATTATAGCCAAATCAAAAGGAAAGGGAAATAAAGAGAAATTTAGATGATTATGAAGAAATAAAAGAAGAGCTTTTTGCTGTTCGGGGAAGGGGAAGTGGGTGAGGAAAGACTTCGCTGTTGTTGGGGCGGAGGCCAAGTTGACCAAATTGGGCCAAACAGATAAGGGGAGAGTGAGAGAAAGTTAGAGAACCTACACCAGTTAATGATCCACATAGTGAGAGGCGATTGAGAGCTTGTAGGAAAGGATGCTAAGGACTCGTTGGAGGGTTAAGATGGGGACCAAAGGGCTGGAGAAGTGTATTGGCTGAGTCTGGAGGTAGAAGGAGACAGATTGCGGTGGCCGTCGATGGGGTGACGTTTGGGGTCTGACTTTCGCTTGCCTTGACGCTTAGCCGAGCGCTAATCCAATCCCAGCCGCCGGGAGATCAGCCGCTCTCATCTGCGGAAAGAAAGCCACCAAGATATCTACAAATTCAACAAATGAAATAAACTGGAACGAGTGTGTTTATTATTAATTGTGGTTTTATTCATTCCATCAGCCCTTAAGGCTAGCAACCTAGGTATCTAGCTTCTCAACAGCCAAAGCAAGGGGGTATACTGCTCCATAGGTATGAACCGCCTCCATGCAAAGAGAAAAAAAAAATAAATAAATAACAAGGCCAATCCGAGCCAGACCCAGGCCAAAAAAAAAAAAAAAGAAAGAAAGAAAAAGGCAAGACGAGGTCATACACTAAAAGTTTGTAAAAATATAGGCGGAAAGAATAGAGTGACGAAAGAAAGGGTGGAAATATGTATAGGTGAAGGATAAAAAGAAAACGCGACCGCCTTGTAAATGCAGCACAAGAGACCTTCCCCAAATAGGGTAAAAAAAGGTAACACAATCCGTGGGACACGTTAAAGATGCAAAGTGAGTGGCACTCATGACACGTGTTTAGCTTTGAGCCATCAAAAGAACAGGTCAGTGAGAGAGATCCAATTATGTACAAGAATGGGTTCAGTGTTTGATTGATTTCCTTTTTTTGAAAAAGGTTTTTTTTTTTGTTCTTTCATTATTTTCCTCAGGGCTCCGATTGCGTTGGAACATTGTCTAAACAGATAGGACGAGCTGGGCGTCTTCACCGACGCCATAGGCTCTGCACCTCTCAGCAACTTCGAGGCCAAGCTCCTTCATCCGTTCAGCGCCCTTTCCGGGAATCGGCCGCCGCAACATCTGCTCTTTGGCGGCTTTGCGACAGTGTTGCCGCCAAAACTTTTCTTTTCGTTTTTGGCGTTTCTTTTCTAGACCCTCGACAATATCAATAGGGCCGCGGGTGTAGACCTCGCGAGGGCGCGAGGATTCTCGTTCATGAGATTCCTGGATTGGTGTAATACCAGACCAGCGATAAGAGTTTTCCATAGTAAAAAAGGGGTTAGGAGTGCGAGGTAAAGACTTGGTTCGGGTAAGAGATGGACGCTGGACTAGCTCGCTGATGTTGAGACCATGATGGAGCTTGGTAGGGGCTTCATCTCCAGATTTCTCGCCCTCACCAGTCAGTTTAAACTTCATTGGTGGGGGTGGAGATCGGAGGCGTCGAGGGGACGCCCGGGTATTACGACGGGGAGGCGGTGAGATCATACGCCTGGGCGAAGTACGAGGAGAAACTTGTCGAAGGTGTTCTGCACCTGATCGTCCTCGAGGGGCCTCATCAACCAGCTCAGATCCTTCCATTTCCTCGTCCTCCTCATCTTCTTCCTCCGGGTCGGAAGTAGGGAAGCTAGGGTCGATGTCCTGGGGGATAATAATCTGCTTGGAAAGACGACGTTGCTCGATGCAGGATTTGTAGGCAGCTTCTAGAGGTCTGTCTTCGTCGAAAGTTCCACAAACAAAATCGGTGCTGTCTGGCAGGTTTGGTGTGCCAGGGCGCATCTTCGGAATTTTTACCGACAGACGCCTACCCGTAAGACCAGGGGGCCATCTCTTCTGCTGGGGACCGTCATTCATTGAATCAAATGACATTGCCGAGTCCCTTCGGGTGAAGGTGAAGCGAGGGCCGTCAGGGTTCTGAGGGCTAGTAGCAGCAGTTGTAGAGGCAGGAGCCCAGAATTCATACTCTGAGCCCTCGTCACTATCATCTGACTCTGCAAATCCAGCCTCGTTGTCTGACTCATTTCCATCATCCTCGTCTGAAGAAAAATCATGAACAGTTGAGTCATCGTCAGGAACATCATCATCATCTTCATCTTCCTCTTCCAGGGCCTCTTGTTCAGCCTCCTCGGCAAGCTTGCGGATAGCGTTTTCCTTCTTCATACAATCATTCAAGGTAATTTTTTCCTTATAATTGCCGGATTTAGTGACCCACTCATCATCTTCTTCGAAAGAGCTTGCAAACTCATGGAACCTGGTGGCTTCGGAGTCCTCAAACTTTCCCAATCCACTAGTGGGAAGGCCTCTCCGTTCTTCAGCCTCCTTCTGCTGCTGTTGTGGCTGATGCTGCTGCGGAACGGCAAGGCCAACGTTCTTCTCCGGGGAGGCTTTGCGAGCAAATGGAGCAGGAGAGCCGCGAGGTCGAGCCCGCATACAAGCTCCACGGGTAGGAGAACGTTCCCTCCTCAATTCAGGATCCCTTGCAGGGCAAACAAAGGTGAGTGTTGTCTTCCGCTTAGGCTCAGTGGGTGTAGGATCGCTGTCTTGAACTTTCAGGCTTTGGCGTGGAGGTGTTGGTGGCTGTGTCTTTTTCTCCTGGTCCTTCCGACCGCAAGCGAAACTAATGCACCTCTTACGCCCCAGGTTGGCTTCAACAGCAGACTCACCAACATCAGCTCCAGGTACCTTGGGGTTTGGTTTAGTCACTGCAGTTCGACCAATTAATCGTGAAGAGACTGGAGGACTCGAAGTGTGAGAGAGTGAAGGACTTGTGAGGCCACCATCACTGCTGAGCTCGGCTGCCGAAAGGCCGCTATTGCTGTTGTAGGGATATGAACGGTAGAAACTATGTTCGTGGTGTTGCTCGGTGGGGCTCGAGGTCGGGCTGCTCCTGAGAGCACGGGTAAGGAGGGATTCTTTTCTATCTTTGATGGCGGTAGGGGATTTGACGTAAACCAGGCCTTCATCAATTCCCATTGCTGAGGTATTGAGGAACCGATGTTCAGGCGGTTCATCCATATCCTCTGTCAAGTCCGCTTCTTGGACGGTGGGCTTGGACTGAGACGAGAGCAGCATCTTCAATATATGATGTACTGAGGAGAAAGGTCTTTCACTGCTACCCAGTAAATGTACCATCGTTTCGAAGTCGGAAAGGGAGGAATCATAGGTGAGTCAAAGGGAAAGAGATCAAAGAGGTCAAAGAAGTCGGTATGTATGATGATTGTGAGGTGACTCGAGAATTAGGCCGTCGAGAGAGAGAGAGAGATAAAAAAGGGCCAAGATATAATAAATAAAACCACGTCAATGAAAACAATTAAAGGAAGAGATCTCTTAAGTATAGATCAGCAAAGAAACTGATCAACCTAAGAGGGTAGGAGAGGTAGGCCCAGGGTAGGACACGACAGTCATGATATAAAACACATAATGGGAGACAAAGTATGTGGTGTATGTGAGGCGTGGAAAGAAAGAACCAAAAGAAGACAATAGTGTCAATGCAGCCAAGAAATAGGAATTTACGCCTTCTTCAAAGAATGGCAGCTCAAAGAGCGCCAGAAGAAGACGTGCCTAGTAGTTTTGGGGAGGCAATAATGAGTTGGCAGTGCTCGGTCGGATTGGGATATGAAGAGAAGAAGGAATGTTAAAAGGAAGATCGGAAAATACAGTAATAAGGGACTAGGGAGAGGGGTGGGTGGTGTGGATAATCCACAGGGAATAAAAAATAAATTATTAAATTAAAAATGGAAAAAGATAAAAAAAAAAAATTTTTTATTTAATTATTATTATTATTATTATTTTATTGGGGTAATGTATGTAATGTGGTAAGTACAGTGTAAGAGGAGGAAGCTGGTAATAATGAATTTTCTGTCGATGACGGGGCGGCGTTAAGAGGGAGGTGAGCAGAAGGCAGCGTCAGGTTGAGAATTTTCAGTTGTCGCCAGTTGGGTGTGGTCAGAAGCGATCGCCACCCAGAACCAACAGAAAAAAAAAAAAAAAATTAATCCATGGATGACTTGACAGGCTCCGATCTTCTCTTAGGCTTCTTTTACTTCTGCAGTCGGCCTAGGGACGCTCGGTCCAATCAGCCCCGCCAAGCCACGACCCACATAGTCGATTTTCTTTTGCCAAATCGACGCATGCTTCGGTTCCTGCGGCTACGTGACGTTGACCAGGACAGTCCAGCAGTGCCAGTTGCTGGGTGGACAGACTGGGGGCAGGCATATGTATCAGGAGTACCTATTAATTTACTTGAATGGTTGGCAATAATAGCAAGGATGGGGGGAACGAGTCAATGATAATTCGAACAGAAGCCTGTGGAAATGATTTTCCTTGTCGAGAGAGAGAAAGAAAAGAACCCCTCCCAATCTATTTTACTCTCCCATTATTTTCGTTACAGCTTGGTTTCATCCGCCCGGCAAGGCAAGGCTGGTACCAAGTTACTTACCTACCACTCACTACCCGCTCCCAAATACTATGAGGGATTTTGGAAGAGGTCAAGAGAACGGAGAACTCCTAGGACATACTTGGTCAAGCTCTTCCAAAGGGAAAAAAAAAATAAACTAATTTAAATAAATAATTGTAATCAAATTTTCTATAGAGTAAAAATAAAAATAAAAATAAATTTCATTCTCCCCCGCCCCTCCCCATCGCATAACACATACTCAGGAAAACCACCAACGAAAACTCAACTATTAATACTAATAATAATCATTATTATCTTTAAATTTTCAACTGATTGTCGTGAAAGTAAGGGACGAAATCTATTCGGAGATAATCAGGGTCATACTCATGGACATAGACATGGGCATGGGCATGGGAAGAGAAACTGTTCTAGAATATGTATACCGGAGGATATATTTCGTCTGATCGGAATGTTGCACAGATCTGAGACTGCTTCACAAAATAAAAAAGTACACTCCAAAAGACTCCGCATATACAGTAGATTTCCAGGGCGTTGCAAACTTTTAATTTTGTTTATTTTGTTTATTTATTTTTTTTTTTTTTCAGATGCTTTGTGATATGCATGTCTAAGAGAGTCATATTCGCCCCCACGAGCACCGTGGAGAGTGTGTGTATGTGCGCAAGAGAAAGACAAGGCACCAAAGAAGGCGGCACGAATTGCTCCCATTCCTCATTCTTCACCAAGCATGGAAAAATCATAGTACTACTCCTAATACTATTCCTAATACTGAAAGGTCTCTTCTCTGGACCAACCGCTACAACTTCTAAATCTTCCGACCGAGTAATTCAAGTGTAATTACAATCGTACGAGCCGTGGGTATGAGGACGGCAAGCACACCCGACTCAGTCGTGACTGAAGGTACCTACGTCAAAAGGGCGACAGGCCTCCGGGGTCGCAGCCCGAAGCGGGATTCTTCCTTTCGCCTGCGGGCGAAATCGGTACACTATAAAAATTGTCTCAGGAAACCTAACTAACCACTTGTTGCTGTTGGGTTTATTATTGATGCGAGATTCCAGGTACCGATATGTTTATTCCAGAGATGAGGGACAAAATTTCTATTATTATTAATTATTCTTCTTATTAGTTACTCTTGTTATTCTTACTGTTTCCCCCTCTATCTCTGTGTAAATTTGACAATTATCCTGTACGCTGTACACTCATAAGTAAACTATTCTGTAAGAATTCATATTGGGAGTCTTGTGTTGGCAAGTATAATTTATTATTAATAATAATGATCTCTAAATCAACTGGCGTGCACTGTACAATGAGCACAGGCTTTCGTGCCTGGGGAGACACCGAAACTGAGACCCCTCTATCCAGGACCTGGAAATTTGGTCCATTCAACCGATCGCATTCGTTCCACAGGAGGAAAAATTGGAGAAGCGCAGAAAGACGGCGCTCTGCGCGCTTCATCGTTCTTGCCTTAACTTTTATTACTATACCTCTTATAACTTAGTTCCCCTATCGCCCCCTCCATGCTATTCCAATAATAGCCAATAATAATAATAATAATAATAATAATAATATTCACGCCAGCCAACTCTCACCTACCTTGCACTAGTGCTGGGTACTCCCCTTGCTAAACTAGTGCCTAATCCGGATACCACTGGTCTTGGCCTCTGACGTAAGTTGGTTGGTTACACCGGTCGCAAAGTCACTAATTCATCAGGGGGATGGATAAATTCTGAAGGTTTTAGGTTTTCGATTCTCTCTTAATACTATTATTTTTTTTGCTTTACTTAGTAATAGTAGTATGGGAATCAGAAAAGAGGTGCAGTCTAGAAAGCAAATCTTTATTTTTCTTTATTTTTTTTTTTTCAAACAAACAGTCATGACGAAGTCGATTCAAGTTTCATATACTAGATACAACCCCTACTAACTCCGGAGTACATTTTGTAGTAACTACTACCCCTGTGAATCTATTCCACGGTCACGGGTGTTCCATCAACATGGTTTGGTGACGCGATTGAGTCCTTTCGAGTCCATGATGCTGGGCTTTTACTCACTATGGAGTTCAACTTCCCCGTTAGTTAGTACCTACCTGCTCTTGAGGAGGCTGTAAACGCTGTAAAGCCACTGAAATGGGGAAACTAAGACTTGGCCCGTACCTCGTACTTTACCAAATATACCGAGGGTACTAGGGATACATAGCCTGCTCTTGGCTGTACAACATTGGTTGAAGATCAAGAACGAGGGAAAACGGCAAAGGCTGAAATGATCTGAAAGCTATGCAGATAACCGTCAAACTAATCCTCTTGTCATAGGAATTAGTGATCATAATAATTAGAACTCATTAATATCCGCTATTATTACTATTGTTTCTTATTTTAGGAAAGCGAGTGGTTTCAACTTTATTCTTAGGTCTGTAATCTGTATAGCTTCAAGGCAACTTTGCAGGACTTTACTCTTAATGAAGAGTAAAAAGGGAGAAACAAAATATCAATCAAGGAATACCGTCTAATCATTATATCCACCGACTAAGGAAGAGGTATCATACTAGAACCTCGTCCTACTCCCAACTTGTTGCATTCTTGATAAGACAGAGAGCACTCTACCTACCTCAATACTCGTTTACAGAAAAGGTATTCTCCCAACTCCACATATCCCCGTGCTTGCATAATTTTAGAGATTCTTGAGTATGTGCCAAGATGTGCAACCTTACAGGAAAGCAAATAATTAATGATTCCAGAAATTTTAACTGAAAATCAAACATTAAAAACTTTCCTTGTGAAAGCATATGGAATTGAGAATGGCCCCGGCCCCCACAACATTTGCAGACGATGAAGAATGGGGTGAGAAGAAAAAAAAAAAAAAAAAAAAAAAAAACTCAAAAGAAGGAAGCATCTGACTGAGTGCTGGGAAAAGAAATATGCTGGCTGATTATAACACAATGATGCAGTGTTCCTCAGGAGCAGCCATGTCTGCGATCCAAAAGCGGGGGACCAGTAGCGACCGAGTGAACCAAACATTTGTCGAGTCTTATGCCCAGGACAAGCTTCTTGGGTTTCAGGGATAACCCCCACTTTTACCAGGATTTGCAGGTGCAGGCAATCTAATTGATCAGGGATATTTTCTTTTGCTTTTTCCGTTAGTGTCTATTCTTTTCGGTCTTGAGCAATCATAATCCCTGAAAAATCGATGGCAGCCAGTCACGATCGGAAGTGGACAAAAGTTCAACGTTATGAACCTCCCGGCAAAGATTATGTGAGCTTTGATCGTCCTCGTCTCTTCTAGTGAAACGTACCCATTCCAGTTTTAGCCGCCAAACTATAGGGGACGATGAAATTGGGACGGGATAGTTTTCTAGGGTCGTTTTGAATCATTGGAGCTTTGCGCCGAGATAGTCCGCCAGCAACATCAAGCCGCTTTCTGAACACCTCCCCCCAATCGATGAACCCCAACTCCCCGCACTTTAATTCGCGAATTTACCGCCCTATCTCTCCCTTCCCTTAGAATTCCGGATGCTATGCTACGCATGAACTTTGTTTTGCACGTTATTGGAAGGCAACCATGTGGTCCAAAGTACGCGTACTCTGTCCTCATGAACAAGACTCTGTGTCATTGTTATCATCGATAAAATCTTCCCATTAGTCATTCAGAGAGATTTTCTCTTCAAAGTCGCATGTGGCGACTCGTGGCCTGATTCCCCTATCACAGTTTTTTTTTTTCCCTTTCCAACAATCAGCATGGGGAATGATGCATGAGGTGGAGGTTGAGTGAATTGTCCCGTGTGTAAGTGGACTCTCGGAGATTCAAGTGAAGCAGGTAAAATCACTCGGCTAAAAAGACGGACCAGACAGCATGGAGTACATCGTAGGTAGTCTTCAATCTTATTGACTGAAGCCAATTCATGAGCGCTTTTATTCCTCGTAATTCTCATTACTATTACGTCCAAAGGCCAGCTCCCCGCATGCTGGTCAATATATTATTTCCCCCCAAGTATTTATTATCTTTAAGTTATTAATTTTTTATTTTTCCGATAGCCGCCGTTGATATGAGACGACAAGAGGGGAAGAAAAAAAAAAAAAAAAAAAAAACACAGACATATTAATAGCACTACTCCAAGAGAGGAGGCAGGAGACAGATATTAAAGCCTCTTCGCAAAACACTAAGGACCTCCTAGGGTTCCTTCTATCAAGATTATTCACCCTATTGGTTTGGAGAAAGATCCCCAACAGTCAGCGCTCGGATTTTGTATGAGGGATTTTTTGAAAACGCGCCTGCTCCACCCGCACGGGACTGTTATTGGGACTTGTGCTGGCTGGCTTCAGCTGCACGTTTCTCCCAATCTAGTAAGCCAGAGAGGTCCCCGGTCTGTCACTCAGATGGACATGCTCATGAGCTGCATCCCACCTGACATCCTGATCCGCAGTCTTGGGTTTTCTCCTTTAAGAAACTTAGAATGGGATAGCAGTTGACCAGGGAGTCACTTAATTTTGCCTATTCAACGCAATCCCTCCAGAACGAGCGTTCTCGGCTCTCAGCTACACAGAGCTCTATAACCAACAACCACTAGGATCGTGAATCCCCCAGAATCCGATGCATTCTAATATAAGCGCGGTCGCCGCCCTTGACATATGCGTCCCTTCTTTCTTCCCCTACCCCGCCAGAAAGGATCACCAAGATACTCAATGTGAAATCGAACCCTCGGTCTCAGACCTTATCCTAAACCCAATAGTTAATGAGCAGGGGAGGAGTTCTCCTCGTTTCTTGCACTACAGCTAGCATTGGTAACCAGAATACCATACCTTGTACAGTCTCATAAATACGTCGACCCAGAAAGAGAGATATTGCCAATACTTAGCCCACTTATCCCTGGCTGCTGTGTAACAAGTTGGAAGACTCCAGAGTGCCCCTATCCTTAATGACTTCCTGTCCGGTCGCTCTGAGAGACTAAAACTGGAGAACCCAGTGCATAACTTATGAAGTTTAATGTCGAACTGCGACAACAATAATTAACCCAATGGCAATGAAATAATGCATGGGGGAAACACTGCATCATGCCTTACTAGGTAAGCTGGCCCCCCAGTACAACATGATCGGAACCCGGCGAGAGCATTCGGAGAATGTGTCAATCATGTCAGCACCAGGTCTCTCCATCTGGGCTAGATTCAGGGATAATAATGGCACCCATTATTTTATTTTATTAGGTGGTCATTATTATTATTAATCTCATTTTTTGTCTTGACCTTGCACGCATATTATTGCTGCTGAGCGCTGATCCCATGATCGACATTCCACAACTCAAGGGGAAGCACCGCAGATCAGTAATACAGCCAAGGCCTCTGCCAAGATCCGCCAAGCCCTTTTCAGTATGTATCAATACATTATCCAAGCCTTAGGTGGGATTGAGTATGTTTGAGGGAAAAGAACAAACGCTTTTGCTCAGGTTTCCTTCATTTAACCCTTGCTCGCCCCTTTGATGAGGGAAAGCACGGCGCTTCCATTCCACAACAGTACTTGGCAATGCTTTACAACTTCAAGGATGGCGGATGGCTCTTCCATCCCTAGATAATGGAGCCAAGACTGTACGCAAAGCAAGCGAGGTGGCTGTGAAATTCCAAGGCGGACTATGCGATTTTGTCGACGTCTTGGCCATCAAATTGCTCCGTTCTCCGAATATGACTTCATCCTGCGGTCCGCTCCTCCCTATTTCTACATTCTTCCTCCTTACCGTCCTATGTTACTCAGGGTGAATGGTCCCAGTTGAAGTCAGAGTAGTCTGCCAAGCATAATGCCAAGAGAGATTCCAAATTCCGAGATATGAGTCTCGTCACTGAGCTTCAACCGGAGTTTGTGACAGGAAGAGGGCGTTTGCACTTGGCAGTCCTGTTCGTTCCTCAAGTTCCGTATGAGGAATGAGGGCGAACTGTACCAACCTGTCGGTGGTAGATCATTGTCGATCATCTGTCCCTAATACTGCACAATCGGGTCTTGGCGATCCGAGACGAAACCTGACCGCATTGTGACTGGATATGTGAGACTGGGAAGATGGCAATTAAACGGAAATCTTGTCATCCGGATGACGGCGAACGCCTTTACAGGGAAGTTTGAAGGCTAAAATTCTTTTTTTCTTCTTCTTCTATTCTCCAAAAAGCAAAAAAAAAAAAAAAAAAAAAAAAGAAAGAATTTCAAATTTTCAAAATTACGAAAGGGGGGGATAAATTTTAGAGAAAGAATTTTCCCAGACCTTCTAATGCTACATGAAAGAGACTTTGATGGTTTCTTCGCTCTAGGCCAAACACGAAAATAGGTCTGTCCAACACTTCTAGGCAAATGGAATCGGATATCTACGTGGCTTGTTCATATTCTTCCTCTTGGCATAGCTCCGCTCCTCCAAAGACATACCAGGGCGCACCATCCTCCGTGACCAGCGTATTAGGCGTGTAATGCAATGGAGGCAGAATTGTTTTACCAATTTGATTTCCAAAATACAGTGAGCGCTTGGAAAGGGGGGATGGTTATTAGTTATTGGAACTATGCGCTGGGCATCCCTAAACTAAACCAAGACTTATCCAGCCCCAGTGATCTTCAACCCAAACACAGCCCCCTATCCGAATAGATGATGGTCAATTCGCTGTCATTTGCAAGAGAAGCAAATAAATATAGAGTCAATTGATAATTTCTAGAAGTCATAGGCAGAACAGTAACCACCCAAAAAAAAAAAAGAAGAAATAGCACTAAACACAAACGGAGAAAATAGATAAAAAATGCTATTTTCTTGGCCAGCGCCTGCTGTTTCTACCTTGTTCAAATTTAGCCAAAGTATTCGATAGAGAACAAGGCCTGAGACTCTTGGGCAACACAGCTCCCGGCCAATTCCGTGCTATAACATTGTGCCACAACAAGGATTGCTGGTTACCACAAACACAGCCATCAATGGGGCAACCTCCTTTAGGGCTATCAGGCGGCTGCATCAGACCGATAGCCTTGACAAAACTCTTTCTTGGAAGGTTGCAACTCGAGAGGCGCTAAATGCTTGACAATAATAATAAAGTCATGTTGTAGCCAAGACATATTCAAGTATAGAGACGTGTTTATTCTTCTCAGCCCGCAGCAATTGCATTGATTGCGATAACGCCTTTCCTCCCACCACTAGGCACCAGTGTATAAACCCGGCCAAGAAATTAAACTGGGACACAGTGGTAGAAAATATCAACTTCTATCTTTGTCGTTTGAGGCTTGTCCCACTTATTCCTACCCACCGGGTGCCTACGTTCAAGCTTTGGTGGTAAAAACCAATTGGGCGTATCACCTGACTGTCCCTGGTGATCTTCACTAGGTATTGATGCCAAGAGACAATATATCGTCTCCTCTCGCACAGCCAAGGGCAATCAATGCCTATGGTCTAGCCAAACCCCCAAGACACCCATTACCTTCTCTAAGTATGTTGTGAGTTGTACTTTCCTATCATTACTTGAAGTCATTCTAGAGGGACACAGGTTGACAAATTATGTCCTACGCTATTCTCCATAACAATAGCGAATGGCAAAGCAGAAAACATCCTCCCCTCGTAATCCTACAGCAACTGACTCTAAGTACGGATACCTTGCTCAAGGTCGGTCATTAGATGAGAAAGCGATCCTGTCCTAGGCTAAGGGGCGGTTGAATGTCACTTACATACCCACAAGGCAACTTTGATTGATTTAACTCCATCCCTCCAACGAACTGATCTATATATATATTACAATACGCCAGCATCAAATATGCCCAACCAGGTAATGAGAATATCGCCATTTAACCTTTTAATGGTTTATTTCTCCTGTCCTTACTGTGTGTGGCCTTTCGCCCAGATCTTCCCCTTCATTTTCATTTTCTTCATTTTTTCATTTTTTCATTTTTTTTTTTTTTTTTTTACAACCCCGCATATCATCGGACACAGTGCGGTTGATCGACCTCGATTGCATCATCTCCCACAACTACACGCACTTTTCTATCACAATAATCTTATTAGCTGCGTACCGGTTGGGTTTTGAATTATGCGCACGGTGATTTTACCCTTCAGACCAACGTCACGTCGCATTTAGGTACCCAAAGTTCGTTCCCATTCACGTCATCCTGCTCTTCTAGAAATCAACTCGGGAAGATGATGCTGTCAAAAGATATGATGGGATCGGATGATATCGGAACGAGATCCTTTTTACCTTCGGATAGAACCGTCACGTGTGGCGAGTCAACCTCCAGTACAGAGTCATGTTTTCCCAAATAGAAACGGTGGTTGTTGACCTTCAAACCTCAAGAGCAAATGTGAGTCACCACCCCAATGGGCGGAGTCGCCGGAGCTGCTAAGTGTTTGTCCTAATAGACCGTCTAAGAATAGTGCTTTGCCATCTCGAACGGTCTGAACTAATTGATATCTTGACATTAGAAATGAGAGATCACACACAAGCATAGTGAGCGCGTGGGTGGCCTTTCGATCCTGTTAAGCATGAGATGAGTAATTCGGTATTTCTAAAACTCTGTAATCCTTATGATAAATGACTCCAAGTGCCGAATCCTGCGAGCAAGGCCGCCGATCAAGTTCGAGAAACTACTATATTAGGGACTCTTCTTACAAACCCTATCGGCATAGCCTGGTGACTATCCTGCTACCTGGGTATTCAGATAACATCCCAGGCAATTAACCAACTAAATTAATGGTCTTGGACACGAACCCGACGTCATCCTCCTGACCCACCCACACCACCCTTGGACATGAGTCGATCCTTTTCCAGTCAATTGATCAAATCACATACGAGGAAAAGGATAATAAAAAAAAAAAAAAAAAGAAAAAGAAAAGAACGAAAGAAAAGAACGAAAAAAGAAAAGGAAAGAAAAATGGCCACCCGTAGAGCCAACCTCAGAACATTGCCAAAAACAAAGAGATAATTAGCCTTGATCAACGAAAATATAGCCCTGAAAAGCCATGCCAGCAAATCATGCCACAGAAGTGTCAGTACATATCTTTAAACAAGTACCTATGTAGGGGGGGACCAGAATTGGAGTAATATTGATATTATATGTATGAAATTAAAGATTTGCTTCTCTTGGAACTAATCAGATCCTCCACGACCAAAACAACACCTCAGCTTCTTACGAAGCACCGACTCGGGCTGAGTGACTTGGGGGCTGACGAAAGGAAAAAAAAAAGAAAAGCAACTCAGCCCGTACCAAATGAATTCTATTGTTTGATACATTCAAAGTAACAAAGTTTTTCTTTTCTTCTTTTTCATTTAAATGTTCTCAAAAGTACTTAGTATGTTGTGTACTAAAATAATAATAATAATAATAAAAAGCCTCACTCAGCCTTGTCCTTTATACATACATACATACAACAACAAAAGCAAATTCTACCATCCTTCTCCAATTCTCTTCAGCCCGCCCCCCCTCTCCCCTCCTTCCCCCCACCTCAAGTCAAAGAAAGCCCTAAGTAATTAATTACCTGCATCTTTTTTTGTCAAGTCAAGTCATAAATAACAGTCAAAAAAGCTACCAACTAGCTTTTTACGTACTTATGCATGTATGTATGTATGTATGTATGTTTGCTTCCTCCCTCTCAAGAAGCATAATAAGGACTCTTAATCATCTAAAACCTCCCCCCCCCCCCCTTCCCGGGCCACAAAAAAAAAATAACATAAAAGTAAAATACAAATGTACCTCAAACCTCAAAAGCCCCTCAAAACCAAAAATCTACTCTAGCTGCTTGCTAGCTGAGCTGGGTAGGGTAAGGTATGGAGGGTACGTACCTATGTAGGTAGACAGTTTAGTCAATCTCCCCCAAAACCAGTGCTGTGCCCCACCAGCCCCAAGCGGCGGCCATTAGTATACTTCTCTGCCTAGGTAGATAGATAGATAGATGGTTGGTTGGTTGGTTACCTACCTACCTACCTACCTACCATACTACGCCATGTCAATCCCACCCGAGAGTTCCGTTCCATGTCCATCCCATCAATGAGGAAATGCAGACATACATGTATATATATATATATATACACACACAAGGAGAATATGTATGTATATATGTGCATAGGTACGTCGATGTGAGTGTCAATATCGATATCGAAGTCGAAGCCGAAGCCGAAGCAGATGTGGAGGTAAAAGTAAAAAAAAGTACCTCAAGGTAAGTACCCTACGGTACTCTGACTCAAATGTCCGTCTCCATCCCATCCCGCCTTGCACTTCTGTGTCTGCCTCTACCTCTGCCTGTTCTTATTTTTTATTTTTTAATCTACTGCGTATGTGGATGTGTACGTGGATGTATATGTATATGTTTATGTAATATGTATAGTGCCCTACACCACACCGTCATCACAAGATAGGATAGGATAGGATAGGTGTAATTATCCTACCTACCTACCTACCTACCTACCTAGACACCCAAGCTCTCGTGAGTGCATGCGACAGACGGACAGGCCGTCTCGCAGCTCCATCCAGCTCATCCTAGGTACCCTTTGCCTTCCCTTCTTCTTTCTTTCTCTCCGATCTCCGAAAAGACGAAAAAGAAGGAGGGGGAATGAATTATTGATAGATGACTTTGGGTTTTTTAATTAATTATTTTACTTTAGGATTTGCCTCTTGGTTATCGTTATTGTCATCGTCATCGTTACTTCCCCTACGTAGGCGTAGGCTTGGACTTAGACTTATGCTTGCTTAGGTGGGAAGGCATCTGTAAAGGAAGGGGAGGAAAAATTTTAAAGGAACAAAAGAGAAGGTGATGGGCATTGACGGCAGCAGCAACAGCACAGTGTCTTTAAAGGATAGGATAGGATAGGAAGGGTGCTTGCTTTGCTTGGCTGCCTTAGTATGTTGGTATGTGCTGTATAATCAATCTACCTATAACCTATAGATAAGTAGGTAGGTAGGTGCATTATATCCAATCACACTGACAAGGTATGGAAATAAGATATAGGCTGAAATCGGTGAATAATAAATGTCATTAAATCCAAGTAAATCGAATTAATATTATTAAAAGATACATCATGGAGAGAATTAAAAAAAAAAAAAAAGAAAAAAAAGAAAAAGAAAGAAGAGTCGTCAATGGGAAGGTTCGGCTTACTCCCCAAGCAATGGCAAACACTGCAGCATCCTCTGAAACGATTCCTCGCCTATATCGATATCCTGATCTAGCATTTGCATATCACTAGAACCATCAAATTGAAACACCTCCACATCATTCGCAGTGTCGTTTTCTCCAACGAAACCACCCACGTTCGGTTTTGTCTCTACCTCTGCCTCTTGCTCCTGTTCGGGAGAAAAGGAGTTCGACGCGCCCCCAGTCCAGAGATCAGCTTCTCCGAAGTAGAAGTTCTCTAGTGATTCCATCCAGGTGGGTAGAGATGATGAGCCTGGATCATTGTCTAGAGACATCGACATAGTGTCTTCTGTGGGTGCAGGCGTCTGTTGCTGTCGGTGCTGGTGCTGGTATTGTTGATACTGTTGAACGAGATCGAAGCCTGCACCGGACGTATCCGTGTAGACTTCGGCAGTCGGAATGCGTCGGAGGGAGAGGAACTCATCCACGTACCGCAGGAGCTGGATATAGTCTGTTAATCGCAGTTGGAAAAGACTTGGGTAGGAACTCTCAGAGAATAAGTTGTCCATGTAGGATTTGGAGCGGCCGGTGGCGCCTGCGGCGACGAGAGCAGTAGAGGGTCCAGAGGAATGGTTTTGGCAGAGTTCGAGGGCCTTCCAGGTAACAGCCAAAATGAGCTGCGTGTAGTATTGGGAGCGGAAGCAGCGGAATATTTCGACGAAGAAGACGAGCATCACTTCGTGGTTCTGCTTATCTTCGGGCGTAGTCGAGAGTTGGCTTTGAACACTTAGCAGGATCTGGGGGAACATCGTATACGCGATACTGAGGGGGAGAGAGAGAGAGTTAGTTAGATGTATTCATAGGAATGAGCTTATCGTCAAGGCAAGAGACATACGCGCTTATTGGGAGTTTATCGGCAACTCCATTAAGGATGAGCTGTTTAACATTATCGGCGGTTGACCGGATGGCGCTTGCAAGTCCGGAGCGGCAGGACTCGATCCTTTCAAATTCGGTATCGTCGAGGGAATCGGTGGTAGCATTCCCGATGAGTAAACAGATGCGGTTGCAGAGGGCGATGCGAGCGGATCTAATAGGAAGAAACAACAACGCACGTTAGAGATATGACGCTAATTTCACCGGAGAAAGGGGGGGGAGGGGATATCTGCATACTGATAATATATCCCTATAAGATTGGTATACAACGCCAGAGACTGGTGGCTGTAATACCCTTTGCCCTCCGGATATGTCATCCAGTTTAGTTCCCAATTCAGTAGGGCTATCTTGGTTCCCTCCAACCGATCCAGCTCAACCTGGCGATCCTTGCGGGTGAAAGGTATCGTCTGTGTGGTTGGATACACCAGCATAACCAGGTCAGTAACAGCGACCACTAGATGACACAGGCTCGCTAGCACCCGACAAAGTGCGACCTTGGTATCTGAGTGGTAGACCTCGGAATTATGAGATTCTTCTTCAAGGTCTTCGTACGATAGTCCAGGCTGTTGTAAATCAAAGTCGTCCGGTAAGATCTGAATTGGGCGACGCACTCCTAGAGAGATAACACGGTCCCTAATTAAGCAGCACCACCAGAGTCGTTTGAGATCCGACGTCTTGCGTCCTGTCTGGGACGGCCCGCTGTAGTAAAAATTGGCACGCTCCTTTTTCGCATATTTGATTGCGATTTTGAGCCATTTCGAGTTTGTCGACCGGACTGCATCGGTTGTGTAGTAAGACAGAATCACACAGGATTGGGCGACTATCAGTCGATCTTTCTCGATGCCGCTCTCGTAGATTCGCTAAGAAAAGGTAATATTTTAATTAGCACCTGTTATTTTATTTATATGTATAGATTACTTTAGTGAGGTAATTATTTACTTTGGCTCGCTGGTAAAGATCATCTCGTGCCGAAATTAGAGAGTCATAGCCGCACTGCTGGGCTGCCTCGAGCGGAACATACTATGAGGAGTATAACAGACGAGTTAGTAAATTATTAAAAAAAAAAAAAAAAACCAAGGAGCTAGAGCTGCTTCACGAGCTAGCTAGCTCACTACTAGCTCGTTCAACAATAGGCCGAGTCATGAGACATGAACATACAGGACTAGCGGCAAACAGCATAGCTTGGAAGAGGAGAACGGAAATCCTTCCGCTACTGCCATCTGGACAGCGATACTTTTTCCAGAATGCGGCCTCGTCAATGACAGGGAGGCAGGGATGCACATATAAAAAGTAGTGTTTGGTAAAGATGTCGAGCACTTCCTGGATAGGCACCCGAAGAGTTCCCTGGGATTTGATAAACGTCACTTTGGCTGGGTCGGCTAGTCTTGCCCGTAGGATGGGACTGTGACGACCGCCCTGGGCAAGAACTTCTGGGGTTGTAATGGGTGTGGAATAGGAGGCCCGGCGGCGGTCCTTCCCAAGCACTCGAAGGAGCTGCTTTTCTTTCTCTCGCTTCCCGGAGTGCAGTGTACAGGGTCGTCCATCCAGGCGACAGTTGGTGCAGGGAAATCCAGTGATAGAGCCATCACACCTCACCTTCCGGGAGTGGCAGCGCGCACAGGCTCGTGCAGCACGCTTTGACCGGGCGGGAAGATTGTCCTCCAAACGAACCTGGGGTTGATCCTTCTGATCTTCGGGAGTTGATGCCATGACTGAGAGCTGGGTTCCGAATTGACAGGATAAAACTTTGGCATAAAAGGGTGCTGAGAAGGAGAAGGAGAGGGAGAGAGAGAGCGAGAGAGAGAGAGGGAAAAAAAGGCGTCGACGGAGAACAAACAGGGGGGCGAATGCGGGGAAATAAGCTGCGTGGAGGAAGGTGTGGGGACCCCAGATCAGGCTCAGGCTCAGGCCATCCCACTCGACTTCAGTTCAGCTAGACTGGAATTAGAGGATCTCCAGTTGGAGACATTACTGGGTCTAAGGCCCCTAGTCGCATTCAACCGTGCGCAACCGGCCTGCGAGATATTTTTAAGACGTCGAGGTACCTGTGCCTGTGCCTGTGTCTGTAGCTGTAATTGGATCATTTAGTAGTAGTAATCGGAGATGTAACTTGACCGAAGATCTGGCATTATCGACCATCTCTCGCAAAGAAACCGAATTGTCCGGACCTTGAATGATCGTTACTCACTGAAAACTCTCTTGGCCTTTGGCGGCCCCATTGTGGGTTCGTTTGCCGCAGGTTAATCATAGGCAGCAGGTATGCCACTAATCCTTGAGGCGTTTGCACAAGGCATTTATGCTCGGAAACGGCAGCTCCGTCGACTCATTAGAGGGAATGGAGGGGGACGACCGATAAGCTCAGAAGTGATTGTCTGGGGAAATTATTAATCTCAAGACGAAACAGAAGGATTCTGAAAATTCCTTGTATCCGGGCAGTGCATCTCCTCTGGAAAAGGGCGATTTTTTGAGGCATTTCCTCCCCACCATTCAACTGGCTTGGTACCCGAGGTTATCCCATCCCCCTCCTTCAAAATAACTACGACTCAAACGACATTGAGTAATACTTGATCGATTAAACTCCTCCTTCTCCTCTTTTTCTTGGATAGAGATGCGGGGCTTTCGGATGAGCTCAAAACATGCAGCTCGGCAAGGCTCAATTCTGTTTTGATGAGGGGGCTCTGTTATTTGCTAGATCCATGAAGAAGGGAAAAAGGCTTTAACTTGCTCTCAGCAATATACCGAGTTACTCAAGGTCATACTTAAATATATTAATATTATTATACCCTGACATGTACTTCCATGGCTGTAATCTTTGAAAGTCTTAAAAAAAAACCCCCCAATTTGTGACAACCGGATAAGCTATTCGAAGCTAAATAGTTTTTACCAAAATGGCATCTGTATACCAGTCACCCATTTGTCCCTTTGGCGATCTGTCAACCCTTTCAATTCCTCAGTTTATGACTAGGTATAACCCAGACGGGGTCTCTCCAGACAAAGTGGTTCATGAAGATACCTTCTCGAAGGAGCCCCTGACGTATGGTTCTCTCCGAGAGCAGACTGGCCGGGCTGCCTGGGGGCTCAAGAACAAGTTAGGATTAAAACCAGGGGATGTGTTGCTGGTGATTGTTACAAACTCAGTAGGTAGGATTGATAGAGATCAGTACTCTCATCAAGGCTTAATTTTTTTTTCTCCCCTTGAAAATGGACTAATGGCCTTCTAGAACGACTTTGTTCTTCTTGCCCATGCAACTTGGTGGCTCGGCGCGGTTTTTGCGTGAGTGAATCGCTTGCTTAATTTTTTTTTTTTTTTTTTTTTCTGTTCTTTTATAAGATCACCAATATCGATCTCTGATATCTTATAGCCCTCTTAATACGTCATCGACACAGAAAGACATTGAGCATGTTATCAGCTTGATTAAACCAACTTTTGTGGCAACAATCGACTCAAAACTCGATGACGTCCAGAAAGCAATCTCTTCCCTCAAAGTCGACAAGCCAAAAAAAGTGTTCACCCTGCTTGGCGGGGCGGAGAACCTTCTCCAGGTATATATCTCTCCCATGTCCCTCCCACAAGAATACAGCTACTATGGGAATTCTGGGTGCTTAAAAGCTACTAGTTCCCCAACGATATCATCGGAACGCGGGATGTTGAAAGTCTCCCCCCCTACGATCTGCAAGGGAAAAGTGCGAAAGATGTTCCGAGCACAATCTGTTTCTCCTCTGGTACAACAGGGAGGATGAAGGGCGTACAGATGTCGCATTACAACTTGATAATGAACACAATGCAACTGCGTACCTCCCTCCCCGGAAGACTTAATGCGACCGTTCGAGAAGTCTGGTTTACTCCCTGTAAGCCTCCTCAGTCTCCTCCAATGCTTGTCCCGAACGACTGTCTACGTGGAGAAAATCCGAGCTGATAATTTTAGACTGCCACATCTATGGCTTATCCTCGGTCGTGTTCGCTGGAATGTGGTCGGGGGCGTCGTTTTTCGCGCTTCCCGCATTCGATCTCGAGGCCTTTTGCCAAAAGTCGAGTGAAATGAAAGCTACAGATATGCATCTTGTGCCGCCGGTCGCGCTCCTCTTGACGACTTCTCCCATTGCTCAGAAGTACGATATACCTTCGGTGCAAAGGATGGTTATTGCTGCAGCGCCGCTTAAAGTATGTTATATCATCTCATATCCCAGATTTTGAAATCTGTGTGTATGGCCCTGGTTTTTTTTTTTTTAATACTAAACAACATCTTCTTTCTAGGAGGCCTTGCAGCGGGAATTAAAAAAGCGCTTTCCCTATGCTAGCATCTGTCAAGGTTTGTTCTTTTCTCCTTATTAATTAAAGCTAATATCGCCGTCCCTGTCTAATGCTCGTGGTTTACAGGGTACGGACTTACGGAGTGCTCTCCAGGCGTGATGCATCAGGTGGATGATAAAGACTCCAGTTGTGGCACCGTGGGCAAATTGATTGCTGGAACGTGAGCTTTCCCTGCTATGTCTTTGATATACATCATTCTTTTCTTCCTCCGGTCTCTAACAGTCCACAGAGAAGCTCGACTGGTCGACCCAACCACCGGACGCGATGTCGCTCCGGGTGAAGAGGGAGAGCTATGGGTTCGGGGTCCTCAAGTCATGATGTAAGAGTGTGCATCTGATATCCCAGTTAACAATATACGGTTAGTCTAACGGAACTCCCTAACTAGGGGCTACATCAATGATCCCGCAGCCACAGAGGCTTCTTTCTCGAACGGTTGGCTCAAGACAGGCGATATCATGAAAATGGATAAAGACGAGAACTTTTGGGTTACTGATAGACTCAAGGAGGTATGTTATATATATCCCTGATCCCATGAAATTCCCGAACACTAACGATTTGGATTTGACAAATTCTAGATGATCAAATACAAAGGGTGAGTGAGCAATTACCGCCTACCAAGCGTGATAAATAGGGCAGGCAATATTTGATCATGGCAGCACCGTTCAAAAAAAAAAAAAAAAAAACCGTAAATTGAAAATACTAATTTACATACCTACCTAGGTTCCAAATTGCCCCCTCAGAGCTAGAAGACATGCTCCTTCGCCATGAAGACGTGATCGATGCAGCTGTCTGTGCCGTTTATGACGACGCTCAAGCAACAGAAGTTCCCCTCGCCTATGTTAGCTTGACGCCTGAAAAAGCCGAGTTGCCCGGTTCTGAAACACAACAAGTCCTCGATCACGTCCTAGCGTGGGTGAATGGCCAACTGGCCGGATATAAGAAGCTGAGAGGTGGTGTTTTTCAACTACAGACTCTGCCGAAAACGCCCACTGGTAAGATCTTGCGGCGGCTTTTGCCTGCTAAACTCAAAGAGCAGAGAGGTGGTCAACTATAATCTTAATCTCTCTTTTCTATTTCCCTCTCTCTCCCTCTCTCTCTATATATATATACAGTATATACAGTTGTTTTTGGAATATTGGAATATTAGAGGCTAGTGTTGGCTTAAAATTATAAATCTCACATTGATTTAACCATATACTTCGGCCGCAAATCGGATGTGAGATCTGTTCGGGTAGATTTAGTCTAGAAATCCAATACGCTACCTAGGTAGCAGACCATATACACGTTTCCTAATTTGGCTTGGTAGTCATCCAGTTTTTAAGATCTGTGCGCGCGCCCTCTACCTATGTTCACTAAGGTACCTTCCGATTAGGTGTACCATATAATAACTTAGGAGCTGAACTTCAACTATACTACGGTGGCAGTTATTTAGGAATTTTGATGGCAGGAAACCATCAAAACTTTATGCACAACTTAAGTTTACCTATTCTCATTCACTATGGTCAATCCATGGTGTATGCATTAAGCTCTTTGAATATAACGCCAAAGAGAGTAGATCAGTCAATCTCCGCGGAACTAAATCCTTTCTCTCCTCTTGAAAACCAATGAGAGTGGTGGAGTGACCAGGGTAAATGTATCTCGAAGGCCCTTGATAAAAGACTCGGTTGTTTGGCCAGGTGCCAGGCTAACATCATATCGTTTCAATAACTCTGCAGTGACAAACCGCAGCTCCATCAGGGCGAGCTGCTTGCCAGCACACGAGTAGGGACCTAAAAATACGAAGCTCAGAGTTAGTATTTCTTTCGGTTGGATTGATTTATAGTGGATTGATTAAAGTTCTTATAATTACCTGCGTTGAATGGAATAAAGACACCTTTCTCCTTGATCAGGTGTGGCTCAGAGGTCCAGCGGGTTGGGATAAATTCATTCGGGCGTACAAAGTTTCTTTCATCTAAGCAGAGAAGTTAAAAGTGAGCAATTTTTAGAAAAAAGAGTAAATAAAAAAAAAAGAGGGGTTTTTTTATTATTTTTCCCCCCCTCTTCAAGTATAGCACATACCTCGAAACACAGCATATACAGGGCTTTGGACAATGACGTCTCCGGGAAGATAAACGTCCCCCACTTGCATTCCTTCCGGGGGCGTGAGACGTTGTGTTCCAGACATGACTGGGGGGTAGAGTCTGAGAGTCTCGTTAATTATCCCTTCTAGAAGGTCGATTTCGATGAGGTTTTTCTGAGATAGATCATCCAATTTATCTAACTGGCACTGAAGCTCTTTCATCAGAGCTGAATCCGCTGCGATGTGAAAAAATATATTGGTTAGTGCGGCTGCAGTGGTGTCACTATGGTCTGAAGTTAGTACAGTTTTACGCCCATGTTTGGTTATTTTCTGTCCATCGAAAAAATTACCTTCCTGCGACGGCTGTGAGGTAAGCATCTCCGTGAAGGTTAAGGTCAGCCTGCTTTGATTTTGGGCCTTGACGATAGTCTTTCAATATCCACGAGAAGACATCGGGGACCTCGGGCTCGTTCTATGGTCTCAATGTTACTAGGTGTAGAATTACTATTCGTCTCGAGTACCCTACTCACCTTGATCCTATCCCGAACTTGCTCACCAACCCACGACCACATTTTGAGATACTGCTTATTTAGCCCTGGAGTTGACTTGAAGAAAGGGAATAGCCAGGTAAGGTGGCTAAAGAGTCCAATATTCATCATGTCTGCATGTAGTGCTGTTAGGAAGTAGGTATCCTTGCCATTAATCAGCATGTCAAAGGATTTGCCAAAGGCTAGGTCACCCATCACATCGAAGCTGTAGTAGTTAAACCACTTTGACATGTTTATCTCAGTGCCCACACTTGCATCAATCGCAGCTATGAGCTGATTGGTGTACTTGGAAACACGGCTCTCATATCCTCGGAGGGCTACGGGGAAGAGCTGCAGTCAGTTGATATAACTTTGAAGGGAGGAATACAGAAGATTTCAGAAAGAGTGCTCTTGTGTGTGTGTGTGTGTGTGTGTGTGTTATATCTCAACAGATAGCTTGCGTTGGCCATACCTTTACTACTAAATCCCTGGTCCCACGCTTTTCGCCGACGGGCATGTTCTTTTTTATCTCTATCCATTTGCAGTGAAACGTGAGGTTGTAACACATTGTACCATGGTCCTTTACGGACTTGGGCCTGGGGGCCATAGAGAGCAATAACAGCTTGTGGATCCACAATGGAAAGTTCACTTGGGCCTGGGTTAAGGTTAGTAGCTTTCTTTGATAAGCTCTAATAAGAAAACTTCTGACCTAGTCGCACATAATCGCCATACTGCTGATGAAGTTTCTCTGTTTCTTCATACAGGCGAAGATTCTTGGCAGAGAGGTAGGTAACGTAGAAGTTTGAGATCCTGGCGAGAAATGGGCCTGGGAATTTCCTGAGACGATGCAGGAACGCTCGGTAGATTATCATGCTCGCGTATACTCCTGCAATATGCCCGATGAGGAGCTGTAAGGCCCATCCATCGGATGCATGCTGGCCGAAAATTGTTGGGGCACCATTCCATTCAAATGCAAAGAGAAGGGTGCTTAGAAAGGTGTAAGTCACGAAAAGTGTAGGTGCCATGAGGTCCCACTCCCCAATTCGATACAGGAGCACATGGGTGCCAATTCCAGTGACACCGCCCACTAGCGAGGGGAATACGGATGATCCATTCAACTCCATCTTCAGATGAGTGAAGATAATTTCACTCCGCTCGAATGTTTTTTTTTATTCTCTCCTTTTTTTTTTGGCTTTCAGGTAAAACAACTCCTAGGTATTTGATTATTGAGTTTTTTCCTTTGCTGACTCGAAGTGCTAATCACTGTTTTATATGTATTCTGACTAGTCTATGCTCAAAAGGATGAGTGGTATCCACCCCTCAGACTACAAGAATCCCCTAGATCATTTTAAACATAGTCTATATGAACTTGCTGATGTGATCTTGCAAATCAAACTGCATAATGCGTGAGGTATCCTGTTGCCGCGGGGAAAATCAGATCCTACCTAGGCGGTTTTTGCTGATTCGCATGCAATCAGCAAAGTGGGGTTGTGTGTATGTGTGTGCGTCAAAACTCAAGAATTACAAGGTAGATTCTGACACACCCCAGCTTGCCAGGGTAAGTTAATAGTTAACCGCATAATATAGCATACAAGAAAGAATACGATAATATCACTGATGGTTGTAGCTTTGGGATGTTACTGGTTGTTGCTCTAGCTGAGAAGGAGTTGCCACTACTTTAGCGCCTCCACAGGTACGTGGCAGAGTTGAAGTATGATTGATTCCGGCGTCTCTCATTTGCTTATCTGGTGGTTAATTCACCCGGTAGGCTATGCAACCAGTTCCTAGGCTATGCAAGCCCTGGCCCTTACCTTATAGCTGCAGTTTATTTCCTCTTTCATGGGAAGTAGGCCGGCCCGTCAGCAATAGCCTAGGTATTGTAGACCTGTCTTGTGAATAATTTTCCGATTCCTGAAACAAATCCCAAACCAGACATCTGCTGCATTATTCCACCACCAGCACAATAGCCTATATACCCACCTAGATAATGTACAACTCAAGTATTTAGGGTTCTGATTGGGGGGGGTGTGTGTGTGTGAACATTAAGAATTGAGTTATAAATCGAGGGATACCAAGTCGTAGTAAATATCTCGGACAAACACCGGGAGACAAAAATTTCTTCTATCAGCCGTACAACGCGGCTCGTTCATCGCTGCCTCCCTGCGAATGGACAAATTCGTGCCGCTTCTTATAGGGTATCTAGCAATCCGCATGGTTGTTATTGGTGGAAGATCGAGCAAGTTGACACTAATTGAACGGCCAGTTGATCACTCTGAGTCCTTCCTCTTAGGATTAATACAGGAAAACCTTTTTGTAGGGCGAGGACCCCTTGCGACTAAGTCGATTTTTTTCTTTTTCTAATTAAATAATACTATAAAGTCTGGTTAAAACAAATTCTCCCGCGAATATACAACAAGTCTCATCAACTACCTACTAGAACCTACTAGGAATGTATAATTGTGTATAGATTAGGGACCTATGCCACCGGTACAATCACACCTATTATGTTTATCATTCCTTAAGCCTCAAGGCATCATCAGCCTATTCCTACTTAGCCACAGCTCAATTACTACTGGACCATTTATGGATTTGTTGTGTGGGACCACCAGGGTGCTCATTTTATAGATGCAAATCGAGACATTGAATGGCTTTCAAGAAAAGTTCTATATTAATCAACTAGGTAGTGACTTTGCTTTCACGTGAAGTGGGGCATCCTTGCTGAGTCAGCACATCTGCCGTCACATCTCCAATTTAAGTTATGCGGAGTTAACTGAAGCTATCGATTGTCATCAAGACGAGGCCGTGAATCTATTATCGTTAAAACCATTACAGATCCATTAAGTATCTCCATTCACGTGGACGCGACACAACACTCCCAACCCCAGTTTGATGGACAGATAAATCAATCTTTCATTTCTCATTTTAAATTATGTTCAACCGCAACAACTCCATACCGTGGCATATAAGCCAGCAAATGGCGCAAAATACAATCCTGATATCAGACTCTGAAGACAGTGACGACGCCGAGGGTTCGGATCCTATGCAGGTGGAGTACCCTGGTCGACAAATTCCACAACAGAGGACAATAGGCTATAGTAAGTCTGAACTTGTTCCGTCCTATCTACTTGCTTGCTTCAAACAGCATAATTAGATCCAATTACATCTAATTTAAAGAAAACAAAAAAAAAACATTTCTCCCTCCTTGCAGAACACAGTGCTGACATGGACCCAATCGCAGACCACCCAGGACCCTCCATATCCGCCTACCATACAACAATTGAACAAGAAAAGAGAGTACGCAGTCGACTGCGCGAGGAACGACATGCCGCTCTTTGTGTCTTACTGGACCGTGAACTTCTCACGCTTCAAGCATTGGCCGCGCAAGAGGTAATACATACCTACCTGATCTTATCTCCCCCCCTCTTCCTTGTTTTCTGTTTAGGTCAACTTCTAAAGCGTTTTTTTTTTTTTAAAAAAAAAATTAGACCCTTCCTCAAGCCCGTCGACGCTTTCTCGCTAAGCTCATGGCCCCTGAAGACCCCGATGTTGCAGCATCTATTCGCGCCGACCAATTCACCATTCAACGACCTTCTTCTATCCGCCCTACATCATCCTCCCCGTCTTCCTCCTCCCTCCATACCAGTTCGAATGTCGAGCATATGAACGTTTCTAAAGCTGTTTCTCGAAGCATTGTAGATGTATGCGAGACGGACGATGCGGGTTGGCGCCGTCCAGACCCAGAAAGCATGACAGGTGCTACTGCTAGCGCCAGTGCTAGTGCTGGAGGTTCGTCTGGTGTTTCTTCTCCTGTCTCGGGATCGAAGACAAAGGGGAAGATGACTCCTGATCGGACTAGAGCCAAAGGAAGAACATCTTCGGGTCGGCAGCAACAGAGGGAAAGGAGGAGACGGTGGAGTGGAGCGGAAAGGCAGGACCACGGAGTTTCTATGCATGGATTCCCTTCTTGATATTGTCTTATTTTTAATCAAGAACCGAGGATCCATTGGGAGATGGACATATCCTCGAATATTATGATTACGACTTCATGACAATTTGGGTGTTTCCCCCCTCTCTTTTTTTTTTTTTTTTTAATAATTCTTTCATCTTTCATTTTCATTCTTCTTGGCTCTCTACTTGTGTGTTCATTTTGCTTCTTTGAGCGTTATCAACTATCCTCCAAATTAATAACATCACGGGCTAGGTGTGGCATAACGGGTCCACATTCTATTTAAGAGACTTATTCAAGAACAATTACCTAAAACAATGTACTTGGTTGAAACAAGTAGTGGTCTTTAAGAGAAATATTTGTATATTTTTATATCCCGTCGGCCGTTCCATCGCATAACCAGACCAATCCGTAAAACAAGAATGCGTAGTAAAGAAGGAAAATATAGTACACCAAAAGAAGTTGGAAAATCAAGACAAGAAAAGAAATTAAATAAAAGAATACATGCTACATGGAAAAAAAAAAAAAAAAAACCCCCCCCCCCGACCATGGTAAGAAGTGGAAGCCCCAGGAGAAGGGGCAAAAAAGAGGCACGGAGAAGCTCTACCATATATACAACAGATGTAGGTTACCAGAACCACTCAGAGCCAAAAGGAAAAATGAAAAGGGGGCTCGCCCTTAAGAACGAAACCCCCTGGTTGCCCAAAATATTTTAATGGACCAAACCATAACTGTACATAAAAGCCATGCCCAGACACCTGTAACGTCTATAAAAGACCGACCAAAGTCAATCAAATGTCCCATTATGCTCTAGAGGCCATTGGTAGGATCAGGTAAACAACCATCCCACCTTCGGTGGCTGTGCCAAAGTATGGACTCTCCCTCCGGTGCCCAGTGGGAGACACTCAAATCAACTTCTTTTCTTTTTTTCCTATTTTTATTTTTCTCTCTCTTTTCTGGGTCAAAGGGCGTACCGCGATGAAGGGAAATGTTGGCACAATACCAGGAATGAGGTAGGGACCTTTTCCTGACCAAAATTCGTCGTGGATCGCTCTAGATGATGATAAGGTGTAATGATTCGGGGAATCGATTTGCAAGGTTGGCGCCTTATTTGTTCAATTTCTCAACATTCAGTAAGCTTTCTGCGTCTCCAACTTGCTTCCGTTCAGAGATTTCTCTAGTTCGCATTCGTGCACGAGCTGCTTGTATATTCATTGGCGTCAATCCTTGGGATGGTGTTGGGTCAGGTTCTGAGTAGAATGGATGCAGCCTGTGAGAGGTAGAGAACCGGACACGACCATCCCTCATGACCGGTAATTGTCACTGCAAAGGTTCTGAACTCGAGGAAAGGCGGTTGAGGTGAAGGTAGACATCTGTTCCGTACCTATAAATGAAGAGTTAGTGTCAAGATAAATGGAGGGAAATCCGTGTATTGAGCGAAGCGCACAGGTGAACTCACCCTTCCATACTAATGAGCTTTAGGTCCCCACCGAAATACCGAGCATACAATCGACTGATCGGCAACCCATAACCGAACCCGGCCATAGGAGCTTTGAAATCGCTCTTATCGAAGTCCGGATCTAAGTTGGGCGTTTGCTCGACGGTGGTATACATGTAAGTCCATACCAAGGGAATTGCTGAGCGAGGAATGCCACCACCCTCATCAGAAACCTTAATAGTGATATCCTCTCGGCCTTCGGCAATTATTACTTTAGTGACTGGGAAAGCGTCCTTGTCTGCGCCATGTGCCTCAACAACAGCACGCAAAGAATTCTTCAAAGTCTCGAAAAGCATGTGGGAGAGGTGCCCAGGGACATACATAAAGTTCAGATCCTCTTTGCAGACGAGCTGAACCTTCGGGGCCTCAAAAAGTCCATAGTAATCTTCGCAAACGTAACGAGCATTCTCAATCGCCTCAAGGGCAACCTCTCGAACATTCGTTTTGGTACATATTATTCCGACATAATTTGGGTGCCGAACGTGCGTTTGTTCTGTTAAAGCGATGTGTTGACCAATTAACATTCGAATACCAATGCGGGACATGTAGAAGCGATCGAGGAAGGACTGAATAGTGGAATCAATTTGTAGGCGTTGCCGCTTTCTTTTCCATTCAAGTATACCCTGAGCCACAGTCGTTACAACGCTGTCGTGCCGGCGTTTGATCTGCTGCAGTGTCTTTGCGAAGCGTTCATTGTAGTCATTCAGCTCGGGTGGCCAATTGCCTTGGTCATCGGATGGAACGAAATATCTTCGAGCTGCAGCTGCTTTACCATTGCCATTGCCGTTGATCGAGGTAGGGGAGGATCGATATTGCCCTTCCCGGATGCTAGGGTTCTGGGTTGTCTCAGACAGAATCTTGGATATTCCGCCATTTGTTTTTCCCGGGCGCAGCAGACGAGCTTTAATTTCCTGGGTGAGAGTTGGTCGGGGTAGATTGATAATTTCCTGAGAGGGAGGGGGGAACATAAGTCAGACACCGTCATGAACCAAATTTGAGTCGGTGTGGTATGAGTCATACTTCGAACGATTGTGCGTACCAATCCTGGACCTTCTTGATGGATGGCATTTCACTCAATCCATCAGGAAGCTCCCCAAGATCCTGGACACGGTGGGCCAAACGAATCGGTAGCTCTTCTGAGAGAAATTGGGAGGCGCGAAAAAGAGTTCCTATTCAGGCAAACGGTCATGAGATCAGCAACTATAGCTCGGAGTAGGGTGGGAAATGGTTCCCTCGATGTAACAAGAAAGGAGGCTCACCAGTTGAGGGTCTATCCCCAAATTGAACCATCTGTCGAAGGGAGACACCGGTTGCTGGGAAACTGGCATAATGCCTGATGGTTTCCATCAACCGCTCCGACGGCTTCCACATTGTGATGTGAGAGAGTCAGGCCGCGCGGCCGTAGCACACGCGATAAATCCCAGCTAAATTTGAGAGGGAACAAAAGCGAAAGGAATTCGAAAACGGGGGAGGGACAAAAGAGATGTCTATCTAGAGCTTGGGAAGGTGGATGAGAAACAGTCCGTTTTTGAATGTTGAGAGATCCTCAGGTTCAAAGAAGAGACCTTATGACTAGTGCCGAGGTTGAGCCGGAAAGCGGTAGATCACGCACCCCAAAGTCTAAGTAGTAGTAGGTAGGCTGGGTGGGAGGTCGTAAAAGTATGCAAGTATCAGGCCAGAAAGTTCTAGGCGGAGATCAGCTTCTCATATGTCTTTTAAAGACTTGCGCTCGATTAGGCTTTCACCACCAACAGTTCAGCGAGGGTAAAAAAGCGGCGGAACTGGATGGAACAAATGACTCTTTTCGTCTTGCGGAGAGTCGAAAATTCCGGGGGGTCACGTGTGGGGGGGGGGCGAGCATCCCGTGCTTGGCCGAGGAAGCCCAAAAAAGTAACAAGTATTATAGTAATATATTAAACCATCAGACGATGGATGCGGCAATGAACTCCTCGTCATTGATATGGATCTCACTGTCTCCCTTAAATTTGTTGCTAGAAATGCATTTCTACCCAAAGGCCAAAGGATCCCTCAATCGCTTACACCCCCTTCCCAATCATGATTGCCACGAACAACCCCCTCCCCCTACTCTCTCTATGTAGGTTGGTACTTTTCGTTCCGAGGAATCCTGAACCCGCGGCTTGGAAGAGTTGGTCGTCAATTGTGCTGAACCCCCACCCCACCTCCCGACCTAACAGAAACTGCCGATGGGAATGTGAATGTTTCTCCGGACCTCCCCTTCGCCCGAAAATCGTTGGAATCATCCTCCGGTGAGACAAGATTCCTCCGAAACGGAGGGAGGATCATCTTCAGTAATAATATTATTATATAACTAGAATTATCCCAATATTAACTGAATATACTAATAATAATTATTATAATATCTATAAAGTACGTGGAAAATAGGGCAGCGCATTGGAGTGATTCTAGAGGCAGTCACCAATTGATCAAATCTTGCATGATATTTGCCCACTACCTCTTAATAAATAATTGTGCATTGAAAGGAAGGGGGATTATTTAATTGTAGTAAACTAACAGAGTCCCCCCCTTTTTCACCTATGGTCATTGAAGGCTGTATTAACCTTATACCTAAATCAACAGATATGGTACCTATATATATATATATCTCTCTCTCTCTCTTCTTCTAATATCAATTATTTATCATCGTGATGATTGCTAAGTTGCCCACCGAGGAATTCATGACTAAACTACTAGCTAAAAGTCAGCTAGCGTGTTTTTGTGGAGAAGAGACATATTTATTAACTAATCAATAATAGAGAATTACTCACTGAGTCACTAACTATCACTAAGTAACCAACTAATGAGATCTTTCTGGACACACACAAAAGTACCTTACAACCAACCTACCTATCTGATGTTGGAACTTGGCACCATCAAACTCAATCTAGTTGTGTTAGCAATTCTGCTTCTCATCGCTTGTCGATTGGTTAGGACTGCTAGTTCGAGGTCGGTACCTAGGTATCTATTAAGTATTTTACTACTCCCCAGTTGTCAACCATGGCTAGGAGGCTTACTAAATCCGAATAAATAATCGATGGAAAGGAGCAATAGGAGAAGCTGGGATGCTCCTTAAAAAGCACTAACAAAATAGCATTCAAATAGCAACTATTTGAGGGAATAGCCGAAGTTGCAGGCCAATTAAAGACACTGGAACTTGTTTGGATTTAATATGCCAACTCCTGTCAACCAACACGGGATAGAGTCAACAAGGATTTTTCATGGTACCCAACCACAAACCCTCGAGCCCTCGTATCAGCTCTCTGCTTCTCGTCTAACTACCCGTCGCGATGATCCTCTGCGTGCCTTTAGGGCATAAAAAGCTAAGAGTGAGACCAAAGCGGGGAGAGCCTCTCCCCGGAAGCGCAGGAAGCCGTGGCGGTTGGATTATTTCCTTTCTCGTTTAGGTGCTGATAGTGGTGTCCAAATTGGGATGAGGAGGGAGAAGGGGCTGCAAGGCGCGCGGTCGCTAAGTGTGTAGTTCTTCCGCCCAAACGCATTATTCTGAATCTGGGAGCACAAAGTACAGTGGAGTCTCGGAATCTCGTTTACCTTTGACACCTGGCTAGTTGACCAACCAGGAAAGACATTGTTTTTAAAAGTCTTTCGGCCGGCCATTTAACTGGTTGTCATATATCACCCTGATGTCTAGACCACTAAACCTACACTTTGTTGTAGGTTGTTTAATCCTGCTAGGGTGTGTCATTATTATTTTCTCCAAGGCGACACAACATTATTATTATTACTCCTGTAGCTTTGGAGTTGTAAACGAAACGGAGGGCTCTTCTTTTTCTTTTATCGTTCCCCTCCATCATCCTGCATTATCGTGGATTGGACGAGGATTTTTTATTTTTACTTTGAAGAAAAAGCAAAAATCAGATTTACATTTGCAGATGAAGTCATTTCTGTAAGATATATCAGGGGTTGCATCATAGAAGGTGGATCGAATTATTCGTCGACAAGTCTTCGGTGCAGCATAAGCTGGCTGAAATAATAATTATGATGCAAACATGCACACCGAATGTCAACCTGCCATGTTTTCTTTTTTTTTTTCTCTTTCAAATTAGCACTTCCTTTAATTTTAATGTTCAAATAATTTTCTTTTTTGCCGCGCTCATTGCTAGGATATACACTTACGGATCGATACGCCGATGTAGAGAAGGATCCGCAGGTTTTGAGATTACCTTTTTCGCCCTCGTGCTGTAGAGCGTGGAAAATTTTTTCTTGGAGCTGACCCTAGTACACTAAGGTGGCCCCTGTTCCTCTATTGTTGATTAATTTTGCGTAGCCTTTTTGTCTAGTCAACCTATCTGGTTGTGCGTGGCCACGGGCGAAGGATCTTGCTCATTAATATTGGCTGATCTTTCTGCACGGGCTGAAAGAGGTGATGGAAAGAGAAATGGAAGTAGACCCAAGAGATAGAGAGAGAAGGAAGGATATTTAAGAGAGATCGAGCCGTTGGGAGAAATACGGGGAGAAGAAGAGAAGGAGGGAGGACTGAGCAGAGACAAAAGGAATTCCCAAAAAGGAAATCCAGGAGAAGGCATGACAGAGAATTGTTCTTCTTTCTAGAAAATCTGACGCCCCTCTTTTTGACTTTCACACATTCTCTTCTCCATCTCCATCTTGTTCTCTTTTTTCTTTTCTCTCAACTACAACCCATCAGCTTCAGCTCGTTCTATCTTGCATACCCCTCGGGTTTCTTTGGTGGACCCATTATCCTTCTAATCCTGGTCCTTTTTTTTTTTTTTTCTTTTTCTCCAAGTCCTTTTCTTTTCTTTTTTCCTTTCGCCCCTTGTCTCATAATTATTACTATTATTATTGCTACTATTACTATTTTTTTTTTTTGTCCGTTCCCTATTTTGTTTATTTATTTTGGCGTCTTACTACTTTCTTGCCGCTAAAACGAAGCCAAGGGACCAGGACTAAAAAAGTTCCCCTCACAAATGAGCCTTTACTAACAGCACATCCCCCCTGTACTTCTCCAATCTGTCTACATGCTCATGTATAAAGCTGAAGATGTCTCGTCGCCGCGCCTCTAACAGCGACTCATTGGCTTCTTCAACAATGAACGAGGCGATAGCATACCCACACGGAATGCAACAAAATATGTTGCCCCAACGGCGCGGGCCGATCGAGGGGCCCGGTGGACGAAGACTGACTCGCAGAGTCACCTGGCGGTCATCCACCTACAAATTAATGGCAACCCTTTGGGTGCTTGGAGTACTGTATATAGTCTATCTCATTCGAGATATCTTTTATCTCCCATTTACTTATTCCTCAAAACATTCAGTCAATCTCAACGCGGAGTAAGTTCCCTAGTTTTTCTGAGTTATTTCCCAAGTTAGTGGCGGACTATACTTATTGGATGACGCTTACAGTTTGTTAGCTCAGTACGCCGGTCGTAGAGAGTGTGGCATCTCTTCCCAATCTCTTTACCTACCACCCCAATCCAATGATGATTCTGTGTTAAGCAATTCCTATTGCCAGACTCGCGACTCGTTACTTAACTCTATGAGCCATGGTGGGCGGCATGGCTTTGACGCCGTCTACACTTCTAAAGGTAAGTAGCGAGCGGGAAGTGTTATTCACGTGAATTTTCTGGCCTGAAATTACGTTGTCTTTTTGGTTTACTAATTGTGAGATAAGGCTGCTTCTATCGTTGGTATTCTGATGCCGAGATTTGTGATATCCTGCAACGATTCGACGCAATCGTGTTTATTGGAGACGACACGCTTGCAGATGCCTATGCCGGCCTCAATATCCTCCTTCGGAAGGATCTAAAACAAGGCTCTTTGAAAGAGTGGGATCTGAGTAAAGAGCTCCGCTCCAACTGTCGATGCGACTCCCAGTTTACAAGTGCTCAATGTATATCACAGCGAATCACCTCTAGTGATGAAGTTTACTCTCAGGAAAAAACCAAAAACCCATACACATGCTCGACTCGTAAGTACCCTAACACTTGCCTGTACAGGGTGCCCGGCAACACTAACTGAAGTAACCGTTTAGGTACTCCCCACATCTTTCTACCAGTCAACGGTTCTCCAGCCCCAGAGAGCGCTCATGAAAAATTCCGCCGACGAGTTACTTCTTCCTTCGGACAAAATAAGCCTGTCCCTGTTATCCTCAGCCTTTCTCTCTCAACATCATACTCTTTATTAACTGCCAAAAGCAGCATGGATGAATGGCTTGCGCTTGCTAAAACAAGCGCACGACATACCCCTTTCCTCTGGATCGGACCTACAGCTCCTGGCCACCAAAATCCCCCAGAGGATAATGTCCACGCAAACGGTTGGAAATATACGGAGCAATCGGCCAATGAAGCCCATAGTAGAGGCATTGATGTCCTAGGGATGTATAATGCGACTTTACAAGCAGAAAGCTGGGATGGCATGCACTATGGCGAAAAGGTAGCCTTGATGGAAGCCATGATGGTAAGGGGTTTTTTTTTTAATGTTACACTGCCTCATTCTAAGGTCTGACATGCATACTTCTATAGGTCATCAATTGGTTATCTACTCTATAGGAGATCCAAGCTTTCTTCTAATACAAAAAATGACCCTCTAAGGGGAGTGAAAGTGTGTGGCTTTCATATGATGTTTTGTGTGGTATGACTTGTGAATAAGAGGTATGCCTGTCTATTTCTCTTGTTCTTCTTTTTTTCCCTTTTTCCCTCTTCTATCTGATTTTTGTTGTCCCTTATCTTCTCTTTTCTTTCTCCTTTTCTTACAGTATATCCAGTGTACTTCTTTCTAGATTGTGGACGTCTTACAGTTGTTCGTTCGAGGAGCCGTTGCATTCTCCCCGTCGAATAATTGCAACCCGTCCCATTTGATGCAGTTAATACTTTTCTCGTACTTGCGCGATAAATTCTATACTAATGATTCTGTGATTTCTCCTATCTTTTCATTAGCCACATCATCAATTATTTCATGAGATTTGTTTCTATTTTTCTTCTTGTTTATTTTATATTGTTTTCATTTTCATTTTCTTTATATTTTTATGCTGGATGTACTGGGTGTTCCACCTTTTAACCAGTGCATGTATCTAGCACTCTTCTTTCAATGCCTTTCTTGTCTTTCCTTTTAATGAACTGGTGGACTCGAGATAACTTAACCAATACCTTTTAAATTATAAAGGAAAAGGGGGGATGAAAGGGCGGAAGGCAAAAGGAGAAAGATGAAAAAATAACCTCAGAGTCAATACTTTAGAATTAGAAAGATAGATAGGTTGGGGATACATGTTTTTTGATTCTTCCTATGATTTATGAAAATATAACATTTAAGCTCTAATTCTGAAACAAAAATTATACATGATTATGCTTGTGTGGACACAGCACTATATACCGATATAGAGTATGTTATTCAGAAAAAGAAAAGAAAAGTAAATTTGTGCAAACATAGCATTAGCACTATTTATATGTGATTACCAGTGGTTGCTATAGCTCAAAAAAAAAAAAAAAAAAGAGGTAGTAAAAGAAAGTCAATGCATCTCATGCCATCACTCATTATATATAGATAGAACTACTATCCATCTAGACTTTTCTTTTTTTGTTTTTGCTTCTCTTCATTTATAAAAATGACACATATTCACACAAGCTTATCATTTTTCTAAGCATCCTGTACGACCTTTCTTGCCTTCTTTTTCCTTCCTCCTTTGTGCCGTCTATTGTCCATTTGTGTCCAACATCAAATAAATTGGAAGTTATTGTGTATGATGGCAGAAAAATAGAATAAAATAAAAAAAGTAAGAGCAAATAATCAAATGAGCATCACGAGACTCAATTGGCGGAGGAGGTGAAGAAATGAGAAAGAGGGAGGCAAAGAATGTTTTTTATTTGAATTTAAACGTGGAGATCAGAGGTTTCGCCCTTCTGGATGTGGGAGGCATATGGCTGGAGAGCCTTCTTAACTTCGGTCGAGGTGAACTTCTCCACTTGCTGGGGGGCGCGGCCGACGAAAGTGCTGGGTTCGAGGAGGGCGTCGAGTTCATCCAGGATAGGGGTGAAGAAGGCGGTACGGCGGATGCGGTCGAGGAGGTCGTTGTTTTTGCCGTGCTTCTTGACTTGGTCAGATGCTTGGTGGGAGAGGACGCCTATGAGAGGAGCCATTTTGGGTTAATGAGAATCTAAAAAGAAGACACCCGATAGTATTTCGGTTATCGGGATTAGGGGAACGTACGGATTTCCTCGTGGGCATCCTGGCGAGAAAGACCCTTCTTAACGCAAGCCATGATAACGTTCTCACTGGGCAATTATCATTAGTCAAGGATTTACGACAAGTAAATAGGAGAATGAAACTTACGTAGCCATGAAGGGGAGCTCATCGTTCACACGGCGCTTGATAACCTCAGGGTAAACAACAAACCCAGAAGTGACATTGTCTGGAGAGGTGGTTAGCAGTTTAATTCTGAAGCTGCTTGACTTGCACTTACTCAAAAGGATAAGACAGGCATCAGCACAGAGGTAGAGCTCGGGAAGGCTGATACGACGAATAGCGCTATCATCCTATAAAGATAATCGATGAACGTTAATACTTTTTTCCCCCAAGGGAGATGTAGGGCTGAATAAAAGTATAGCAAGAATTAATCTTACCAAAGAGCGCTCGAACCACTGAGCAGAGTAAGTATCCAAAGCGTCCTTTGGAAGGTTCTGGAGGTGTCTTCCTAAAGAGCACAAACGCTCAGATCGCATGGGATTGCGCTTATAGGCCTGCAAAATTTATTACTATAAATGGAACTTCATTACCCCGGGGAGGCGCCCTTACCATTGCACTGCTACCAATCTGGTCCTTCTCAAAAGGCTCCTCAAGCTCCTTGAGCATAGCCAGATGGCGGATATCGATACCAACACGTTCACAAGTAGATCCGAAGGAGCCAAGAGCATTGCTAACATCGACATCAATCTTGCGAGAGTAAGTCTGACTGGAGATAATGAATGCAGAACTGAACCCAGCTTTCTTTGTGACGAGTTCATCTAGCTGTTCAACCTTATCGTGGTCTCCATTGAAAATCTGGAGGAAGGAAGCCTGGGTACCAGTTGTGCCCTTGACACCACGGAAGCGCAAGTCATCCCGGGCCCTCTCAAGGTTTTTCAAGTCCATGAGCAAGTCTTGAATCCAAAGACAAGCTCTCTTTCCGACTGTGACGAGCTGTGCGGGCTGGCCGTGGGTGAAGCCCAAGCAGGGTAGATCCTTGTACTGCTGGGCAAACTGAGACAGCTTATCAATCACAACCGCCAGCTTGGGAATCAAGATATCGAGACCATCACGGAGGAAGATAAGATCCGCATTGTCCGTGCAGTAGCACGAAGTAGCACCCCAGTGAATGATACCAGCAGCAGCCGGGGCAACCTGTCCATAAGCGTGGACATGAGCCATAACATCATGGCGTCGACGCTTCTCTTCTTCAGCGGCAACCTTGAACTCCTCATCCTGGATAGTGACGTGCTTCTTCATCTGCTCAATAGCCTCATCGGAGATAGGAAGACCAAGCTCTGCGCACGTCAGCAGGTTGAACGCGGGGGTGGCGAATGGAGGTAGAGATGTATACCCTTCTCGGATTCGGCAAGCCACAGCCACAATTGGCGCCATGTAGAGAAGCGATTTCTCGGCGAAAACAGGTATTTCATCTCATTACCTGTACAAATGGACAAAGACTTGTTGTCAGTCATGGCTATCATAGTGAAATGGGAATTGGTTTGAAGACAAAGACTTACTCGCATAGCGCGAGTTGAGGGGGGTCTGGTAAACATCATTGCTCGCAGACATTGTGATTTATGGGACTGAAGCGCTTCCAGGAGGAATTGAGGCTATAGGGTGAGAGAGGATATGAGGAGGGGCAGCTGAAATAATGTGTGGGCGTTGCTCCCCCAGACAAAAATTTGCCTGGGCCTGGTGGGGTCAATTGCTTATCAGTCACGTTATCTGGAGGGGTGTTATCATCACATGATGTAGATTGATGTATGAAGAAATCAAATTATTATCTCGCCTTCACTCAATAACCAATTGCGCTTGATCGGGCCTAAGAATAAGTAACTACCTAGGAATTGAATAAAAGCCAAATGGATGGAGCATTTCATGTCCAACTAAGTCGTATCGTACTATACATTAAGAAACCCCCGACTACAACGCCCCACATTAACAGGTATCATATCGTGTGTTAAAAAAAAAAAAAAACTTCTACAACTGAATAACGGTTTAGAAAGAATTCAAGAATGCACTTCCGAGACAGAGCCCAAAAAATTTAAATAGTAAACTTTGGAGGCAAATTCTCGGGAGATTTGTTCATGCCAAGGACGCGAGCTGTGCGGAGAGACTCCCCTTATCATATTTGACATACTTGCCTCTACCTTTGTCAATTTCATGATACCGATCCCAGAATCGTGCATAAAGAGGCTCAAGAACCGCCTGCACCTCACGGGATAAAGACCCGCGGACCTCTCTTTCCATGTAGAGTGCCTTGTGGCGAGTAACCAAATCGTCAAAGCTTGCATTAAATGCTTTAAATTTGTCTTTAATCGCATCTTTATCACGAGAGGATAGGGCTTTGACGATGGCACTCGATTCGACGACGGTGCCAGACCCTCTGTTTGATCCACCGCCAGTGCGTGAGGTGTATTGCACATCGAGAAGGTAATGTGACGTTTCCTTCCAAGCATCCAAGTAAGTGGAAGTAGCTCGTTTTCGGAATGTATCTATCCGTGAGATGCTGTCTGCTGACCCAAGATACCTTGCTAGCTCAGGGCTTGCTCGAATGGATCGGTCGACAATACAAAACACGTTGGATAAGAAAACTCCCTGCACTGCTTTGGAGCGATGTAAAGCTCGGCTACGAGATTCGAGCGAAATCATGAGGGCTTCGATCATGTCGAGAATAAAGTGGGACAAAAGGGTTGAGCTATCTGGGCTCACATCAAGAGGAGTAGCTGTCGAGGTGTTGGACGTTGAGCGCCAGTTTCCATCTCCCAGGGACGTTAAGATAGAAGCTAGGGGTCCAGAGTAGCCGGTCAGAGTTGTGAGAGAGCTCATCACTTCATTGACTAAGGGAACAGACCCGCCATCAGGTGGAAGGATGGAAATACTCGCAGCTTTGCGCTTTGTTTCCTCAAGGAGCTCTGATAGGGATGATTTTGCAGTCTCGCGGACAGGCCTCAATGCTTCGATAAACAAACTCTTCAACTCTCCTGTCTTGGCATCAATACGGTAAGACATGGCGGTGACGATCTCAATTATCTCGAAAGCCAAGAAGCAATCTGTCATAAGATTTGCTCGGATGTATTGATTAAGTTCACGAAGCGTTTTGGAATATTCAGCTAGTGCAGAGCGACAAGTCATTTGTAGAGCCATCCCTTTCTGGTCGCCTGTAAAGATTTGCGAGATAATATTGTGTTCTGCAGAAATGAAGTTTTCTAAAGCATTCGAATAGATACCAATGCCATTAGTGCCCTGTTTGTAGGGTCCATCAGCAGCTCTCCGTTTGACTGTATTTAGAGATGCGATAGCAAGGTTCTGTAAGCTCGATGTAATATAAGGTCCACGGATATCGGAATAGATCTTGAGCGCTGGACTGCCACCTTCGCCACGATGGGGGCCGTGTGATGCTGCCGAAGTTATCGCGCCACAGATAGGGCCTAGTTCGGCGATTCGGTCATCAGGTAGTCCTGGAAAAGGAAGGTCTAAAACAGACAAAAGAGGTTAGCAGTCTGATCCTGGGTTGAAAATAAATTATAAGACGCGTGGGTATACCTTTGGTCAAATAGTGCAATGGCTCAATTGGAGTGACATGTTGATCTAGCTTGAGTCGCAATAGATCCTGTAGTTTTGTGTTTCCGGTTCCCAGGAGAGAAGTAAATTCAGCAATCGCTTTCTGATTGGACTTGAGGTTTGTAGATGTGAGGTCAACTAATGCCCTATCCACGCGATTTATGGCCATCAAGTATTGTGGTAAATCATCGCTTTGAGGCCTATATGTAAATGGGGTTCAGATCCAAAATTAGTCTCAATCAAAAGTAGTAAGTAGGGGGAGGGCTAGCGAGGAAGAGGCCACCTACCCAGCACGAATGATATCCTCTTCCTGATTCTTTGCATCGAGGGGCTGGCGTAGACGATCGATGGCAGCATTGACTTTATCAATATTGTTATTAGTAGTCTGAAGGGACTGAGTATTGCTATAAATCGGTCCGATAGCATGCTTGACAACTTTTCCTCCAGTCTCCAGGCGCACGAGAGAGCCTTGGATCTTCTTGGTCAGAAGTTTGAGTTTCTCGAGATTGGCGTACAACACCTCCACCTCTGCACTCTCCTCCGCGAACGCGGTATTCCGGGGGGCCACCATAATGTCGTGGCTGTGGACGAATAATTAGAAAGTCGAAATATAACAATATCTGTATATTGGATGGATAGGAGACGTCATGTCTCGCATGGATAAACGATGGGGGAAGACAAAGGAAGATAAAACAGCTATTAATCTGAAGGGAGGCTCCTGGCCTCGAAACACCAGTCAGATTCTCATTGACTGGTTAAATTAATGATTAATTTAGTTTATTAAGTAGTTATTGGACACTTTGAGCATTCGGTGGTGTTATCATTAACTGTTATTATTATTAGGTACTACTAGTACTGTTTTCCCCACGAACAAAGACTCCCTGCGCTAGCCGAAAATAGAGCATCTCGGGCCGGTAGTAACCCCGATAAATGCACGTGATATGTGTCGTCATCGGACGAATCGAGCAAGCCAAGATCTAGCCTCAAAGCCTTAGGCCGAGCTGTGATGAGGGATCGCCGGGGTCGGGCCCACTAAAGCTGCAGGCACAAGCACTTAAAGCCCGCATGTCATCCTCCTTCATCGTCTCTCCTCCCCACGCTAGAGGTGCTCTCCAGCTGACTGTGGGTGCTTTAAATGCAAACTATGGACACACAGCTCATCAGAGAGTCTTTACTTTTCTAGGTGGTCGTTTAATACCTTTAAAAGCGCGATATTGGTCGAATCGCCAGCTCCTACAGCACTATAGCCCAAAAGCGCCTTTTTCGACCTTCTCTGCCCGCTGCGTGCGTGGTCACCCCTCTAACGCCATGGGGGAGAACTCGAGGAGGAGGAGCATACTCAATCTACCTGGTGGGGATGCAGATTCCGGGTCGGTATGGACGAACATCCTCCAGAAGTTTGAGGGGGTAAAGCAATCCGTTGGCACTCCCGACTGGATTGATGAACTCGGGGATAATATTAAGAACTACATGACCCCTGATTGGACTCGATTGCTTCCAGCGACCGTACAAAAGCTTCAGCGGGAGCTATCGATGTCTCCTGGCTCCCTTGCGGATGATATTTGGCGAGAGGCCCACGATCCAGACTTAAACCCGGAAATCACTCGAGAGGCGGAGGTGCGTGTAGGGAATAGTCTTTGTGATGATGAATTATTATTCAGACAGAGACGACAAAAGCATGCGGTGAAAGCTCTTGCATCGTATTTGAATATCCCTGAGAAGGACATCCACCCAGATGATGTGCCCGTCATCTCTATTTGTGGTTCGGGAGGTGGTCTTCGTGCGCTTGTCGCTGGGACAGGCTCTTATTTGGCTGCTCAAGAGGCCGGTCTCTGGGACTGCGTTACCTACACTGCCGGGGTCAGCGGCAGCTGCTGGTTACAGACCTTATACCACTCATCAATCACGGGACGCAACTTTAACAAGTTGGTCGATCATTTGAAAAGTAGGTTAGGTGTACATATGGCCTTCCCGCCACAGGCACTTAAATTGCTTACAACTGCCCCTACCAATAAGTATCTCCTGAGTGGTCTGGTCCAGAAGCTGAAGGCCGACCCAAATGCGGACTTTGGCCTAGTGGATATTTATGGCATGTTATTGGCTGCACGACTTCTTGTTCCCAAGGGAGAACTGGGGGCTTCGGATCGGGATCTAAAGCTGTCTAACCAAAGGTACAACCTATTGAGTGGGGCTCACCCACTTCCAATATACACTGCTGTGCGCCATGAGATCCCAATCCTCGAAGAAGGGGGAGACTCTGGTGAACGGCCAATGCCTGAAACGCTGATCAAGAAGTCCAAAAAAGAAGCTTGGTTTCAGTGGTTTGAATTTACGCCATATGAGTTCTTTTGTGAGGAGCTCTCTGCCGGCATACCGACGTGGGCTCTGGGGAGACACTTCCATGGCGGAAGAAATGCAATCAGCCCCGAAGCCTACCCAATGCCCGAGCTTCATGTCCCTGGTCTAATGGGAATATGGGGAAGTGCCTTCTGTGCGACCTTGTCGCATTACTACAAAGAGATACGTCCCGTGGTCAGGGGAATTGCTGGCTTTGGAGGTATAGACTCTTTGATTCAAGGGAAGTCAAAAGACCTAATTCGAGTTCATCCTATCGACCCAGCCACAATTCCAAATTATGTTCTTGGGATGAAGGATCAATTGCCCCCATCCTGTCCCGAGTCTATCTTTCAGAATGAGCATCTACGGCTCATGGATGCGGGGATGAGCAACAATCTCCCAATATACCCCCTCCTCAGGCCCGGGCGAGATGTAGACATTATCGTCGCCTTTGACGCATCGGCAGATATTAAACAGGAGAATTGGCTTTCTGTTGTTGATGGTTACGCGCGACAGAGAGGCATTAAGGGCTGGCCAATTGGGGCCGGCTGGCCCCGAGCAGATGACTCGATTGAGAAAACAGAAGCTCAGCTCCGCGAGCCAGGACAGATGACAGAAAATGAGTTAAATAAGAAAATCACCGACGCCCAAGAAAAGTACAGCCACAAACAAGGGAAACAATCTCCCGCGACGCAGACCCTGGCGCAAAACACAGACCTTGGCTATTGCAACGTGTGGGTAGGCACCATGGAAGAAAGGGTTTCCAACGATGAGCCACCCCCATCCAAACGTCTCTTTGATCCCCAGGTAGCCGATCATTCCGAATCAGACTTCCACCTCATGCGTCCCGACGCCGGGATTGCCGTTGTCTACTTCCCTCTCCTCCCGAATCCCTCTGCCCCTGATGTCCCGCCCAACTCGACTCTCTTAAAAACTTCCACCCCATCCCGCCACCCAGGAGGTTCATCATCATCTTCTTCATCCTCCTCGACATATAACTCGACTAACCCTCAAACCCCACACCCTGGCAATATCGATCCAGATGTAGACGACTTTCTCTCCACGTGGAACTTCATCTACACCCCCGAACAGGTCGACGCAGTTGTTGGCCTTGCTAGGGCAAATTTTGCCCAAGGTGAGGAGCAAGTGAAACGGGTAGTAAAGGCCGTTTATCAACGAAAGAGAAAGGATCGACTACAGCGTGAAGAGAGGAAGCACCGTCATCATATGGATGGGCTTATGCTGTCCTGATTATGAGATATTTTGTTTCGGTTTCACCTTTTTTTTCTTCTAATATTTTCTTTTTTGGTGTCTTACCTTTTATCCTCAAGCATCTATTTTTTTTCTCAGCGTTTGTTGTATATTACATTTTGTTTTTATTATGTTTACCATGCTTATAAATCGCGGTACTTTAGTAAATGATAGAAGGAGTAATGTGATATTTATGATGCAATGAATATTGACCGGAATGGTTATACGTGCAATCGTTACTAGGTTAGGCGGTTGGTCGGCTGTATTGCATTTTAATTCAACTCTTCGCTCTTTTTCTCGATTGATTCTTCAGGTAACATGTGATTTCGTAATTGCACATTGGGTATCTCGGTGGAAAATAGAAATATATATAGACATATAAAAAGTCTGTGTGCGTGCCAATATCGGGAGATCAGTCGACAACAACTGACCGATTCAAGATCCGTTTGTGTACTAATGCGGAGTAGGTAGGTAGTGTTGGGATCTATCAAGTTCTCAAACAAAACTAAGTATATATGAACGTCTAAGTTCCTTGGGCTCGATATGTGGATGTCGCGACTTGAGGAGGAATATTTTCTTGATGATTGTTCTTCCCCGTCTTATTATCTTCTCCACTATTATTTTCATCATCATATAATTCTTCTACTTCCTCTTCGGGTTGCTGTAGCTCCTCGTGAAGCCTCCAATCGGATGGTCGAGTCTCATGGATCGGTTCGCCCGGTTTTGGCACCATGATCGGCGTTGGAGTTGCAGTAGAAATAGGGGTCTCTGACGTGGGAGGCGAAGGGATAGAAGACGGGTATCGCCAGACTACTTTGAGTTTATCAAGCGCTCGAAACCCCTTCCTTGTCGTGCCTTTAATGCCGTCCAGGGCTTCCCAGTCGACTTCGAATACGCCCGATTCGAACTGATCGCCTCCTTCGAAGTAGGTGTTGAACCATATGTGGGCGATCGAGGTTACCATCGCTAGGCCGGTGTAGGCGGCTTTGCTTTTCCGTTCAAAGTCAATATTTACGTCTGAGGTGGGTACGATGATTGGCTTTTGCGGACGGAATAGCACGGCGGAGGTGGAGTTGGTTGTTTTGGTTGAGGTAGAGGATGACGTAGTCGTAGCCATACTTGTCATCGTCGGAGTTGGAGTCATAGCGCTGGGAGAAGTGTTTGAGTTGGCAGAGAGAGGCTCTAGAGGCGAATTGACTTCGGGCGTGGTTCGATTTTCCTCTTTATCGACGTGACCATGAGGGTGGTGGTGGTGGGCTTGATTATTATTATCATTGATATTGTCCGCCCCGGAGGCATCGGTTCTCATCACAATGCGCTCATCCGGACGAAATTGATGAAAACACTCAATCTTCTGACCTTGCTCGATGAACCCTTCCACCGCGACCTTAACACCATCCCGAAGACCCCAAACATGTAATTCGAGGATCTCAACCGGGCGCTCGACGTACGTTTTCCCCATCTGGTTCGTCCATCGATCGACATACTGTACCCATCGCACTTGACTTGGGATGCTTACACCTGAGCCAAACCCGACTCGCATGCGTCGCTCTGTGAACCGATTCAATGCATCGTCTAGACTCCAGCCTTCCTGACTAATGAGATAACTGCAGGCAATGGTACCGCTACGGCCCTTGCCGGCCTTGCAGTGTACGACGGCAACCCTCTGTTGTTGCTTCTCATTGGACGATGCCTGAGCGTCCTCCGAATCTGCATCAATACCGCCGCTGACTGGGCCCTCCAGCCGATATAACCAATTCCGCATACTGGCCATGATTTGAGGGATAAGCGCGAACGGGGGCGGGTGGTGGTCGGGGAAAGGGAAATGGTGGATTCGTCCGTATACCTCTGAATCCGGGTATCCCGTTCCCTCGGCGCGGAACTCCCAGATACACCAGTCTTGGCCATGCTTGGTATCGAGAAAGTTGACGAGGTCTTTTACGGGAGTTCTGTAGGCTCGTTGGGGGTAGTTGGAGGATGGTCCGGAGGTTGCAATGACTATGTCGTCCTAAGTGATGAGAAAATCATGAACATGGAAGGGCAAGGAGAGAGAAACTCACTTTTATCTGTCACATAGCAAAGATCTAGACCCGCTTCTGGATGTTGTAATCGAGGACCGGCTACAATCTGTCGAAGGATCGACGCCTAGGTGGTTCGTTCAATCTCGGCGCATAACAAAAGGAAGGGGGAGGAGAGATCCATTCCTTACCATTGATGAGTGGGAGCACCCGATCCTTCCGTCTAAGTCGCAGATATATAATAGGTGATGCGAGTAGAAAAAACTCTATATTTTGATTTGATTTATCTTATTTCACAGCCAGTTCGTGCGACTGCTTGAACTAATTAAAATGTTTGAGATGGATTTGTTTGTCATAGTGATGCCAAGCCGCTGATGTCATCGTTGTTGAATCCACTCAACAGTGACTCTATACAAACACATAATATTGCGCCAAATAAATAAACTCTAGATGGCTGATCTGATATATGATATGATAATACATTACATTAACATGACCATGTAGTGTATCCAGACACCAGCAGGTCCTAGAATGATCTCCTAGGTAATTATCACCATAAAACAACCAATAGTAGTTAGTACCTTTTGCTTCGTTCGCTGTCCAGCCCGGCCGAATTCAAGGTTCCTTTTACCCCAATACTTTGACGTTATACCCATTCGAAAGAAGACTTTTGTTTGGTCTGTACATCTCTAAACCCTTTCCCTTGGTCGCCATTCATTGTCAAACCCTTAATCGCCTAGTGAACCTTTCTCTTCATTACTTCTCCACTTCGCTTCATCTGAAAGCCACCAGAAAGAGACGGATCCCAACTCAAATTGCACCTTAAGAGAAAAAGAGAGCGGTTTAAATAAGGACTAAATTCTCTTCTAAGCAACCCCGTAAACCTCCGTAACTGGAATTGTAAAATTCTCCATCATCGACGTGACATTAACCTGTCCATAAGCAAAGTACTCCTCATAGACGGCCTCTCGCCATCGATGCTGCACTTTGACATTCCATGTCGGGTACGGAAGCAGGTTCACATCGGCGAGGACGCCATCGTCCAGACACGCAACGTATTCCTCATCGGCGGTGACACCGGAGCAGGTTGTGTTGAAGCCCGGTGTGTTAGGGGTTCCGATGCCGTAGATGTTGAACTGGTAGACGCAGCCGCCGGGTGAGCAGCCGATGTCGAAATGGGAGACGTGCCATGTTAGAGCTGGACTGTCGGCGGAGATGCGGAGGGGGACAGCGGGTGCGGCATTGACGACGATGGCGTTGAAGTAGAGTGTGATTTGGAAAAGGATGAGAGAGAGAAGTTGCATGCTTGTGTTTTATGACGGTGATGGTGGTGGGTTGATTAAGCTAGAGGATTCTGGGTTTATTCTCTGCCTGGTAGGAGGTAGAAAATTGCAGATTATGTGGAGGAGAGAGCGAGAGCGAAGGGATGGAAACGAGAGAGAGTGGGAAATGGTAGATAATATTAAATGGTATGTGATGAATAGCCAAAGTATTGTACAGTACAGGTGGATGGGGGATGGAAAATGGACAAAATTAGAGAATGAAGAGTTTTGTTTATATGCACGTATTTTTGCAATTTATACAGTGAGAGAGAGAGAGAGAGAGAGAGAGAGAGAGAGAGAGAGAGAGAGAGAGAATGAGAATGAGAAAGAGAATGAAATGATTATAGGGTGAATGGAATTAGAAGAATACTAGAAAATAACCGGGCAGGTACTCTGATCATCGTGCATGGAAAATGATCAGGATTGAATGAGGGTCTTCAACACGCTCCAACGCCTGTCTCTCGCACATAGTTGGTTATTCGGATGCTTGGCTGTAGATCAAAAGGTTGTTGTATGACAAACTAGTTTGAGAGCACCGAATAGAACCACAGGATAGAAACTCATGTAGATCATTACTCGGTGGTCGGCTACACAGGTTTGGAACTCCACCTATGAGAGACATAACAGCGGTGGATCAGCTTGGAACCCATCCATCGAGGGGGGGTATTTATAGAATTGACTCAAAAGGAGGCATGCATGCATGGGTCGTGCATGTTCTTGGAATGCAATGGTTGATGCCAATTGATAACTATACTAATACACTAACCGCTACGATATGCTGCGACCGCTGTCTCAGTTTGCGCCCCAGGTGCCTCCTTTGTCGGTCACTAATGGTATTCCGAGGATAAAATTTTATTTTGTATCATGTCATTTCTTGAGAGTGAATTGGTGAGAGATGGGATGAGAGAATGATCTTGCTATGGTTGGTTGGGAGATAAACATGAATGGGGCGCTTTCTCATTCCAGCCCTTTCATTCTTCCAACTGCTTTGCTTTATCCTATGTATTCTACTAATTTACAAGGGTATCGAGAATTTACACGCATAGGTAGGTAGGTAGCTTCCTTCGTTTCGGCTGCTCCTATGGCCGAGTGCCTGACTGATCCTCAGGGATTAGACCACCAGGTTCATAATCCATCCAATCGTCTTCCTCTTGCGCTTTCGCAATGGCTTGCGCGCGTCTCTTTCTTTTGCGGCGTTCCTTATTATACTGCCGTCGCGCCTCTTTAGTTTGCCTAAGATGTTCTTGATGTGCCTCCTCCCTCTGTAGCTCTTTGAGGTGTACACGTTGGTGTAAATCTGCCATCTCACCGGTCGGAGTCGTCGAAACCTTCTGGAACAAGGGTGCCCCTCGTTCCGCGGTTAGCTCATCAGTTGGACTTCGTACTAGGCCCTCGCTGATTTCTGGGTGATATCTTAATTGGACCGCAAATTTGTCATTTAATTCCGAGCTCAATTCGCGGATCTCGGCACGCGTTTGGTCACTCGGGTGGAAGCCACGCTCGAGAAGATCGTGGAAGTACATATAAGCGGATTCGAAATTACCAGATTCCAAGCACATTAGGGTGAGGTATTCGAAAGTTGTGGCGTCTGGTAAAACCCCGCACGCTGCCATCTCCTTGACTATGAACATGCCTGACTCCGTGTTCTTGGCTCTCCGGCACATGCTAATCAAGGCGTTGTAAATAGTAGTATCTGGCCTTTCACGGCACATGGTGTACAATTCCTTGTAGAACGCCACTCCATCGTCTACTTCGAAGGGATCGTTTAGGGCACCATGCTCACATATTTCAATTGCCACCTTTGCACAACCAAGGGGAATGTCAAGCCCAGCAGCTTTGAGCTTCTTGAGGATGGCCCAAATGTCTCTTGCTGGAGACTTTACTTGCAAGACATAGTCAAGGATTGACTGGGTCGAGCTAGGCTGTAGCGCAACACCGGCGTAATGCATTTCGCAGAGCGTTTCGAAAGCGGCGTATAAATCGCCGGCTGCAAGATGAGCCCCGGAGACCTGTTCGTAGTCCTCTCTTTCGAGTGGAATATTATTTTGGGAAAGAAAGCGAATCACCGAGACCGCGAGATCTGTATCTCCTTCGCTGGACGCAACTGCTAGAACCTTACCGCACAGCTCATGCGACGGATGAAGGTACCCCAGTTCAACCATCCTTTCCCATATAAAATGAGTTGTTTCGTGATGGAGTCCGGTACTCGCCGCATCCAACACATACCTCCACAGTCCCAATGTCATGTCATGGCCCTGGTTCACCCGTGAACGCATCAGCTGGAGGACCTGGTCGAACTCCGCAAATTCACAGAGATAGTAAACAAGGAGACTATGGAGCCAGCTCTCGACCTGAATATCCTTTCGTTCCATATGGGAAATATGGTCGAGAGCTAGCTCAAACTGGTGTTCCCGAATTAAGCCCGCAACCACGTAATGCCAACCATCTGGGCTCAGCGGCAGCCATCGATCCCGGAGTGTGCGTACAATATCCTGACGGAGTAGATAATCCGGGTGCACCGCAATAGCCTAAATTTCCAAGAGAAACCCACTATCATTAATATAAACCAATCTTTTTTAAACTATGCCACCCTCTCTCCTCTTAGACTGTACCAGTAACAAAACCAAAACATACCTGCAATGCAGCGTGAAGGGTACCAGAATCCGCCGGACGCCCGTTACTTTCCATCTCAGCAAGTAATTGACGGAGTACCACAGGTGATCCCCGACGCGGATCCGAATTACTTTGTATCAGCGCCTTATAATGCCACGCCTCAGGTTGTATATGGCGGTCTCGAATGAGAATCCGGAGGATTTGCATTGTATTTTGAACATTCGGGCGTCTGTTCGCTAAACGCCGCAGTTTAGCCTCCAGCGCAGATGTTGATTGAGCCTCGAGCATTCCAGGCACACCAGGCGTGCGCCAGGATAAAATTGTAGCATCCGACGACTCTGGAACTTCACCATCTGGTTGTTGTAAATTGCGATCCCGATCCTGATCCTGCTGCTCCAGTCGTTCGGCGGAATCGTTCCGGTCTTGTACCGGGGGCATAGATCTGGGTCTGTAAATTGGGGGAGAATTGACCTCCCTTAGCGTGCTATCTTGGCGATTCGACCTGGGAGGGAAACCACTGCGGCATCTTCGCTGAGATGTTGATATCGGGCTCGCAAAAAGAGATGCGGAGAGGGAAAGTTGTTTGGGGCGTCGCTTCCCCGAGAGATTGACGCAGGACCGGCTGAGAGTGGCGATGTTGAATGATGGACAGAGACATTGCCAAAGCCCATCCAAGATGAGCCTTGGGGGGCGCATCTTGTGTCTTTGATGTCCAATTTACTCTTGGTATTCTCCCCGGACTGTCCAAAGAAAAACGGCAACCAAATGAGCTCATAGATCACGTGGTATAACCAGCTTTTTTCCGTTGCTCGCATTTATGAACGAGGGGGAACAAGGGGGAAAAGAAATAATGAATAGGAGTAATAATATGTCTATCTGGCTTTATCAAGAGAGCTTATCAATTTACAAGAGGAGAACGAGTTTGTCAACTCCATAGGAGTCCATATCATTTGATAGTTTATTGTTTAAACAAAATTCCTCATGGCACGATTTCCCATCGAAAAAACAACCAGATACGCCAGGCCATGCTCGACATTAACCCGCCAAACGGTTTCCCTTCCCCTAGCGAATCGCCTACTCGAAATCCCCGGGGTATCTTTCATCGCTTCGCTGCTAGTAATCATGTCGTAGTAGTTCAAAAAAAAAAAAAAGGGCTCCCATTTCTAGTTTCCACCCCGACCGCGGCCCCGCCCACGACCCCGTCCACCGCGACCTCCTCGCTCGCCCCTTCCGCCTTCACGGGGTCCACGATTGCGGTTCGGGGGTTGGTTTTGTTGTTGCTCCTTCACCATTTCTATGATCTCTTCGGGAATTCGTAGGTATTTAATCTAGAGATTGGAACATCGAGATGTTAGCGATTGTTGGGTGTCCTAAAGAAAAGAAGAGAAGAGAACAGAAGGACGCACATTGTTTCCTCTGATGTAAACCTCTGGCAGTCGAAAGAACCGATCGCCCTCGGGGCTCGTCTGAACGACCTCCTTGAGTATTAAATTCATCCAGTTGTCGCAATTGGCAAGATGTCCGTTCAAAGTTTCCCCGTTCTTCAGTTCGACGAGCATGGGATGGCCCTGTGCGGCCGTTAGAAGACCGAGAGGGAGCTATCAAGTGTAGAATGTTAGTGATTTTCATACTTCTCATCAAAATAACATGTTTGATTCTGTCGCCGATCACGTAGGGTCAATGTACCATTTTGAATTTATGTTTATAGTTTGAAGTGGGTGGGGAGTGTTGAGGAGTTGGTGAGGGGAGATGTCAGGTGTTGCTTCAAAAGAAGGTGCAAGATAGAAGAGGACCAAATGACGCTGAAAGGAGCACACAGCTAGTTGTAACCTGCCCCGTCCACAGCTAGGACTTCTTTAATTATCGTGTTTGGTGAATAGGGAATGATATTAAATCGCAAGCCTCGATCCATCAAAGCTTCTCGCAGCCGCACATGAAACGAAGACATGGAGTCATCGGAAAAAGCTTAATCCCGAGATTCCGTCAGCCAGAGTAGCTCCTGGGGTGGGAGTGGGGAGAAGGATTGAGCGCAGTCATCATTGAATTCCTCGAGAGGGAGAGTCAGATCCCATCAATAATAACCTGCTTGGGGTAGCTCTGCTATGAGAATCTAAGCGATCTCATTTCCTGGGCCATACGTGGTTGAGATTGCATACATGCAGTGCTCATCCACCATCGATACCCGCCAGTATGCGCTCAACAGCCAAGTTTCCACTATGCCTTCTCTCAGCCGCCCCCATTGCTTGTCTAGTCTCCGCTTTACCTGTTCTTCGTGATACAAGAACCACTGCGGCTAGTCTGCATGAAAGTTAGTTTATCTTCTAGCCCTAATGGCTTCTGGTTCTAAGTCTGGTTTTCCCTTCTATCTATAGCAAATGAATATACTATCATCAACTTTCAAGCTGTATGCTCAGCATGTCCAGAAGGACCACATGCCAACTTTGTAAGAATCGCATTATTTCTCTCTCTCCCTCTCTCTATCCCTCTCTCTATGCCGTTAAATTTCCTCGTTTGTATTTCTCTTTGCTAATCCGAGCCCGTTAGCCCCTTGAGTTAAAAGTCCACAAGACACGCGTTGCCTGCGATGGGACAGGCATCTACCTCAATGGAGATGGTCTTACCCACACCTGGGATGGACCCTCGGGCTATGGTTCTGGCACACTTGCATCGTGTTCAAGCAATTCAAATGCAGTCTTATCGGCTCATTGGGAGAGTGTCTGTACACAATCACTTCTCAGTGATTCTGAAGAGCTCACATCGCAGATCCTCACTGTGCGTATTCAACAAGTTGGAGATGTAGACCTGGCGGCAAGTGTGGGCTTCACGGTTGCTATTTATAATGACTCTCAGCCAACGATCCTCGATACCAGTAACCCACCATGGGAGCTCATCACACCCTGGTATTTCGAGAGTTGGGATGAGGTAGTGGATTTAGATGACTGGGACTCTCAAGCAAAAGTAATTAGCAACGAAGATGGCCCACAAAATAAGAATCAGGTTGAGGAAGACGCGGAGACTCTATGGAACCAGCTCCAGGATCTCAGGTACAAAGCTGAGAAGCTTAACCAGCAAGTCGAGAAGGAGGAGGCCAAGATCCTGCAGATTCTGGAAAACAGCTGCTCTACCCACCCTACAAAGTGGGAGGACTGCACCACCATCCGCTGCAAGATTAGAGTCTCATGGTCTAAAATCCCAGCTCTGCTCCGTCAGGCGAAATTCCGGTTTGGCTCATTGTCACCATCCTTCCAAGATGGATTCTGTTCTCAATGCCCAAATCACAGCCAATGCACCCAGTCTCCATCCGCAAATGAAGCGTTATCTTCTGTTCCTTCTGAAGAACAGTTCACGAACCCACCATCTAGTACACCAAGCGCCAACAACATAGGTTACATTGAAATCGACCCTGAAACAACTCTCGCCACAATAGATGTTTTCACTGTCGGCGTCGTTGTATTCCTGCTCGGCGGCATTTCCTTTCTAACTTTCATGATCTGCCACCACAGCATGCGTTGTCGACGTCGTCGAGCTGATTTTGCTGCCCGACGTGAAGAACGACAAACCCGACGAGCCTATCGTTCTGCCGCACGTCGTCTCCAATGGCAACAATGGTGGGAAGGCCTTTCTCGAGACTTTTCCTCATTCTCCATAACCCCCTCTACCCATAATGACCACCAACACCATGAACAACCGCTTAATGACCTCGCATATCCAAACCAATCACACCCCCAGCAGCCACCAACCAACGCGGAATCCGACCCCCCCGACACTGACGCGCGGGATGTAATCCAAGCTGAAATTTGGGGATTTCGCCAAGCCCTCAATTACGTCGGCGAACTCGTTCGCAACCCAGCACAAGATCTTGAAAGCGTCTACTCCCACGTCCAAGATGCCGACGAGGAAATCATTGAGCTCCTGAATAAGCGGAGGAATCAGCCCACTGCCCGCCCTAGAAGTATAGCGGCAACAACCACTACATCATCAATTGCAATAACATTATCATCATCATCCTCATCATCCCAGTCGTCGACAGCTGGTCTTTCGACGAACATCTTATCCCCAAGAACAAGTAGTTTAATGAGTCTGGATACTCCATCTTGTATCACTTTAGATACCTTGGAAACGGCCGATACCGGACCACCCCCAAGTTATCATCCATGAGTTAACTGCTTTCTTTCTCTCTTATTTGTCTCTTTTTGCTTTCTATTCCCGTAGGGTGGGGTTTTTTGTTTCTTTCTTTTTTATTAAGCTTTCTCTCTCACTCTTTTCCCTTCTCTTTTCTTCTCTTGTCTAATAGCTTCTGGAAAGATGGGTAATATAATATATGCTGTTTGAAAATATATAAGGCGATCATTATTTGATTATTTTCATAGTACTGTACATACATATGCCTTTTGTTTTTTGAATATTTAAAAATTGATTAAGAAAAAAAAAAAAGAAAGGGGGTTTGTAAATAGTAGAAGGGTCCTTTTACGTGCGTTTCCTCTTTCCCCTCAAGCATGTAATATCTCTGGAAAGTTAAGGACGATTTCTGTTGATGATGCAGGTAAGCATAAGCATCCCCATGCGGATGTCTGAGGTATGATTACCCATGCTCGGGCATTTACTAGTGTTGACCGGAAGGAGATAAAAGACGAGGTTCTAGGTGGTAGTGGCTGGATTTGGAATAACAAGCGGGTTGTAAATCTGTAGTTTGTTTACGAGGGAGTGAGTACATCCATGTATGGAAGGTAGTTAAACTTTGGGTTTCATATTCTTATTTTAATATTACATGACAGCTTTCCTGAGGGTATACCGATCAGTCAAGGGGGTAGGGGGGTTTTTGTTTCTTTTTGTTTTCTTTCTTAAATAAATGAAAGAGACATCACATATTTTTCATTTGTCACTGTCCGCATTGTTACATTCAAACCTTCGGTCGCTTGGCAGCTCCAGTTTCTTCTTCGTCATCTTCATCCTCGTCATCATCCACAGTGAATTTTCGTTTGACTCGCTGGCCTTTGTTAGATGAATCGTCTGATCCCTCTTCTTCTTCTTGAACTTTAAAACGCTCATGACGATCGTTAAAGGCTGTCAGCAGCTCCTCATAGCCAGTCTCCACGTTCGAGACAGTCTCCTCGAGCGCGTGATGACGCTCTTCTAGCTCTAGCTGGATTAACATGTCCCGGGAGCGCTTGTAAAGGCGTTGCTTGGTTAGCATGCGCCACCAGTAGTAACGGCGCTCATTTGGATCGGCAGCTCGGTGCTTTTTGATGAGTAGACGTGCCATATTCGCTCCCCCCTTCTGGCGGTTCGCCAGTGGAATCCGATCGAGCAGGAACATCTCCAGGATGTGGGCGAACTGGGTCGGGGCGATTTTGAATTTGGTGCGTATGTCATGAAGTAGTGTGATGGGGATAAGAGCGGATGTTGGGACACGTTTGGACTTGGATTGTCCATTATACGGGTCAGGGTTGATGTTTAGATCATGCTTGAGGAACTCTGGGCGAAGAATGTGATAGTCGGCAGTGTCCCGGAGGACGTCAAAGGCCTCATTAGGGTCCTCCACTGTAAGCTCCACGATTGTGGGATCATTGACGCTTGCGGTATGGATTGTATTGTAGAGGTGGATGCCATGCCCAGAGAGCTGATGCGGTGGAAGGATAAGGAATTGTGCAATCCGCAGTCGGGAAGGAAGTTCTGCAGGTCTAATCTCAGGGCCAGGGAATGGGTCGTCTTTAATAGCTGGCTCCTGTGAGCGATCCCTTCGGTATAGCCACCACCGATAAGTTGTTGCATATCCGACGATAGAGTATTGAGACGCTGTTGGGGTTGGGGGTTCAACCTTCTCGTATCTACATGCACCGTCAGTCATCACCGTCGGGCAATCACCCAGGAGCACCTTACACAAAATAGACAGTCCATCGTGCGAGCGTCCACTCAAAATCATCTGTTTCAAGAGGAGTTCCAGCCTCGATAAAAAGTGAGACAAGAACCTGAGCGCGGTTCAGAAGCTCTTGAACTCGAGGATCAGCTAGAGATCCAGCCCAAATCTCGTATGATCGCCCGCGGGTGGTGTAGCTGTGGACAAGCTTTCCGGGGGGGACGAAATCGTTCGCATCTTCTTCTTGGAGTGTCTTTTCGTAGTCGGGGAGGGCGGAAAGGGCCTCTAGGAATTGGCGCATTAGATACAATAGGAGACAGGCTATAACTTTACACCTAGATATCAATCAAGCTTACCTTCTACAACGAATGGTTTCAGCGCCTTGAGTAAATCGACGGGCTCCGTATCGGCCACAGCTTTGAACTTCTCATCGTAGGAGATGTGAACATGAGGGCGCAGGTTATGGGCTGCAAATCGCAAGCGGATTATCAAACCCTTGTAGCCAAATATACTCTGCTCATCCCCAAAGATAGGATATGTAAATTGAGGATGGAAGCTGGAGAGGGTGGTGGGCTTCTCCTGGCCGGGCTGGACGACGGTGATATGGACGGCGTCATTGGCGTCGCAGGTCCCTGCAGGAAGGCGTTCAGTCAGCTTGGATGGAGAGGAGAGGACCGGGGAAAGGAATCATCGCAATGAGGGAGGGGATAGATACAGTCGCTTTGGTTAGACATGATGGCGACTCTCTGTGATGATGGTGGAGAAAGGGAGAGAACGGAGGAGCGCCAGATGAAGGAAGAAGACAATTGCACTACTAGTCGTTAATAATACCCTAGCTTTCAATGACTTTCTCTCCAGCTGTTCGCAGCTTGTTCTTTTTCGCGTTGGACTCGCGTTGGGGCGCGGAACGGGTATAACCATATCAGGTTTAGCGGCTGATTTAATCCTGATTGATTTGATCCTGGTATTCTACACCAAATGGGAATGGATTCACTTTTTCTTTTTAATATAACAAAGAAAGGAAAAAGAAGAAATTTTTATTTATATCATCTACATGGAAAATGGTAAGGGCCCGAATGGAATATTTCCCCCCTTATTTTTTTCCTTCTCCCAGTTCGCTCTACAAAGCAGCCAATAACCACAACAGCAATGACAAGTGCTTGCTAGTATACATTAACCTGTGCCTGTTCTGTCTTGATAATAGATCCATCAAGAAGAATGAATATAAAGCATTGGGTAATTTTAGTCTTACAAAACAAGCTATGATGATGGCTTTTAAACGCCTGGTTCTATGAAGTTGGAGAAATAGCCTCGGCTGCCCACCCATTGGTTTTGGAGATCTGTCCGATGGCGGGGAAAGACATGAGAAAATCGTCACTGGTCGTCAATCAACCCCCTCAGGGTATCTCTTTGCCAAATAGTGGAAATTTATATCCCAGAATTTAACCAGATTACCTGCTGTTCGTGCAGCAGAAACGACGGGTCTCCAAACCACAAGCACAATGTCCACCAGCCCTCAGCGGATCACCTTAATCGGCCTAGGAACGATCGGTATATCATTTACTGCCCTCCATCTTGCCCACAAAACCACAGTCGTAGATGTTTTCGACACAAGGCCTGATTTCAAGGAGTATATCTCAAAGACACTCCCCAAGTTTCTCACCCCAGATACACCCCAAGTGGACACACTGATTGCAACGGGCCGTCTACACCTGCACACCTCTTTAGAAGCCGCTTGCGCTTCAGCCACAATCGTCCAGGAACAAGGCCCTGAAAACCTCGCATTCAAACAGTCCATCTGGAAACAAATCGAGTCATTTGCCCCCTCCACGGCGCATTTCTGGACCAGTACGTCGGGGATTGCAGCTTCCGCACAGCAGCGTGAAATGCAAGACAAGACCCGTTTGTTGGTCGTGCATCCTTTCAACCCCCCACATATTATGCCGCTTCTTGAGATCGTCCCAACGACAGAGACTGCCCCGGACAGAGTGGAGTTTGTGCGCGAATACTTCTCCTCTATTGGCTCAAACCATCGTCCCGTCGTCATCCGTAAAGAGGTACCAGGATTTGTGGGGAATCGACTGGCCTTTGCGCTGTTAAGAGAGGCGTGCCACCTCGTTCAGGAGGATGTCGTGAGTGCCAAGGATCTTGATACTATTATGATGGCTAGTTTGGGACCAAGATGGGCAGGGAACGGTGTGTTCGAAAGCTACCAGCAAGGAGGTGGAGAGGGTGGGATCGGAGCCTTTTTTGACAAACTGGGAAGTACTATGCAGGAAGTATGGGACGGGCTAGGACAGGTCAATGTTTTAGGAGATCAAGGAACAGACTGGAAAGAAAAGGTTATCGCGCAGACAGATGAGGCTTATGGCACTACTCTAGACCCAAACCGCACACGGGCAAAGGAAGAAAGATTACGGGATTTCTTGAGGGCACAAGACCATGAATATCCAGGTGAGAAAGGGAGTGCATAGGTATTACATCTCTCGAAAAGCATAGGGGAAGCTCTAGATCCAAAATAGTCACATTCTTGCCATGTAGTTGTCAAAATTATTCCTACTAATTCATGTACATGTACCTAAATATCAATCCAAATTGCGGGGAAATATCCCCTCTCATCGGCATCAACCCCTCAAAACCCTCTCTTCATATACGCAACCCCCTCTCACCCCCCTATAAATAACCAAAATACACCCCTTAAACACATCTGTAGACCTCCAAGTATTCATAACAACCTAATTCCACTATGTCCAACTATCTCGACTCGCTCTTCTCACTTGCCGGCAAGTCCGCCATAGTCACTGGTGCTACCGGGGGACTTGGCCTAGAAATGACCCTTGCTCTAGCCAATGCCGGTGCCAGTATTGTCGCTATCACACTGCCTAACGACCCTCGTACTCCTCTCTTAACTGATAGTTTACGTGCCAGCAATGCACAGCTCCAAATATTCGAAACAGATGTTTCAAACAGTCAAGCCCTCCGCAACACGTTTGCCCGGATATGGGATAGCGGTATCACGCCCGATATTCTTCTTAATTGTGCTGGTATCAATCGACGGGGAACAGTGGAAGAACTAAAGGATGAGGATATTGATGCAGTATGTATACCCTTTTCCTTCCCTCTTTCCTGAGCTTAAAAGAGTAGGTAGTGTGAGTTGAAAACTAAGTGGCCGTGCATTACCTTAGGTCTTCTCAGTGAACCTCAAAGCGACCTTCATAGCTGCCCAAGAATTTGGCAGTCGACTCACTCAACTTAACAGACCAGGAAAGATTATTAACGTTGCTAGTATCATTTCTTTTATCGGGGGAGAGAATATCAGTGCCTATGCAGCTTCCAAGGGAGGTGTGCTACAGATGACGAAAGCCATGAGCAATGAGTGGGCGAAAAAGGGTATTCAAGTGAATTGTATTTGTCCTGGGTGAGTTTTTTTCAACTCACTACTCGGAGTGAATAGCATTGGCTACGAACCAACCGAGAGCATAACCTCTATTGGTGGGAGAGATAACTAATGAGAGGCAAAGATATACCCAAACTCCCTTGACGGAGACGTATATCCGCGACAAAGCGGTAAATGACGCAATTATCAACCGCACTCCGGCTGGGAGATGGGGGCAACCAGAGGATTTCCGCGGTGTGGTTGTGTTCCTGGCTAGTTCAGCCAGTGACTTTGTGACAGGGACGAGTATTGTGGTTGATGGTGGGCTGATTGCTAAATAAGATGTTTTTCCGTCTCTAGATACTTCTCGAGGACGAAGTTTTTCTGGTAATTATAGTAGCATTATCTACTCCTATCCTTTGATTTTACACTTTAGTTACCGTATGATTATAACTGCATAAAGTTGGTGGGTGTTTATTGGAATCTGGATTTTGATATGCTAGCAACCTAAAGGTACCTACTTAGTTATGTATTGCCACCCGCGAGATAGAAATAGAAGCAAAAGTTAAATACAACTGCGAAAGCTTTATTAAAGATGAATTATATAATTTGATTTTGGTCCTATCTTTCTTCTTATTCCGTGTTCGTACCTAGACATCGCCTGCCCATCTGTGGCTATAGAGTCATACCTACCTACCCAGGTAGGTATACAACAACTATCCGGGAGTAGGGACAACACAGAATCCTACCTAGGATAGGCAGGATTTACCCAGCTTAAGAATTACCAAAATAACTAATATTAACCAGTTGGTAGCTCTTTAGTGTCTGGATGCACCTGCCAAGGAGATCATAATTGCCCAAAATGAAGCACCTTTCTACGTAATCTAGATTCAATATTTGCATTCTCCCCATATTCCTCATCCGTATAGCATACTATACACACACAGATCTTCCTTCCAACAGTATTATTGACACTATTTGACATGGTTTTATATAAATTAGGAGATCAATCCATATCCCTCGATCTGGTTGATACATCAAAAAAGGAATTCAACTTTCTTGATTCTTCCTTTTTTGCTAGTGACCCGACTCGACACCTTCCATCGCCTGCCGAGCTACAAGTTTCACGGGGAGATCGTGGCCGTCGGTCTGCATCCGACATTATAATATTTGAAGATCTCAATCTTTTTATTAAATTTGGACCCCGTGTTAATCGAACGGAAGCTCTCAATCTTTGGTTCATCAAAAAGATCTTTCACGATGAAGTACCTGTGCCCGAGCCTTGTGGTTGGCGGGTTGACGACGATGGTATTGTATATTTATACCTGGAACGAATCAAGGGCCCAACACTCACAGAGTTCTGGAATCGTACGACAAGAAGTGTAAAGAGGCGCATCGTTGGAGAGCTATGTCGTATCCTGAAGACTTTACGCCAACTTCAGCAAAACCCGTTTGATCAATTTATTGGTATGAATGGCAAAGCTAACATTTAGGCATTTACCCCATATTTGGTAACTTACTTCTATCTAGGGTCGGTCAACAGGCAGGCTTTATTAGACGTGAGATTTTCACATCTGGACGAAGCAGGGCCCTTCTCAACTGTCGACGAATTTCACAACTGGTTCCATTGGGTAGCTTCCAAAGACAAAAAGTATGGCATCAACGAGTTCCCAGAGCTTTCTGACGGGACTACGATTACTTTCACTCATGCAGATCTTCATCGATCAAACATTATTGTTTCTTGTGAAGACCCTGTAAAGATAGTGCTTGTCGACTGGGAGCAAGCTGGGTGGTATCCAGAGTACTGGGAGTACTGCAAAGCACGGCGAACCAGCGTGAACTGCGACTGGCAAAATGACTTTCTTTGTAAATTCCTTGTACCCTATCCTATCGAGGATGAGTTCGATCGGCATGTCCTTGCACTGGATGATGAACAATTTGAAGTTTCATATTCTTACCAAGTAGATAGCAAATAGAATTGATAGATTCAATAAGGAGAAGGGGAAATAAAAAATAAAAATCTATAAAAATTTCGTGCTCTTCATAACCAGATATGCCATTTCACATAGAAAGTTCAAAAGCGATCAATAAGTATTAACTATATTAGCAGTGAGAGATCCTAGCTCATGCTAAAGTGACAGAAATGGGAGAGTACCTGGTACCTACCTGCTACATCGAGGTACCATTGACAAATGGGTTCGATTATTGTATTCCTCGAAAGCGGTAATCGTGACATATCCCGGCCCCAGAGAAATCTGGACCAAAATTGCATCACACCTACCTATTTATTTATGTATTATAATTAATCCAAACTTCAGTTTCCTCTCTACACCTTCCCCCATATAATGTGTAGTACATACTAGGTAGTTAAAAAATTGAACAAGCCCTAAAATAATAACAGGTACCTTGGTACGTACTCATTAACAAGTACCTAAATACCCAGGTAATGAATTCCACGGGGCCGTAGACCCACTTATACATCCAATAATTTTAGATACCCATGGGACAGAAGACTGTATGAAAAGTCCCCAAATTACCAGGGACCTAATGTGTAATTATTATTCTGTTATTCTATCCCTATAACATGGTAAAGCAATATCTAGTTGATGTGGCGTCCCTTTATACAAAGTAATAATGCATTCGGGAAGACATAAAAGCATAGTTATTGTAGCTCTTTATCGACCTCAATTCGGATCGAGATAACGTGGGTCCATCTTGTTAAAATAACCACCAATAAACCCCAGAACGTTGTATTACCGAAATGACCGGCGAAATACACCCCTTTCCTTTTCCGAGTGCGGCGGATCGTCATCAAACCGACGCCACGTTTTCAGTCACGGCCACTCCGTACTGAGACTCGGTCACTCGTTCCTGGAATCTTACCTCCAGTATCGCCATTATTATTGAGGGATTGAGCTGAACACCACCCGGCTTGCCGATTAACCCCCCTCTTCTCTCACCCTTTGGGTCGACCAAACAACATTAAGTCATCCATAAACCCTCAGCCGCAGCTTACATTGTCACGAATTGTTTATTGTGGAATTGACAACATGAGCGGAGCCCTCTAGAGCGGAGAAGAAGCTCTAGGACGAGAGGCCGACCATGGAGGGACTCTTCACTTTGCTCGCTCTGAGCATTGTGATGGCTGTTACGTGAGCTAAACATTTGTCCCTCTGCTTTTTTTTTTTTTTTGGATATTATGCGTACATTTTGAATCGACTAACAGCTCTTGTGTCCCATTGCCGTTTCGCATAGATCCTTCCTCGTGGGTTCATTACCGCTGGCCTTCAAGCTTTCCGCGTCACAGTTGCGACTGATCTCGTCGATTGGCATGGGAGTCTTGGTCGGAACTTCATTGATTGTAATTATACCAGAGGGTGTCGAGACCTTATACAGTGCGAACACCCCGACTAATCGGAAAGCCGTCGGCAGTCGCTCAGCGGCGCCCTTCGTCGACTGGCAACATAACACAATACCTTCTATCGGTGCCAGACATCTTGATTTAGGTGGAGAGCCACGATCTTTTGATGGATCCGTGGATACACTCGCGGTTGGAACCACCATACATGTCTCTCGAGCAACTCATCTCGAGCTGGAGGAGCGAAAAGAGGAGGCCTCGAGTGACAAGACCGACGATGATAGAAATGAAGGAAGCTCGCCGCATGCCTGGATTGGTATTGCACTCATCAGTGGCTTCATTCTAATGTATCTCATTGATAAAATCCCCGAGTTTGCGACACCGTCTAAACAACAAAAACCCCCTTATCATATCTCTTTAGACAACCTAGGCTCCGGCCTCCGTCGAAACTCATCCCCCTCACGAGAAGGCGGCCTGCTAGATGCTAGCAGCATTCCCCGGAGCAGTCACAGTTTCGCAACCACCACCGGACTTGTTATTCACGCCGCCGCCGACGGTATCGCGCTTGGAGCGTCCAGCTCCGACACGGGTCTCAGCTTTATCATCTTCTTAGCGATTATGGTTCACAAGGCCCCCGCATCTTTTGGGCTCACATCGATCTTGCTCAAACAGGGCTTATCCAGCCGTGCTGCTCGAGCCCACCTCTTGATATTCAGCCTAGCAGCCCCTGTAGGCGCTCTAGCGACTTTCTTATTCGTTAATGTAATAGGCGCCAGTGGGGAAGATGCGCATACTCATTGGCGGACGGGAATGCTTCTGCTTTTCTCCGCAGGCACATTCCTGTAGGTTTCATCTGATGGTTTACGCTCGCTAGTAATTACTGTCACTAACCTTTGTGTGTTTTGATAGGTATGTCGCCATGCATACGATGCAGGAGAATGGTCCAAATTCAACGTCTCGCGAGTTACAGAACGGCTATAGTGACTCTAGAGACCTACCAATGAAATCAGACAAGTCCATGAGGGACTTGATTGCCTCTGTGATTGGCATGATTCTCCCCTTATTCCTCCAAATAGGACATGCTCACTAAGTCTCGGATATTCTATTGATCTTTTTTTTTTTCCCACTCTCCTTCCTCTCTTCTTTTTCTTTCCTTTCCTTTCATTTTTTTTTTCTTAAAAAAAAGAAGATATTTCTTCCTTACGTTTTTATTTGACTTGTGTTTATTACCATTTTAAACTTGGATGTAATCCGATTTGGAAATCATAGAGCAACTGAAGATTGGGCGGCTCCGTTAGTGAATAGGTATTATTATTGCCTGTCCGCAATGCTTTTTGATGAAAAGAGTGTATTTTTTTGACCCCGTTATTTATGTTAGCATTATTCCTCCTTGGCATTGTTAGCTGTTTCAAGATATACCTTGTGATATGAAGAGCTAGAGTTCTGCTCTTGTTTTATTCTGGCTTTATTTCAAACCCATACACGATCGCAATGAGAATAGACTTGAAGTAAAATAGATAAAACAAGATAATGGATCTGTTGAGTTCAGTCTGTGTAAGAATTGCTGAAAAAGAGAAGTATGCCTCTTCTGAGCGTATATTCATAGGGAATATAGATAGTTGGTCTAACTTGTATGAAGAAGCAATATGCATCCTTTTAAGACCAATAATATAGTCTAGACAGAGTTTTCTTCTACGACCAGCGAAAGAACGCCTCCAGGCTTTTCTGCACTCTACAAAGCCTCTCAACATTATTAACATAATCATGAAGAAGCAGAGTAGATGAAAAATGATTTTTCAAAGGTAAAACTTTTCAGAGAGGGTTCTCATACCTACCGCCTACGTCTTGTTGTATTGCGCCATAAGAGCTCTATCCTATACAAGCATAAATTTTGTCAAGCACCCACTTTCAAGCGCCGGCGCCTAGATCAGCCTAAACGCAAGAATGGGGTGCTTCGGCCGAGTTCACAAATGAGAATACAGGTACCATCCCTATTGGAGAAGTCTGGTAAAATACCTAGCTAGGCCACGACGTACCTACTACCTGTATACATCATTTCACCCCGGTACCTGCGGCGGTGTCTGTCTTCTTACATTCACCGCCTTGCTCTTTTGTCATTAGCCACATGATAAGTCATGTGGCAACCAGCAGCATGGCTGCAGGAGAAGGAATTAGTCAGTATAAGAATTCTTTTAAGGTAATTCATGATATGGCCCTACCGGTTGTAGTCCATCCTATTTCGTCCGGTCTTCAGAGAGTTTATCCCTTCTTAGCTGCGGCTGAAGTGACCTTCTTCATTAGGATTAGTGCTGACTCGAACGGTCGAGCGCTTCATCAAATGATGAGAACTTAAGAAGGACTATTACAGGCAGCTTGGAGGAGGTACCTCGATAGGTACATAGTTGAATAGTTTGTTAGATTCAGCTGGGTAGAATTCTCTTCTGATAGGCACACCTCAGTAACAGATACGGTACATACATTGATAGAAATCGTGGGCAGTGCGCATTAGGAGTGCATCGAGGACGCAGGATGAAGAGCAAATGAGCGAGTTCTGCCGGCAGAAAACAGATGCAAATTACCAGTTTTGCGGAGTGACCGCAGCCGCTTGCCGTAGTTCTGGTCTTGCTTTTTTTTTTTTTTTTTTTTTTTTTTGGCTTCTGGACGGCGTCGGGATGTTCCTCGTGCTAAAATGAGTTGGGTCTTGTTAGTTAGCACACCTTTTCTTGCTCATCTCGAGTAACCACAATCGGTATAATTCAAAGACTCAGGCGCAAGAGGTACATACCTTAGGTACATCTCTACTCCAAAGTACCTTCCTACCTTCCTCTTTTTTATTTCCTGCCCTCTCTCTGTTTCCCTCAGTATTGTTTAGTCGTTTTCCTTTTTCCTCCCCTTTCCATCTCTTCCAATCGCTCAGCACCTTAAACACCAACTGACCTCCCCTCCGCCCCCCTATTCTCCGGCTATCACCTCCCAGCTGAACCCAACCAGCAACAGCACTGGGCAGTTTTTCCAAACCACCTGTCGGTGATCATCCACTCTTATCTCTCCGTTTCCCCCCTCCACTTCGACCTTTCGATTTTTATTTTATTGTTTTTTATTTCTTAATGATTATTTTTCAACTTTTTCTTCTCCCTTGTCTCTCAAACGTCTGTTCTTTTTAATACTTTCTTTCTTAATACCTCTCTCGCTCGTTTGCCACTATTCCCCCCTCGGTCTTTTTTTTTTTCCCTTTTTCTTTTTCCTATTGTATTTATGAAGCCGGTCTTCGAACCGCCTGTGAGGATATACCGTTTCATTGTAAGAGATCGGTGGAATAATACCCTGGATGACCCAACCGTTCTGTCGCGCGGCTATCCATGAACACTCATCGGACCTCATTTATCGACTCGGTCGACAGCGGAATGAGCTCACACTCGAGGTCGCTGTCTTCGTCCCATAAGACTATTACTCCTATTCCCCCCAACCTCCTCCCCTCGGCGCCTGCGTCGCCTCCAACCCCGGCTCCTAGTCCAACCCCTCACCAGAGACCACCAGCATGGCAGTCTGCTGAAGACGACGATGAAGCTATTTTGCTGAATGCCCGCATTCATTTTAGCTCCCTGTCGAGTCTCAAAAAGCAAAAATTCCTAGAGGGTATACTTGGGTTGTGCGACAGCCAGCATCTCAGCTTCGTCTCGAGTTATGTTGGTCCCCGATTAAGGAAAGATCCATTCCTGGTCTTTCCCAATGAGCTTTGTCTAAGGGTAAGTTAAATTTGTGCGCTATCGATAAGCCCCGCGACAACGTGGCCGATTTAAACTGACCGCTGGGGAACTCGAACTAGGTTCTCTCCTTCATCGACGATCCTAAAACATTAGCAAGAGCTTCTCAGGTCTCAAATCGATGGCATGAGCTTTTGAATGATGACATCACATGGAAAAATCTTTGCGAGAAGCATACATATGCCCAGCGAAGATTCTCGGACGATGATCGGGATTATAATCCACGTACTCACTCTCTACCCGGACTCGCGAGACGACCGAGCAGCGCCTTGCAGCCCCGTGATAGCTTTACAGATAGCTCTCGCTCCTTGTCAAGCGACTGGCCCTCTTTCTCGAGCTCACAGTCACGAAAGAGACGCCCTCGGCCTCTTTCTTATCGGTCTCATTTCAAACAAAAATATATGGTAGAGTCGGCGTGGAACAAGGGTGGACGATGTACTATGCGACATATGTCTCCTGATCAAGGCGTAGTCACAAGTTTGCATTTAACCCCAAAATATATTGTGGCTTCGCTGGATAATGCAAAAATTCATGTGTATGATACCAACGGGGAGAATCAAAAAACACTACAGGGTCATGTGATGGGCGTTTGGGCCATGGTCCCTTGGGATGATATCCTTGTGAGTGGCGGCTGCGATCGTGAAGTTAGAGTCTGGAACATGGCTACTGGGTAAGCAGTCCTTTAGCCGCCCTTTTGATTAGTTGATGGCAGAATGACTGATGTGATGGCACCTTGGTATAGGACCGGAATCTACCTATTACGTGGACACACATCAACCGTGCGTTGCTTGAAAATGTCCGACGAGAATACGGCCATCTCCGGATCCAGAGACACGACCCTCCGCATCTGGGATCTCACGACCGGAACATGCCGCAATGTGTTGGTTGGACATCAAGCGAGTGTGAGATGCCTAGCTGTACATGGCGATATCGTCGTATCGGGTAGCTATGATACAACTGCACGTATTTGGAAGATCTCCGAAGGGAGGTTTTTACGTGCTCTGTCGGGCCACTTTAGTCAGATCTATGCGATAGCCTTTGATGGTCGACGGATCGCGACCGGAAGCCTTGACACGAGCGTCCGGGTATGGGATCCTCTCACCGGTCAGTGTCATGCTATCCTCCAAGGCCACACATCTTTGGTTGGACAGCTTCAAATGAGTGGCGACACTCTAGTGACCGGCGGATCTGATGGATCCGTTCGTGTCTGGTCTCTGACAAAAATGGCACCCATCCACCGGCTAGCGGCCCATGATAACAGTGTGACTAGCCTCCAGTTTGACGGCTCTCGGATTGTTAGCGGCGGTAGCGATGGCCGTGTCAAGGTCTGGAGTCTACAAACTGGGCAATTACTTCGCGAACTATCGACTCCCTCTGAAACCGTCTGGAGAGTTACGTTTGAGGAAGAGAAGGCTGTGATAATGGCTAGTAGATCAGGTCGCACTGTCATGGAGGTAAGCCACCCTTGGTTATTTGCTATTCGTTTTCTTCCTTTAGATTAGACTTTAACAATGTGCTCTAGGTCTGGACTTTCTCGCCGCCGCCGGAAGAAATTGGAGATAACGCATCAAGTGTTGAGACTTCCTCAAGCAGTTCAATACGCTCAACAAGTGACAGCAACCGGTCCCGAGCATATCTGGCGACGTCACCTCCGTCACATGGTAGTAGCGACGGTGACCAACTCATGCTAGATGCTCCGTCTTGATTGCTTGATTGTTCAACTTCGCACTATGATGATCATGTAATGGTTCTTGCTTTGCGGATTCAGCGTTGTTGCCTCGATTCCTTCCTTATCTTCACGAGATTTGAATACAACCTCGACCACTGGCGGGTAAAGGGCATTCGGTCAAATTTAAAACTGGTTAGCATTTGCATTCTGGGTGTTATGGTCTATTATTTTTATTATTTTCTCTTTCTTTTTCCCCCCCACTCTTTCCTCTCCCGTTTGGTTTTCTGCCATATGACGGTGCGGAGCTACCGACCCTGATAGCAGCTGGACTATGAACTATGGATTGTTATTGAGTTTCCCTTTATTTAGCCTTTTATTGTTTCCGACACGGGAAAGGAGACTCCTTTCCATGACACTTGAAGGGTCTTTGCACGCCCCTGGTGTTTTACATTACCAAAGTCAAAAGAATGTACGAACTATGCTTTTTTCAACAGACTGCTCTACAGTGTTAGGCGATAGATAGTGATAGACAGAGGGTGATAAAATTGTTACCAACCTTGACGAGTCCAGCACACTCAACCCCAAGACGTCTTTATGGTTGGCTTGTTCACTAGTAGATGCCCTAAGTACTGAAAAAAATAGCCCAACAGACAAGCTACTCTACGTGGTGTCCTATACAGCGGTGAAGCTAGGATCCCATGGAACAAGATTACCTCACAGACCACTGCAGGGTTTCTTACATATTAAGCCATGACAGCTTAGGGCCCTCGTAATTACCTAGAGTAGATTGTTATCCAGCCTTTCGGGAGGAAATCAAAAAGGCTTGGCCTTTCTGGGGAGGAGGGGCGAACCAAACTTTGGAAATTAGCTCCCTTCATTCATTTATTGAGTCAAGCTCCTCGGCATCACTAGAAATGTGACTAAGCCTTAGGAGTGGCCCCCCTTCTCCTCTCTGTGAAAAATGGAGAAATCGCTTGTGAGGATGGGAAATCTTGATACAAGAAATCGGCAGTACTCGTCAGGCAACCAGGCTGCATCTTATTTCTATTCAAGTATGACAACGGCGGGCCAGACCGTTGGTATCTCAGTTGGATGATTGATTTTAACCCAGTGTTGGTTCAGGATTATGTTTATTTTTCACCAACGGATTAGGCAACACCAACACATATCATCCCTTTACTCAGCCTTCTTTTTTTTTTTTTTCCGTCAACTTATTTTTGGTGGGGATGGGGGACAACTATAACTAGTAAATATTTGTGATTATATTTTTCTATTTGAGTCACAGAGGATCAGAGATACAAAACCAGACAAAGAAAGACAGCCTCTTTCTTCTCTAATAAAAAACAACCACAACTGAGAGGGACTAGAGCTGTTAAAATACATGTGAAGGTGAACATGGTATATGGGGGGAAACCAAGCACTGGATGCCACTTGTGTCGCAAACGCAAGATTAAGGTAGTACAAATTCCCACTTTATTTTCTGCGATCTAATCTGATTGGATATTGTTGGTCTACCAACAAAAGCAAATATCACTCTTTGTTCTACGTCATTGCTAAGACTGACACCTTTATATGTATGCTTAGTGCGATGAAGCGCTCCCAGGCTGTCGCAACTGTCTTGTGTATGGACGACCATGTCCTGGATACAGACTGGACACAATATTCCGACATGAAACCTCAAAGGTCGAGCGGCTCGTGAAGAGAACTGGTAGTTCACCTCCCGTGAACCAACAAAGACGTCAACAGGAAACTTCACTGGCCCTCTCACCCTCCACGCTTCAGGTTGTCGACTCCACGTGGGAGCAACGCGCAGTCTGCTATTTCTTCGACCAATACACTTCTAATGATACCGACGACTGTTTCGGCCAGTTCAGCTTCCTACCGGACTTATATTCGACCATCTGCCGAGAAGACAACATTCACGATCCCGTCGCTGACTGTCTACGATTCGCTGTGGATGCGACGGCTCTCATCGCCCTCAGTAACCACGTCAAGGCACCCGCACTGACGCTACGTGCCAGACAGCGATATGGAAAAGCGCTTCGAGGACTCCGGCAAGCCCTGAACTCGCAAAGACAGGCCGTCAAGGATGAAACTTTCGCAACGATAGCCTTGCTATCGCTATTTGAGGATATTACTGGTGAGCGAAATGGGCTTTCGAGCTCGCACTCGGCGGGGATCGAGCTGTTGATGAAACTGAGAGGCGGGGGCCAACTTGGACATGCACGCGGGCGCGATCTGTTTCACTTCGCATATGCACATACGGTTAGTTGCATCCGCTTCTTTGGTTATCGTCTTGAGTCTACTTGATAAAAAAAAAAACACTAACACACCCTAACCAGCATGTTGAGATTCTAGCTTTGGGGGAAAAGCCCCGATACGATATCAATTCCGATTGGATTCTAGAACAGTTGAGAACTACGACGGACCCTGCAGAACGATTAATCATTATTGCTTCGAAAATAAGCAGACTAGTTCTAGCCTCGGCACCATCACTCCAAGAGTCGTCCTCATCCACATCCTTCCTCGATGCAAATGGTATTGCGAAGCTCACCTCTTGGATCGAAACAGGTCGTCAGATTGACCTTGAACTCACTGCGTGGAGCCAGGAGCTCCCCGAGCGGTGGTTGCCCTTGATTGTCTATTCTCAGAGAACCGGCAAACTGCTCATTACCTATCAGCATATTTCTATGGCGGCTGTCTGGAATTACTACCGTGCAGTCCGGATCATCTTCCATCAGTTCATGCTTGAGCTCCGTCGCACAATTATCATGGCTATGCAGGGACCCTTTTCCGAGACTGGGGTTCCAATTGGTGATCCAGAAGCTGGAACACCTACTCCGATTATCCAAAAAATGATAACAGATGTCTGTCGAAGTCTCCCTTTTTCTTTTGGTGAGGTTGATACATTGGGTAACCCTTCTACTTCTACATCGTTCTCCTCCTCTTCATTTTATTCATCCCCCTCCTCTCCCTCCTCCTCCCCTTCCTCCTCTTCTCCTCCTCATTCTTCTACCTCTACTACTTCTTCCACGCAGGAGAAACCGCGTTTTCGCGCAGTCTCAGCCTATAGTATGATATGGCCAGTGTGGTATATCTTATCGTGCGGGTTTGCGAGCCCAACGCAGGCGCAACAGCTTCGGAATTTTCTAGGTCAAATCGGGTCCGTCCTTGGGATCAAGCTTGCCCTTGTTCTTGCAGGAGATACCTCGACACAACCACATAGACGAATTTTGTCCACGCCCGCGGGTAGATAGTTAGTCTTGTATATATTATCCATCTCTATTAGGTTCAGATAAGATTGTATTTGCTCATTGAAATAGGAGCAATATACTTTTTTTTTTTTTAATGTTTTCCCCTTTTATTTTCTTTTCTCTTATTTCTTTCTTTCTTTCATTTCTTTTTCTTTTTTTCCACGTTATGGCTTGTCTTTAGGATGCCCGAAAAGGTAAATTGTGTACATCAGCTGGTTACATCATCCCCTCTCCATATCAATAATACTTGAATTGTCGTATTATTATTATTTTTTTAAATATATATACACATATATAATAAAGCCTATGATATGATATAATAATTTCCACCATTTTTATCATGAAAATGTCAATAGGTATGTATAATGATGAATATCCAGGTCGAGGAAGCTCCCCAGCGGCAACCCCGGATAATATAATGATGATGTCATGTTTTTCACTGCCGCACTACCTACCGTAACTCTCTACCTACAGATTCCCAAAAAGAAATACCCAGAAACAGCCTACAGCAATGACTAAAGTACATATATTCATACCTAGGTAGGTCCGGATAGGGTAGATGGATGGATGGTTAGATCGTTATTTAAATAAGTACTTTACCTACCTTAGGGGTACTATTTAGGTTAGTTGACAAAAGATGATGTGTGTGACCCATTTACGTTATACCTATCCTCTCTTCTCCCCCCCCCCTTTCTAATGACGACACTTGGTCAGTGGATAGATACCTACCTAGGTACTTAGTAGATTCGGGGTGGGGATGAATGGATTAGTTCGGACGGAAATTCGGCTGATAGGAAAAGACCTTAGGTACCAGCCGCCAACCCAGGAAGGATATTTCAGTATAACTAAGAGAGATGTGCCGATAAGCCGTCCACGGATGTGTTGGGCCTGCATACGTGCCTACGCACCTACCTATCACTAACTACATTGAGTAACTACAGGTAAGATTGAATAACTATTTAGTAGTAGTAATAGCTGGAGTAGTGTCCGAGCTGGCAATGATTCAGTCATTAATATATTTAATGTAAAAAAAAAAATGTGGAGCTTACTGCCGAGAAAAAAAAAAAAAGAGGGGAGGGGGATTGATTAGTTGGAAACAAGCTCTTTTAGGTCCCTGCTGGAAGGAAGATAAGCCCAGTCCTGACGCCATAAGTCGGAGTAGTAGGTAATAATTGTAGGTAGGTAGGTAGGTCGTAGTAGGTATTTATATCGGATGATTTCCCTGTCCTTTTTTAATTCATATTTTGGTTTTATACTATTTTTTTTATTGAATTTATTTTATTTTATCCTTTTTCATTGTTTAGTTTACTTCGGTGATAGAAGTACCTTTCCTATCCTCCTCTACATTCCCGGCTTAATTAAGGTAATTTCAGAAGTAACCCTCCATCCAACCCAGTACGGTTCCATTGGCTTATTGTCTTCTTCCCCGCCCTCTTTTCTTTCTTTCTTTCTTTCTTTTCTTTCTTTTCTTTTTCCCCTTGTGGTTTATTATTGCCTTCTTTTCCGATCTTGCTAAGATAGATTGGGAAATTTTCATCTAGATCCTTTCCTTGTTTGAATTGGTGCTGCGATTCTCCCGCGCCATATCGAGATTTGTTACTACCTAGGTACCTACCTACCTACCTATATAGGCGGAGAGAGACGGGAAAATAGGTAGCAAAGGGGCTGTCAATGGCGACACAAGAAAGAAGGCTTCCCTTTGGGAAGATCGAGCCTAATTCGCGTAAATATTTTGGATTCTGTACATTGGGAGGAATTATCGGTATGTGACCCTAAAGCATGTGTTGTCGCTTTGCTTATCCATTGATGTGCTAACGCAACTCTGTTGTCAATCCTGTCAGCTTGTGGTGAGTTTCCTTATTCCTTCCATAATATCTGCTCCAACCGATAAGAGAGAAGAAGATTAACATTCATTCAACCAACAATACAGGTCCAACACATACTTCCGTCACACCCCTCGACCTCGTCAAATGCCGGCGACAAGTCGATCCGAAGATCTACACCTCCAATCTGTCCGCATGGCGTTCTATCATCTCTAAAGAGGGTGTTCGCGGTATCTTTTTCGGTTGGTCTCCGACCTTCATTGGCTACTCCTTCCAGGGCGCCGGTAAATATGGCCTCTACGAATACTTCAAGTACCTCTACGGGGACCAGATGTTCCCCAGCATGAACCGCACGGTTGTATTCCTCGGTGCTAGTGCCTCTGCTGAGTTTTTCGCCGACATGGCGCTCTGTCCTTTTGAGGCGATCAAGGTGCGCATGCAGACCACTCTGCCACCCTTTGCCCACAGCATGCGCGAGGGCTGGAGCAAGATCGTCGCCAAGGAGGGGGTCGCGGGTCTGTACAAAGGGTTATATCCGCTGTGGGCGAGGCAGATCCCTTATACCATGACCAAATTTGCCACCTTTGAGGAGACTGTGAGTGTCATCTATCGCACGTTGGGTCGACCCAAGGAGAGCTTCAATGGGTTACAGCAAACCGGAGTGAGTTTCCTGGGTGGGTATATTGCCGGCATTTTTTGCGCAATTGTTAGCCATCCGGCCGATGTTATGGTTAGCAAATTGAATGCCGATCGAAAAGGTGAGTTCAATTCTATTTCCCTCTATATTGGGAAGTTTATAGTGGCTGATTGGTGACTATAGCTGGTGAATCGGCCATGACTGCCGTGTCGCGGATTTACAAGAATATTGGGTTTTCAGGGCTGTGGAATGGCCTCCCCGTCAGAATTGTTATGCTGGGTACATTGACGGGCTTCCAATGGTTGATGTAAGTGGACCTCTTGTGCTTGCTTTATTCCAGTTTGCGGAGGTGGCTGATGATTGTCTAGCTATGATTCTTTCAAGGTCTTCCTGGGTCTTCCGACCACTGGTGGTCATTAAAAAAGGGTGGGTGGGAGTGAATAAGGGGGAAGAAATAGCTACTTCGATAGATAGACTAAATAGCTGTAGTGACATAATTGAATGAATGAACGGACAGACAGACAGACAGACAGACAGACAGATAGATAGATACTCTCAAGTGAAGATGAAGCTTAGCGGGCTGACCGCCTTCATCAAACAATGCCGACGGTCTTGGCGACTCCAACCATCCAAACCATCACATTTTCTGGCTCGCATTGTCAGCTCTCGTAATTTCCTCCTTTCCTGCTGCGTCGTCTCCTCTCTCGCTCCCTTCTTTCTCTCCTTTGATTGATATTCTACGACAGTTTCATCCCAATTCTACCCAGGTTTATCTCCGATTTGTACCATAGCCACCTCCCTCCTTCAGGTTTTCTGTCTCTCTGCTTCTACAACAGGCGCCGAGCCACTTCGCATTGTCGCATTTAGTTTCTCTTTGTTCTGGCAACCGGTGCCGGCCCTTGAAAACCTTGGCTTCATCGAATCCCTTCCAACACTAAAACGCGATAAAATTGCCCCCAACGATCGCTCTTTTAATTCCTCCTTGTCATTGCTAACTTTTCTGATACTTCCTTCTTCTCCGACACTCGCTCTCCATCGTCCTCCGAGACCATCCATCGAAAACCATAACACCAAGCAAACAAAATGGAAACCTCCAGGTTATCAACATCTCACTCGGCCAGCAACCCCCCAAGTGTAGAGACTGCCTACAAGCGCAAATGTATTGCTCTCAAGAAGCGTTTAAGTGAGATCGAGGCCGAGAATGAGCTCATGCGCGTCCGAAACCGGCGTGGATGGCAATACATTCAGAAGATGCGTCTTGAGTCATGCATCTTGCTTGAACGCCTAGCAATGGTCACTGGTATGGCTGAGGAAGCACAATCCGGCGTCAATCCAGAACTGCGCGCTCGCGCTGCCACCATGATGACCAATGCTGCGTCCCTAAACGGCACTGCCGGAGCAGGGTCTGGAGAAACCCCAGCGGATAAGAATGGTCTTGCCTTTGAGGATGAAACAGAGGGAAGCTCAGATGAACAACCTCCGACGGTATGAGTCCCCCCAAAAAACATATATATATATATATATTTATGTATATGGAAATAAAAAAGAATGGTTCCTATTGTGTTCTCTCTCCCCCTTCCCCCACACCTACCTAAGCTTGAGAGGCGGTGGAATAAACCGATGTGCACTGAACTCAAAACTGATGTGTATCATGCTGGCCAGCCTCAAGAGCGTCCCCTTCGTGTGAAGCGATCCCGAAAGTCAAATATCAATCTTGATGCTGAGGATGAAGCTGCGGCTGCCACAAGTAATAACCCTGAAGCGGCTGGTGCTGGGTCTTCATCGACTAATTTGCCGCCCTTAGCTCCCGCACCAACCCAAGAAGAAATGACCTCCTCGTTCCGCATTCAGACTGGAAGTAATGGATCTGGCGCGGAGAAAGAGGCTACGAATAACGGATACAATGCGAGCGAGCAAGGGAGCCAGAACCGTGATTCTGTCTCAAGGGAACCGGCTGGGGAGCCTTCTGCCGAGAACTCGGCGACTCCGATGGACTTAGATGCCAAAGAACCAGAACCGAAAGAGGAGGAGGAGGAGGAGGAGGAGAATCAAGCGTGATATGATTCTGATCGACAATTTATGAATTACCTTTTTATGACCACCCTTGTTTATTATATACCGTATGGTAAGCTCGTGTCGATTGCCTGGCCTTTTTTTTTTTTTTTTGGTGGGTGGGTGGGTAGGCTATTTCAATCGACTGAGTACAGCCTTGCAATTTCGGTACTATAAGTTTACCAGTACGAGCGAGGGCTTTTTCTTTTCTTTCCCCCCCCTGGACTTTGGCCCTTTTCTTCACTTTCCTTGTTCTCTTTTCTTTTCCCCCATTTTGCTCCCTCAATTGTCATTTTTATTGGCCAACAGACCCCAGGGCTGTCTTTCTATCTTTGTTATTTTCAAAATACAGATTTAATTTTTCATGGCATGAAGCAACCGGGAAAGCCTCTTCATCATATAGATTTGGAATCAAAGTATCAATGTCTCTTGGTTTATTATATACACACATGGTTATAAGTGAAACTTAACGGCTTCTAGGAACTTTGACCATATAAACATGTTGCCGAACTCGAATAGAGCTTCTCTATATATAGGCAAATCCACTACTCCACGTCCCCCGTCCGGCCGTGACTGTATAACAGTCCCCCCAACCGCATGAACTCCCTACTAGATCTATCTCGCCCCCTCTGTCCTAATCAATAGACTGCTATCGAAGCTTCTTTACCCGCAGTGGTATTAAAAAGACTAGAATTCGTAATAGACAATCGACATCTCTTCAAGAAACCTTTTCTCTCTCTATTATCCTAAATAGGCTGCGCGTTAACTCCATACGTATCTAGGTACTTAAAGTACCTTCAGAAGGCGGTGACGTCGACGTTTTTTGTAGCGCCTTTCGATACCTTCTGTCGTGTCACGATACGGAGTTACCAACTACAGAATAATATATATTAGACAACCCACAGTCTCATTCCCCTTCAGATCACCAACCCCCCACGAATAAACCCCAGTTGCTCAGCGACTACCATCTCTTCCCAGATAAAAGAAAATAGGAAAGCACCATGACTGGAAACTCATCAAAGGAGTGTACTGAGCGAGATAGGGAGAAGCGGTGGGAGATAGCGTCCTCCCCGCGGATGAAGCAGATCGTCCCAGGGCTTTTTCTGGGGAATGTCAAGGCATCGTACAAGCTAGAGATGCTCCAAGAACACCACATAAATGCAATGGTTTCTCTCTCTAGTGCTCGGTGGGCGTGGTGGGGAAGCCTTACACGGGAAGCAGGAGTCCCTAAACATCGCCATAAATGGGTTCAGTGTGCAGACTCGTCGACCCAAGACCTTCTTGTTCATATGAGTGAGATCTGTGACTTTATCGACCAGATGGCATCTCCGAACCTTTCATCGCTATCCTCACTGCTGCCTGTGGAATCTGAGCAGATGGACCAACCGGGCGACCACGGATCGATCCTGATTCATTGTGACCTTGGAATATCACGTTCGCCAACGGTAATAGTCGCATATCTGATGCGCAAGCTGCGCATGCAGCAGGTGGATGTGATGGAGTTTCTTCTATCAAAGCAGAGAATCAAGCCAAGCCCAAACTTTACTCGCCAACTTCAAGTTTGGGGGGAGGTCGGGTACCAGGTATGGGAGGACGAGGAGAGGACTATACCGAAACCGCCATATCGGGCGGCCCTGTTGAAGAAAAAGGGACTCACTGGGAATGAGCCACTCGCGCCCCAGAACCTTTAGTTACGTGCATGGATCCCCCCCTTTTTTTTTTATTCAAAAATCGTCGCCGGGATGAGGTATCCCTGTGAAAGAGACGTTCTCTTCTGCCTATTGTAGAGAGCATGGATCATGATAACGATAGTTATGTTTCGCTGCTTTCTTGGTGTCTATAATGTTTTTAGGTCGGTTTGCTCCTTCATGCTCTTAGCGATAAACTCAACGAGGCGATTTTCATTTATTGTTGCTTTGGTATGGCTTGCCATATACTCTCGACTCAAGATGTCATCTATAAAATTTTTGTTAAACGCAAGATCCTCTCTCAGTTTAACACCTATAGAGCTTCGACTGACATTTTATAAAGATGAACCTAATAGCCGAGCTACTCCTATAAGATAGGTAGAGCCAAGAGAGGCCCGGTGATATGAAATATGACTCTTAGACGGTAGGTACACCTAGCTCAAGACCCGTTGATCAAGGTTGAGATTACTATTCAATTGCAGGTTAAAAAAAAAAAAAAAAAAAGAAAGAAAAAACACGTTGTGTAACTGAGATCCCACTCTCCCCGGAATAGGCTTAAGCACCTAGCAAATATGCTCGTTCTTAGGCATGTGGTAATTCCTAAATTTTCAGTATAAATCTTATGTACTGGAAATAAGCTTACGATTTTTGGGTGCATTCATTTTATCATCCTCTAGCGTACAACGATGGTTTCTGTCATTAGTTAGGTATATCCTGAGATCGCATTACCAAAGTAATTAACTTATAAACTTATAGGATCTTTTTTCTTAAAATTTATTTACCCAGTCATTGCCAACAGGTGACCTTACAAGGCTAATAATGTCCATTAGCTATTGGAGAACCATTGAGGATTCTTTGACATGCCTTCATTGCATACATAATCCTAGAATGCCATACCTGGAAGTGGTTCCTCTCTAAGAATTATATGCATAGTTATTCATTTTCACGCGTGTATGTGTATATTTATTTAATTATTTTTTCCGAATTGAGACTACCTAGATACCTAACAATAGCTTATGTGATTGCTGTTTTGTCAGTAATGCAATGCCCGTAAGCAATCAACCCCCCCAACACCAGTACAAGAAAGTATTTATAGGGGAGAAAAGAAAATAATGAGATAGGCAGAATGGGGTATGGATAATCCTTAAAACACTCGTAGAAAAAAAACCGGGTCTGATTCGCCGGCTTACTCAACGCCAGCATATAAGTCAACTACGATATTAATAGCAGCTACAAGAATCTCTGCAGCAATTAGGATAATGACTAAATCAAACGTTAGTAAGACCAGTCTAATTAAAGAAGAGAAGGGGGGGGGAGGGACGAACCAATCCACTCAAGATATTCACCATGACGGTGAGTCAATTGATCCTTCAATACTGCAAGAAGATCCGCAATCACATCTAATCGCTCCGTCAAGAGAGTCACGCGCTGGTCCATCTCGAGATAACTCCGGACCGCTTGGTAGACAGGCTCCAGCTGCGGTTCTGCCCACATCAGTTCGGGGCTATCTAGCACGGAACCCTGTAAATGAATATTAATGCGCAGGATGAATAACTCTCCAACTTGCATGTTGATTTGGCGTCGTGTTAAATTCACACTTCCAGTCTGGGCGATTTGGGCGGGTAAGGGAGCGGTGTTGGAAATTGTTTCTGAAACAAGGTCCTCGAACAGAGATGTCTTGACAGACTGTGCTAAAGCGTGGGAAATCGCTAGTTTGATCATATAGTTTCGTGAATCACGTAGAGAAATGAAATCGTTATAAATTCGGGCTTGATATTCGCGGGCGTAATAGAAATTGAACTTCTCGACCTGAGTATCCTCTGGACTCAGAATTGAAGTCGCGAATTTGGATATGTCAGACAAAAACCTTGATTCCTGGGCAGGCGACATGCCCCAAATAACGACCGTGCCATAGTCAAAGAGAAACACCTCAGGTGTATGAATTGTAATATCAATATCTGGCGTGTCACTAACCATTGAGGAGCTTTCGGATGTATGCTGCATGTCAGAAGAATGGGAAGTTGGGTCTTGTAAATCAATCAGTTCTCCCCTTCGGTTCTTGGTGTTATCATCAATTTCAACAGCGCTGTCAGAAAATCTTCGTTCTCGAGGTGGCCGCTCGGGATTTTGGTGATGCGCCACTCCAAAACCATTTGTTGAGCCATTTCTCAGGCCATTTTGTTTCTCTTCATATAGGTAGTCAAAAGGAGAATATACACATTCATCAAACAATTTTGGATTAGCACCACGGGTCTTGGAGCGTGATTTGAGGAACTTGAAAACGCCTTCCAATCGATAGGAATTGGCTGTACAGTATGCTGTTACTCGTGGAAGCCGGTCTCTGTCGGCCTTTCCTAACCTTGCGGCGTGACTTCGGGCGGCGGGCTCCTTGATTCGGGTAATCTGAGAATAAACGTCCGAGGGAATTTCATCCGCAAGGGCTTCCTCCTCTGTCACCGGGTCAGGGAGAAGTTTTAATTTCTGGGCTGTCTTTGTTGTTCGCTGAGGTCCCACCTTGGGAGTGGGGGAAACTGAGGGGCCGATCGTGTTGTAGGGGGCTCCATGGCTATTGCGGCGGCGGAGCTTGCTGTTGAGGGCAGACAACCCTGTCGGTCGTGGCTGACTAGATGAAGGACTTGAAATAGAAGGAGATGGGGAATTCAATGGCTTAAATGTTGGGTCGGCGGCGGTGTTTTCATTATATGTACTAACTGTAGCGAGTGGGTTGAATGTCACAGTGCGTGGTGGACGGTTCCCTCGCGGTGACGGTGACGTATTTGAGATAGCTGGCTGTGTTTGGGGGAGAAGAGGAGAGGACTCCGTCGCGGAAGTCATCTTGGATCTGAGGGGGGTTAAAGGTAAAGGGAGATTAAATCATGCTTTGCATTGATACAATGCCAGTTCTCTCGGTTCGAGATGGACGCAATGATGTAAAATTTAGAAAAAAGCAAAGCCTGAGGGATGGGTGGTTAACAGAAAAAGCGGATGGAGTCAAGGAAGCTCCAAGCTCCTCTTCCGCACGTGCTCTCACTCCTCATTACTATTGTCCCTACCAAATGCGGAAACCCAACTCTGCGCTTCCAGTCTTGGAAATATATGTTGAAAAGAGCGGAGGTTTTTCCTTTTTTTTTTTTTACTAATTGGCTTTCTGCAAGACGGAGCTCTATGTTAGAATTGGCCTAGGAGAAAAGGTAAATTATATGCAAAATAAGCAAAGACGCAAAGCGAATTAACCAAAAAAAAGGAAAAAGAAAGCAGCTTTTTAGTGCCTCATACCCGGCAACTCTACAAAAATCCCGCTGTTGCAAAACAACCACTTATATATCATATGTACAGTATAACATCAATAAAATAACAATCTTAGACAACGCTATGATAATGAAACCCAAGTAGTTCACCAGACCTGAAAAGCAGAGAAAAAAAAAAAAGATCTGTCTCTGTTGTCCCACACGCAAGCATCAGCATCAGTGAAATTCCCCCGCCTTGCTGATGCGCGGATTGAGTGAAAGAAGCAACTCTGACCCCTCATTTTATAAAAGTCCAAATGCGCCAAGTTATTCATTTTAGTTATGTAAAGAAGAAGTCTAGATAGGTGATTATTTTCGAACGAATCCCTTAGAGCTACCGGTCCTTCTCAGGCCATTAATGTATCCAGTGCTCCGAGTTTGCTGTAACCAGTTTTCTTTTGAGCTTCGTCCGCTCTTCGAGGCTTTGGGTGGTAGAGCTGCTCCAGATTGCTTCCGCAATGTATCCCCCAGCACTCTGATGGTGACCTCGCCCATCCTGACATCCTTCGGAGCCTTTTCCTTCTTATCGAGGAATTTGAGCTTGGTTGGTTTTTTCTGTGAAATGTCCATTATTTCGGCTGGAGGTGTCGGTGGTCGAGCCGCTGGGACTGCGTTCAAGATATCGTCGGGAAGGAGAGCTGGTAGAGCCGGACGTCCAGCGTCCAGGGTGAAAGAGCCCTGGAGCGTTTCTGAACTTTCTGACACTATATCATCAGTAGCGACTGTAGATTTTTTCTTGTTTGAGGATTTGGCTTGTAGCTTGCGCTTTTCATCCAATTGCCGTCTCTTCTCCTTCTTCAGTTGTTCTTCCCTGCACAGATCATTAATAAAAGAGGTAAAAGTAGATAAGATCGGATAGTACGAACAGTTGCTTAGCCTTTTCTTGTTTTTTGGCTTCTAGTCTGATTTTCGATAATTGAGCCGAGTTGTCTACCACCTCCGGTGCTTCATCATCATCATCATCGCTGCTGTTTTCTGCTTCATCTTGGTTTTCGTCCTGGTTGTCGGCCACCTCCTCAGGCGCAGTAAGGGCAGGGAAATCAGGTTCTTCACTATCAAATCGCATGTGTGCCCGACCCGTAGCTGGTTCTACCTCCTTCTTTTCCTTTTCCTCCTCCTCCTCCTCCACTCTATCTTGCTCGGTTTCTTGCTCCGCCCCCAGACTGCTCTTTTTTCTTCTCTTATTGCGCTGAGTGTCGGTGCCTGTGGAGTTGGTAGATTCTGACTTGCGCTTCCCATTCATGTCTGACATTCCATTGGCCAGGACATTCTCTGACTCGTCGCCTCCGAAAGTTCGTCGCCTGGTCGCTGTAACCATTTTTAATTTCTTAACGCTTATCAGTTCTGGTGAGGCACTGGCAGTGGTGCGATTGCGACGGTTCGTCGGGGTTTTGATGGAATCCTGTTTAGGTAGTAATAGGCCCTTTGCCGCTGTAACGAACTGTGAAAACATATAGGGTATTCAAGCAAAGAGGAATATTGATGCGCCTGAATTCGGCATTGCTAAACCAAAAAGATTTATCAAATATCTCCGGTGCAACATTTATCCGAGACGTCCAGAAGCTCCGTGTGGGGCCAACCGTGGGTCTCCAACTACATCCTGATGAGCCAATCATATGCATGGGTCTTCAAGAAGCTCAAGTGCCATCTGGGCAGAGAGGAAGTTACAAGGGAGGAATTGATGAAAACATCGGGAGGTATAATAGGTTAGGTAAAAAATAAAATTGTTCGTCTATGTTTACATCAATTAAAAACATTATTAAGTTGCACGATTTATACTCCCTGCCAACAGAGAGCACATGAGAGGAACTAACTATTAACACACACGAGCCCTAGAAATACCCTTGGGAGTATATTTGTGAGATGATTGTCATATATATTCATCGCGCAGTAGTTAACGCCTCACATTAATCGCTGACTAGTTAGAGTGTGAGTTGTTCGGTTTTGTCCACGAATAATTTCAAATGATAACCTATCAATATCTGATTAAATACTACCGATTCCGAGATAAGTGGAGGCCAGAGCGAGTCAAACCAGATGTCATTCGTCATTTCGTGTTCGCAATTTGACTATATCGACTAAAACATACTATCCACATTTTTACTAGGGACTAGTTAGTTACCCTGGCAAAGCCTCCATGAAAACGCAATAACACTGACTAGCCCGTACCTCAGTAGAGACTAATACTTCTTTCTTAGGCAGCAGTTAGACAATTGGCTACCTGCCTGAGGTCTTTCTCCCGTTAATGAGCACTTGAACATCATCCTTCCCCCCTCGATATACCTACCCACTTTATAGTACTTACCACTCCTAAACATCTACTTTCTCTATTCACAGTCACATAACACATTTCAAAACCACCCACCATCAAGATGGCACAATCCAATAACCAATCCCCCAAAACTGTCCTGATCACCGGTTGCAGTGCGGGTGGCATTGGCTCCGCACTAGTAGAAGAATTCCAGCGTCGTGGACTCCACGTGTTCGCGACCGCGCGATCAGTGTCTAAAATGTCACATCTGGAGAATCTGCCAAATGTGACTCTACTGCAACTAGATGTGTTATCATCTGCTGATATCGCGACTGCCGTGGAGACGGTCACAGCCCAGACAGGTGGCAAGTTGGATTACCTCGTCAACAACTCTGGACAGTCCCTCGTGATGCCTGCTTTGGATACGGATATCGAGCAGGCGAAGAAGGTCTTCGATGTCAACCTCTGGGGGATGGTGGCTATGACGCAGGGGTTTGCGCCTCTGCTTATAGCTGCGAAGGGAACAGTAGTTAATCTCTGTTCCATTGCCTCTTTGTTGCATATGCCATGGCATAGTTTGTGCTCCCTTATCCTCTCCCTTCCCCGCCCCCCTTTTTTTGCTATATGAAGGGTCTTTCCTAGGCCTTGAAATACCTACCTATATATATATATTCAAAGAATACAAGTGTATTATCAGATGGGCTGATAATAGGGAACTTGGGTGTGAAAACACTCGACACAACAACGTCCCCAACCAAAAAAAAACAGCTTTCTATGGTGCATCAAAAGCAGCGGTGAGAATATATAGCGAATCTATTCGTCTCGAAATGGCCCCTCTAGGAGTCAAAGTCGTGACGCTCATGGCTGGCTCAGTGGGCACGAATATCTTCGCCAATTGTCCGAGGGTCGAGCTCCCCGAGAAATCGCAGTACAAGGCCGCATCCAAAGAGATCAATAACCTGGCAGCGGGTGAATTGCTTAAGGAGTGCATTTCACCGGCTGAGTTTTCGAGACAGGTTGTGAATGATGTTCTTGGTGGGTCGAAGGGCCCTGTTTGGAAAGGAAAATGGTCTACTATGGGATGGTTTTTGGGCTCTTATGCTCCAACGTGGGTACTGGTGAGCCTTCCCTTTCCCCCTTCCTCCCTCCACCCCCCCTTTTTTAGTCGATGTTGATATTGACTTGTTTGGGGGGTTTTTTTCCCTTTACTCTCGTTTCTTTAGGATTATTTCTTTTCTCAAGGGAGTGGATTAGATCGTCTGTGAGGGTAAAGTCCATACATAGCTCATAAATAAGAGTATGAATACAAATTAATGGAAGTATATGGCTAAAAGCCTTCAGGTAGAGATAGCCTTATCACTAGCTAACGTATTGATAGAATATAATAGTTAAATGTACATCATTAGATCATGGTATCTTTGCAAATATGGATAATCCAAAAACCCTCAACTCATATACGCCGATCGCCTGGTTTTAACTGCCTGTAAACCGTAGACTCCATCCCGAGTTTTCCATATCGTGGCCCAGTTTTTCGTCAACAAGCCGGATTGAAATAAAATACCCCTCCCCTCCCAAGCAGCCGGAAGAAGAGGAAGAACAAGAAGGAAAAAATAGAAAAAAAAAGAAACAAAGAGCACATACGTCAAACTCGCCAAGTGCACATTAAACGGCCCCAACCATTTGGTTCCGTTCCATTAACTCTTCATTGGCAGCTGTAAAATCATCTTCTCCAATGTCACTCGTTTCGTCCCAAAATTTCCCGTGCTCGTCCCCATCATCCCCACTGACGGTCCACATACTCTCGCGCAAGCGTTTATTTCGTTCTCGATCTTCTTCAATTCTCTGCTCGATCTGTCTCTTATCCACGCGCATACCATTCCCTCTTGAGCCGCGCGGAGTCCCGCTCTTTGATTTAACACTGGCTTCTGGCTCTCCCTCCTCTGCTTCTAAATCAAGATGCGCAGGGTGTGTCTCTCGGTCCTTTAACCCAGCATCGATCTCGGCGACGGTTTCCGCGGAGAGAATTTCCTTGCTGAGTAGACCATTCAGAACCCGACGGACGTGTTTGACATTTGCTGCCCCCGAGCCATCGGCGGGTGCTACAGCATCAACTACACGTAGGATATCCCGTTGTATCATTCGAACATAGGGAGGGTGATCTTCTCGAGTGGCCATCTCGCAGAATTGCTCAATAAAGTATAGGATATTGGCCCGGTTATTTAGATTATTCTAATACAAACATGCGCAAAACACAGTCAGTAAAAAAGGATTCAAAGAGGAGAAGGTGGGGAGAAAAGGGGGGGGGTTTCTATAGAATGGCGCAAAGCTTACCCGTTCAAGTTGTTCTAGAATACAAGAGTGAAGATCTTCGTCCATGTCGCGGTACTTGAGAGCATAATGAGCGGCTTTCTGGGACGATGTGATGGACGCGTTTAGATGCTGCAATTGCGCGGTGAAGCGCATTCGGACTTCAAACGGGTCGGCCATCATGACTCTAGATTTTCTGCACTTGGAAGGCCTTGAATAATGACTTGATGCTTGTGTTTTTGAGCAGATGGCTTGTCGGAGAAGCAGAACAGTACAGAATAATGATGGATGTCTTTGATTGGCGATAAAAAGGCGGTGATGCGTTGAAGGTGGCAGAAAGTGTGGGGTCAGTTCCACGTCAGTTCCATTCGTGATTGTTACTTGGAGCTAATGTTTTGAAATGAAAATTTGGAGATATTACGGGTATAAAATGGCCAATTATTGTCAGTTTTGACTAGTGGTAGCTCACATCAGATCTAAGAAGATTTTTTTTTGTGTTCGTGTTGTTCCAAAAAAGAAGAATAGATCCAAGGCAATAGGAAAGCAAAATCATGTTAAACCAAAATAGCTGTAATATGTTATAACACATAAATCTAAAGTATATCGTCATTAATGTCAAAAGTATACACCTGGGTTTCCTGGTGATTAAAGCAACTCTTGCCTCTCTGGCGAGCTGTCCATACTTGTTCCATCATCGCTTTCAAGTAGCCCAACCGCCTCCGCTTCGTGACCCTCATTGAATGAATGCTCCCTTGGCCAATTATTCCTGTAAGCTGACGGGTCATTAATCACGGAGCAAACGTCCTTCTTGGTAAGAAGCCCCTGGAGGACACCTTTGTTAGCAAACAGAACGTAGCGAAGACCAAGCCTCTGGAACATCCGCAGCGCAATCAAAAATGTTATGCCACTATTGAGTGTAATTGGCGTCTGGTCCATCCAAGGTCGGAGATCAAGTGTATCCATTGGATCCGCAAATGGCTGATGCGCGAAGAAGACTTGCGTAGTGTTAGATAGTTCTTGGTCTGATCCGGATGTTGGAGATTTCAAGGCAAATGAGAGCTCGTTACGAGAAATATAGCCAAGAAGAATGGGGTTCGATGTATCGCTAACAACAGGAAATCCGCGGTAGGATGTGGTCTGAAGAAGGCTGCGTAGAGAGCCGACAGTGTGGCCGACTGCGGTAATAACGGTAAGATCATCCACCTTGGTCATGACGGCGTGAGCAGGGACATCAGGAGGCGCAGTGTCATCGCGATGATCAAGGAATGGATACTCGTTCAAATGAATCCATGACTCATAGATGCCTCGTTTCCCAAATATATCTCCACACCACTTGGACAACATGACAGCAATCATAATAGGTATGACATAGGTTAAGGCGCCCGTGAGCTCGAACATGATGACCACAATCGAGACTGTCATTCTAGTTGCACCACCAAGGGCTGAAGCAGCACCAACGATCGCATAAAGGCCCGGGGTAACACAGGGAATGTCGGGCTCACAGTTGGCAAATAAGACAAACTTCGGATACGCATCTTGCCACAACTTGAAGCCCGTACCTAGGGCACGCCCATAGAGGGCGCCGATGGCAAAAGAAGGCAGGATAATACCAGCAGGTATATCCAACCCAAATGTCACAGTAGCCAAGAAAAACCCGAGGATTGCAGCTGCTAGTAAAAGCATTACTGTGGTAACCGAGGTTTTGCAAAGGCCAAATGGGTCTGGGGCACCTATGCTGCATTCGGCGAAAAGGGAATGGACAAGTTCGGAATTCTGAGCCCGCATGAAAATATTTGGAAAATTTATGAGTGCGCTTAAGAGGGCAATGCCAACTACCTCCAGGATTGGATAGGAGGTGTTTCGAGACCGTCGCCAATTTGCAACTTTCATATTTAAGCGAATGAGGAACGCCCCGTAAAGACCACCTACGATACCAAGAATGGTGAAGGGAATCATTTCAAAACGATGCCATCCTCGTGTATATGTGACTTCGTAGAGAACAATATTTCCAGTGCGGAATGGGTTCAGCGCTTGTAAAGTGACAGCCGCAACCATAGCGCAAACAAAGCTTTGCCACATCGCCTTATCAGGGAAGTAATAAGATAGTTGCTGAGAGTTTAAGTGGATTAGCCAAGTACAATAAGTGTTTTAGGTCAAGGAAAAGAGAAAGAAAGGGAGGAGGGCTAAAGGTGGTAAAATATTACATACTTCTAAGCTGAACAAAACACCGCCAATCGGGGCCCCAAATGCAACTGATATTCCTGCAGCAGCTGCAGCAGAAAGGACCTCACGTTTCCTCGCTATGAAATTAGTCGATGTTTGGTGGAGAGGTGACAGGAACCACATACCTTCATTGCGATTGAGGCTGTCAAAGGCCTTCATGATTACGCTGGCACAACAGCATGCCACATGTACAAGGGGGCCCTCTTTGCCCAGCCACATACCTGATGCAACAGATAAACACTGCAACTAGTTAGTGTATATGTAATTTGCTAGGCTAGAGGGGCAACTTACAAGGCCAAGCGACTTGATTGCAAGCGTCCAAGGTCCCATAAAATGTCTGATTACAAAGCCACCTAAGACTGTTTTGATTTCGGGGATTCCACTATGCCTTGCATATATAGCATAATTCCTGACCAAAATGCTGGCGCAGATGGCGAACAAGACCTATTAAATGGTTAGGACGGCTGAGAGGAGAGAGAGATGGATACTGGAAGGAGTGAAGTACGGAGAATAACATATAAAAAACATATTCGATGGTAAAGCTTCCTCCAGCTGAAGTAGCACCAACGGCTTTTCCCCAGGGTACCCAACCCAAACACCTAGAGGGTTCTAATCCAGGATAGCAATGTTAGAAGAACGTTTTTAGAGCTGGGAAGACAGCGGTTCACCTTCTTCATGACCCCAGCAGCAGAAGCTGCGATTCAAATAAAATTTGCCTCCATCGGAGCCATTCTTGCAATATCCGGTTTTTAAATCGGCAAGCCAGTTGCTTACGATATCAATAGAACCGGCAATAATTCCAACTGAAATACCCGTGGCAATTAAAACTAGCCAGACATTACTGGCATCAAGAAACTTGCGAGCATATCCGACTATTCCCTGACCGCTTGCTGATAGATGTCGCTTCCTTTGACGCTCTTTAGAGTATTCAAAAATCCAATCTATTGCCGTAAAATCATCATAGCCAACCCGTCTACCTGGGCCTTCCACATACCAGTCAAGAAGACCCCCCTCTTTCTGCAAATTTCCATTTCTAGCTGCAGATTCGCCGGTAGATTGTAGAACATCGCCTAGGGGCCGCCCGTCCCGATGTCCTAAACTGGAATTTCCACTTGAGCTGTTGGAGAATAGGTTGGAGAGGCTGAATCTGGACGCGTGTTTAGGTTTCTTGGGTTTAAATGTCAGGCTGGAAGAGAGGAATAGTTAGACGCAAACATATTTATATATTCTGAAGACAAGTGACGCTTACGGCTCTCTGAGCCCGCTACCTAGAGACTCGTTCGACCCGACCACATGTTGCGAGAGGCTGCGACGATTTCGGGGAGGCCGGGGAGCTTGGTCCCATGACCGTGGGGTTTGTGACTGGGATCCAGCTTCTGGCCCAGATTGTGTCGTTGACATGGCGACTCATGTATGCATTTCATGTCATATCATAAAGATATCATGATCGTGCATCCCTGAAACAGCGATCTTCAGGTACAGCCTCGACCAGTCGCCCAGACTATCATCGGAGATGGGGCGCAAGCTCCGTGATTAGGTAAGGGCGGTCAGCAAGCTTGTGGGGGCGGCTGTTCCACAATTAGCCGGCAGAAAAAAGATACAGAAAAAAAAAGTGTACGGGTTCTTGGTTGAGGATTTTCCTTTCCTTCTTCGCTAATTATAAGAGTCTCTTTGGTGGTAGGGCTCATCATGGATGCCACACCTACCTACGAGGGGACTCTGAGCGAGTCCCAACTCTTTGACCAGCTTCCGAATGAGGTTGCGGAGCTCATTCGATCAGCCTCCGGGGCCCAGTACCTTAATGCGCTTGCGGTAGGCGCATTGAGGCCCAGGTGTACAGAGAGATTCTTTTACAAATATGAACCGATTTTCGTGGATTTGGCTGCGCGATGGATCTTAGCAGATTTCAACGTTGATCATGTCGAAGTCCTTTCCGCATTCGCTCGAATATTGCCCCTCGCACCGTATCTCCGTTCATTCGCAAGCCAATATGCCTTGTCTCGGGCTGGACCTTTATCGGCTTTGGCTGCATCTAATGAATTGACCCTTCTGCAAATAGACGATTCCACGATCCGTACACTACTTCTCGCCATTTTCCGGCTTTTATCTTTTGATTTAGACGTCTTCTCGCCCGCCATCGCACCGTCACAACTACAGATCCTATTCCGCCACCAAGACCCCTCCGTGAAATACCTGGCAGTGCGATGTTTTTGTTTATATATGCGTGCGGCTGATGCTGCCACTGAGAGAATCGTTAAAGCAAACTGCGCAGAGGATTTGATAGAGGGTGATTGGGAGGGCATTACTATTGATTATCGCTGCCTGGGGCTTTGGGAAGAACGCCGATGGGGAGTGATTGAAAAACAGCTTTACCTTGCAAGATCATCACGATCATTTGATGACAGCTTTTCACAAACACACGACTTACGAGACTACCTAACCTCCCGGACTGCCGAGGTTTGTGGTGTTCTAATTCCCCGCCTGAACGATATTTCGACCTCCTCATCTTCAATTGTGAAAACATCTACGGCTATTACCAACCTGCGACGGATAGCCACTGCCTTAAAATCCTCTCAGCCCATTTTGCTAGTAGGGTTGCCGAATTCCGGAAAGACTTCTTTAATAAATGAGGTGGCCGCGATAATGGGTCAATCAGAGTCCATGGTCACCCTTCATTTAAACGAGCAGACAGATGCTAAAAGCCTTCTTGGAATGTATTCCACGTCCCCAGCTACTGGTAGCTTTGCATGGCAGCCTGGCGTATTAACAAAGGCTGCAAGGGAAGGCCGATGGATCCTCATTGAAGACCTAGACCGCGCTCCTTCCGAAGTCATTGGTCTTATATTGCCAATCATTGAAAAGGGAGAGTTAACTATAGCAAGTAGGAGAGAGAGGATAAAATGTGCAGAAGGCTTCAAAATAATTGCCACTATGAAATCTTCTTACAACATCGCTGGAGAAGAAGTAGCTCCAAGCACCACTGTTCTAGGGAGTAGGCTATGGCAAAAAGTCCAGATAGATTCTCTTTCAATAGATGAGATCCAGCAAGTGATCACGCAGCAGTTTCCTATCCTCGAGTCCCGAGTGCAGACTGTCATAAATGTTTACCAAAGGCTTTGTGCTTCCTTCCATGGAAGTCTTGCGATCAAGAGTTCTCAAGGTCGAACTCCTGGGTTACGCGATCTCATCAAGCTCTGCAACCGGATGCATATGCGTTTGCAACGACTCGGCGTGAAAACTGGCTTTGAGGCTACCCCAGAAAGTGCTGATGATGAAATTCTCCTGGATATTGTGGATATTTTTCTTAAATATATTCCAGAGAGGACTTTGGCGGACTCTCTCGCTTTGGTTGTGGCGGAGGCTCTTCAAATTTCACCACAACGCGCACAATTCTCGCTGCATGAACGAACGCCAGCAATATCCGACCAGGGAAACAATCTAGTACTTGGAAGGGAAATTTGTCGAAAGATCAAGGTCCCAGGTGGGTCAGCTATAAAACTGGCAGCCAGCTCATCTCGGTTTGCTACGACACGGGCGGCCTTGAAGCTTATGGAACAGGTCGCTGCCGCCGTTCAAATGGCCGAACCAGTTTTACTTGTCGGAGAAACTGGTATTGGAAAAACAACAGTCATCCAACAGCTTGCTACTCTGATGCGACAGAAGCTTACAGTAGTTAACTTATCGCAACAAAGCGAAAGCACTGACTTGTTGGGAGGCTTTAAACCCGTCAATATCCGTACAATGGCCGTCCCAATGTTTGATGAGTTCAATTCCTTATTTGAGTTAACATTCTCAGCGAAGAAAAATCAGAAATTCTTGACCTCGATCGCTAAAAGTGTCGCTCATGGAAATTGGGTGCGTTTGGTCAATCATTGGCACGAAGCTGTTCGGCTGGCAGAGGGAGTTTTCAAAACCAGCTCCTCCCCAGCTGGCGAGGGGGAACAACCTGCAAAGAAAAGAAAACTAGACTCCCCGAAGTACCAACATTTGCGACAGCGCTGGGAAAGATTTGCAGCACAGCTCCACGATTTTGAAGCTCAGGTATCCCAAGGTGATGCGAAATTCGCATTCGCATTTGTCCAGGGAAAGATCGTTAGGGCATTGCGAAATGGCGAATGGGTTCTTTTGGATGAAATTAACCTGGCTTCACCAGATACTTTGGAGAACATTGCAAGTCTTCTACATCACGGCAGTGATGGCTCTCCATCCGTTTTACTCTCGGAAGCAGGTGATGTGGAACGTGTATTTGGTCATCCTGATTTCCGCATTTTTGGTGCTATGAATCCGGCAACAGATGCAGGTAAAAAAGACCTTCCGCCGGGTCTTCGTTCTCGATTTACTGAGCTATATGTTCAATCACCTGATACCGAATTGGATGACCTGCTCTCCCTGATCAAAAAATACCTAGGTGATTTGACTCTTAGTGATTCGAGGGCCGCACCAGACTTGGCACAGCTCTATATGGAAACAAAACAGCTTAGCAATGAGAACAAACTGACAGATGGAGCTGGGCAGCGGCCACACTTTAGCATACGAACTTTAGTTCGTGCGCTCATTTATGTCACTGATCATGCCCAGGTTTATGGGCTACGTCGATCAATTTTTGAGGGGTTCTCTATGAGCTTCTTAACTGTCCTGAGTCTTGAATCGGAGAGGTTATTGATGCCACTTCTTGATAAGCACGTCTTTAGTAATGTGAAGAACACCAGAGCACTTCTTGGGCAGACCCCTCGACCTCCAAGTGATGGCAATGACTACGTACAGTTCAAACACTACTGGATGCGAAAGGGACCTCTGACGCCTGAGGAGCAACCACATTATATCATAACACCTTTCATTGAAAAGAATCTTAAGAACCTTGTAAGAGCAAGTTCAACAAGACGGTTCCCAATTTTACTACAAGGCCCTACATCTGCTGGAAAAACAAGTATGATTGAATATTTAGCGAAGGTTTCTGGGAATAAATTCGTCCGAATCAACAATCATGAACATACCGACCTTCAGGAATATTTGGGCTCTTATGTATCTGACGATGATGGGACACTTCGCTATCAGGAAGGGATCTTAGTCGAGGCTCTCAGAAATGGGTACTGGATTGTGCTGGACGAACTCAACCTTGCCCCATCTGATGTTTTAGAGGCTTTGAATCGATTACTAGATGATAATCGTGAGCTGTTCATTCCGGAGACTCAGGAGGTGGTCCACCCGCACCCGAATTTTATGTTGTTCGCAACACAAAATCCTGCTGGTCTATACGGCGGTCGCAAAGTACTTTCTCGAGCTTTCCGAAATCGTTTTCTTGAGTTGCATTTCGACGATATCCCAGAGAGCGAATTAGAATATATTCTGAAGGAGCGGTCCCAGATTGCACCTTCGTTTTGCTCTAGAATAGTGTCTGTTTATCGCAAGCTATCCCTGCTTCGCCAGGCAAATAGGCTTTTCGAGCAAAAGAATAGTTTTGCTACCCTGCGTGATCTTTTTCGATGGGCCCTTCGGAAAGCAGATGATCGGGAACAGTTGGCAATCAATGGCTTTATGCTCCTTGCCGAACGAGTTAGGAATCCACAAGAGCGAGAGGCAGTGAAGAGCATTATTGAGGAGGTCATGAAAGTTCGTATTGACGAAGAAGTTATATATGGCGTCCTAGAAATGGAAAAACGTGCACCGGATCTCAAGCAGCTCGCCCCTGGAATTGTGTGGACAAGAGCGATGAGAAGGCTTTTTATCCTAGTATCAACAGCACTTGAGAACAATGAGCCGATTCTTCTTGTGGGAGAGACGGGATGTGGAAAAACGCAACTGTGCCAGGCGGTCGCAGATGTTTACAAAAAACAGCTCTTCATTGTGAATGCTCATGTAAACCTGGAGACCGGTGATCTTATAGGAGCCCAGCGGCCCGTCAGAAATAGGGCTGCCATTGAAGAGACGCTCCTCGAAGATCTTAGAGCAGCTTTCCCAGTGCCAGATGCTGAGCCAAAGTCACTTGAAGAGCTAAAACAAATATTCAGTGCGCTTAATACTGAAGAGAGGCAAGCATGTAACTCTGATTTGCTTGGGAAGATTGAAAAGAATTTGACTCGTTTGAATGCGCTTTTCGAATGGACTGATGGGAGCTTGATCACTGCCATGAAAACAGGCGAATTCTTCCTTCTTGATGAGATTTCTCTGGCTGATGATTCGGTGCTTGAGCGACTCAATAGTGTGTTGGAGCCTCATAGGTCTATTCTCCTCGCAGAGAAGGGGCCGATCAATTCAATGGTCGTTGCCGATGGAGGGTTTCAATTTCTTTCAACTATGAACCCCGGTGGAGATTATGGAAAGCGAGAGCTTTCAGCTGCTCTTCGAAACCGAATGACTGAAATTTGGGCACCTCAACTATCCGAAGATGAGGACATTCTTCCAATTCTTCGGATGAAGCTGGATCCGGCATTAGGTGATATACCTTACCCCATGCTGCAATTTGCTAAGTGGTTCAAAAGAACTTTCCAGAGCTCCTCGGCTACCTCCCTTTCCATTCGTGATCTTCTTGCCTGGGTTGATTTCGTCAACAAATGCCACCCCTCAAACCCTATGTTTGCGATAGTACAGGGAGCAGCGATGGTCTTCGTCGACACGCTGGGAGCAAACCCAGCTGCAATGCTTGCTACTTCTTTACACAATCTTGAAGCAAACCGAAAGCTATGTCTAGACAAGCTTCAGGAGCTGTTCCAAGCCGACGCCTCAGGAATCTATTTTCAAAAGTCGACGGTCAACGCGCAGGATGGATTCCTGTGTGTAGGGCCTTTCCGCCTCGCTATGAATGGTGATACAACACCTGATTCGGACTTTATAATGGATGCTCCTACAACAATTGCTAATTCAGTGAGAATCGCCCGTGGCCTTCAGCTGTCAAAACCAATTCTTTTGGAGGGTAGCCCTGGTGTCGGTAAAACTACCCTAGTCACTGCCATTGCTCGGGCTCTTGGCAAACCTCTTACTCGGATCAACTTATCAGAGCAGACAGACCTCACCGACCTTTTCGGTTCTGATGTGCCCGTGGAAGGCGGTGATATCGGCCAATTCACTTGGCGTGATGCACCATTCTTGCAAGCAATGCAGCGTGGTGATTGGGTCTTGTTGGATGAAATGAATTTGGCCTCTCAGTCGGTACTAGAGGGTTTAAATGCTTGCTTGGATCATCGTCAAATGGTATATGTGGCCGAGCTTGACCAGACTTTTAAGAGACACCCAAACTTTGTCCTCTTTGCAGCGCAAAATCCTCACCACCAGGGTGGCGGGAGAAAAGGATTACCGGCATCCTTCGTCAACCGATTTACTGTAGTCTATGCCGACAGCTTTACTGACACAGACTTGAAACGCATATGCGCGAAGCTTTTCCCTGGAAGCCCCTCCAATCAGACCGAAAGACTCGTTGACTTTATTTCTCTTCTAAATACTGCAATTGTTCAGGACCGAAAGCTAGGTGTTCTGGGCGGACCGTGGGAAGTTAACCTACGTGACATTCAAAGGTGGCTTCAATTGTCTGACCGTGGAAGCTTGCAAATACATACAATGAACTTTCTTGACGTGATTATCTCCCAACGTTTCCGGACCCCAGATGACCGGAATCGGGTCGCCCAACTGTACAAGCAAGTTTTCAGCGATATCCCACCAGTTGTCAAAAGTTATTATCATAACCTGACTCCAGAATATATGCAAGTTGGCCTGGGAATAATGTCAAGAGACCTTCATCTCCAGCAAATGGTAGACCCAAATATGAAGGTGTTTCCCAGAGATCTTCCGATTCTTGAGTCGCTTATGCTGTGCATTGAGCAGTCATGGCCAAGTATATTGGTGGGTCCATCTGGTTGTGGGAAAACAACTCTAATTCGAAAACTCGCAGCTGTAAATGGGGCAAGTCTAATTGAATTGGCCCTGAGTGCTGACACTGATACAATGGACCTCGTTGGCGGTTTTGAACAAATTGACCACAACAGGGAAGTTTCTACTCTTGTACATGATATCTCTCTATTCTTAAGGAAAAGCATCGTTTCGGGGTACGCGTCAAACGAGGCTCTAAACGCCATCTTGCTTGAGTTTTACGAGCAGCTACAGAAACCTGATACATCTCTCGAAATGTTATATACGGCTCTTGTGAAGCTGTCTCAGCTGTATCCTCAAGCCGATATTGAGATTTTCCTCGAAAATTCACAGAGGCTACTAGAAGCTTCCAAAAAGACCGACAATATGAAGGTTGGCTTTGAGTGGACGGAAGGTGTTTTGACACAGGCTGTTCAGAATGGTGATTGGGTTGTCCTTGATAATGCCAACCTATGCAATCCATCTGTTCTCGACAGGTTGAACTCCTTGACTGAGCCAAATGGAGCTCTGATACTAAACGAGCAACGCACTGAAGATGGGAATGCTAGAGTTATTAACCCTCACCCAAACTTTAGACTCTTCCTGACTATGGATTCCCGCAACGGGGAACTTTCCCGCGCTATGCGAAACCGATGTGTCGAGATATGCTTTCTGCCTCAGGAAGAGGAAGAATTGACTAGCTGGCCATCTTTGCCTGCCTACACCTGTCAGTCGTCGCTATACCGTCTCCGGTCTCTATGGCAATTCGATCCATCTGCTGTTTCCGAAGAATTAGCAAGCTCCACTTATGAGGTTTGCCTCGATCATCTGACGATTTCGGATTTAGCTTATCTCCAAAGATCACAAAAGCTTGTCACCCCGTATTCCTCTGACTTTGCTACTGAGTCATCTAGAGAAGCACTAGATCGATACGTGTCTGTTGTACATGATAATAAATCATGCCAAGCCTTTTGTTCTATGAACAGTCCCGTTGAAATTGGAGGATTCTCTTTTGCTGTCCAAGGATATTCGCAACCTCTCCATCCTCTTGTCAATGAGCCCCTAGCATTGATACTGGACCAGAATGCGTCATTTACGCTACTCATAGCCCTAGCTCAGTTGCAAGAGTCCAGGCTCGATCTACATTCTCTTAGGCAGGCTTTGCTACGGGCGGATGAATCAGGAAAACTTCTCAAGCCAAGTCAGATGAATCATTTAGAGCGGTCTCTCGCTTCATGCCGTATACCGTCCTTAATGAAGGATTCTACCCAACCTGTAGCGGCTTTCTTATCTGATTGTGGGCAGACAGTATATGATTTCATCCAGAGTCTCGATCATGAATGCCTCAAGGTTCCCGACTTGGTGTCTGCTCTTCGTGCAATCGTCAATCTGTGCGGAGATATCCTCAAAGCTACGGCTGTTCGCGAATTTGATGAAGGGGAGTTCCAAATATACCTCCAAGTTGGCCGCGACCTATGCACTTCACTTTCTGATGCTGAGGCCCCATTGAACCGCTTGGCACCTCCCTTGTCACAAGCACTTCACAGGTTCCAGGAGAATTGGGCTTTGTCTACGGGGCTCAGCATGCAAAGACTCTGGGAGTCATGGAGACCAATAACACCATCAAACCAAGACCAGCTTAAATCAATGTTGGATCTGGAAAAAGTTGCACTTGACTTTATGCGTATTGCTACGAAAACCCGCCTCGACTTGTCCCAGTTAAGTGGGCTACGTTCCTCTTTGATTGATGCCCAAAGGTCCATGCTTTTAGAGGGTGCCAATGGAGAGCAACTTGTTCATGTAAGTTTTTTGCATTCTCCTTAGTTTCCATCTCTTCAGCATTCTTTTTTCTTCCCCCCTTCAATTTTATTTTTTGATATCGAGATACTTACAATTATTAGAATATCAAGCAAACAGTTGCAGATCTTGAAAGTGCTATTCAGGAATCAAACTCATCCCAGGCCCCTTACTTTTCAAACGAATTCGAGATTTTGTGCCAATACCACGATATCACTACTCTGAATAACCCTAAGCAATCTATCAAATCCGATCTTGCCTTGCTAGCTGGCCGACCCGCTGTTCCACTGGATGCATCCAGCTTCCAGAGTCGGGTTCCTGATCTTCTTCACAGAATTTCATTATATGCTGGGTTTGAGCGGGCTTCGGGTACTGGCACTGCTGTCGGCGGTACTTTCTCTTTGTCGCTGCTAAACAAACTGGTCAATGTAGACCGCGCAAGTCTTGGACAAATGGATGCTTTAGAGCTGGAAAAGCAAACTCTACTCAAATCCTTGGCACTTACTACTCAGGAAATTGCTATGGACCAGCTTCGAGTTCTTAGGGAAGCAGTATCTGAGCTTATCACTGAGCTTGTTCTCGCTCATAGAGATCTCTTTGACCCACAGTCCCTTGAACAAGTGATTTATGCTCTACAGAATATCAGAGAGCAAGGTTGGTGCATAGGGTCCGTTTCTCTAGCTATTCGGCCGGCGAAGAGCTTACCTGATAATCATTACTTTCGAAAATTTGTCAAAACAACTCTTCCAGGGCTTATATCGACCCTGCAAACTGGAGCTACGGATGGTGAAAGTGCTATTGAAAAAACTGCTACTGCGGTAGTTCAACTTGCGGTCACTCTTCTGCGGCTTTTCGTTCCAGACAAGCCGTTTGACCCCTCTCTTGGTCTTGTTGTTCAGAGGAAACGATACAACCAACGCGTGACTGAGCTTGAGAAGAAGGCAGAAGCTATCTCGTCTTTTGAGCAAGTATTTTCTGGGCAAGCTGTAAATGCAAGAAAGGAAATTATACACAATGAAATGCGTAACCTTGGCTCGGCACCGCCTCCCTCCTCTGTCACTCGACCACCGATCTCTGAAGTTAGCATTCTACATGCCGAATTTTCTAGCTTGATGAAATCTGTCCTTGAGCGAAACCCCGAGAGTCTTGTTAAGACATCTGAAAAGAGTGCGGAGCATGGACGAATAATAAACCTCCTTCGAGCTAATATCCAGCAGCTTAGTCGACGGTTAAGCACTAATTACAGGTCTTACGACGATATAACCATTCCTGTCGTTCGCTTCCTTCAGCTTCTAGACTTAGGCCTCTCTCTGGGCTCAAGTCGACCCCAGAAATCAAGTGAAATGGAGATACCACATATCATATGCCAGAGCACGCCATTTTTGGGTGGTGTTATCCGATCGCCTTCGGCACCCGAAAGCCTGTTCACAGAGAATCATTCACGCAATGCGATCGATCTATGGTTTCATGAATTATCATCACTCGGGGTGGCTGAAGCTGCAAACCCAGGACTTCTTTCAGCTAAGTCTGGTCGTGACGCTCTCCGACGCATATTAGAACAATTCCATATATTATGGAAAGCTAAGCTGAAAGAGGATCAGGAGGAAGAAACCCGCAAATCAGAACTATATCACTACAAAGGGTCGTGGGAGGATAGTGAGGAGGTTGATGAGAATGAGTTACGCGAGCTCTTCCCCACGTATGAGGATGACGATCAAGAGACAAGCTTGCCAAATACCATTGACCCCAAAGCGATCTCCATACGATTGGCCGCGCTACACTCCAAACTGTTTCACAATGAAGACAGTCAGGAGGCCTTGTCGACCTATGTCAAGCAATCCTCGCTATTGCTAGGCTCAATTTGGACTGATGCCTATACTCATATGCCTCAAGTACACCCTAAGGACCAGATGTCAGGAATCTTCTTAATGCTGGAGGACAATTTCAATACCCAGACACCGGCAAACAAAAAATATAATTTCTATACGGATTCAAACCTCACAGAAGCAAGAAAGCTTTTGGGCCTGACCCGTTCAGTTCAGTCCCGATTTTCTCAGATTCAGATGGCCTGGCCCGATCATGTAGTGCCCCAAGATGTTATCTCTTGTTGCAAAGAGATTTACGAATTCAAGCACACTGAACCCGTTGCAAAATTTATCACCAAGCTTGAGAAGCTCCACGGCCACGTCTATGAGTGGCAGCTAGTAGCAAGTCGGGAGTACTCAGCAGCTTCGCTTTACGATGAAATCACGAATCTGACAATATCGTGGCGCCGACTGGAATTGTCAACCTGGGCAAAACTACTGGATATTGAGAAGGAGAAATGTGATCAAGATGTAGGGTCATGGTGGTTCATTGCTTTTGAAGCATTGGTTCGCGCCCCAATTCAGATTGCGGAATCTGGTGATGATGAATTGAGCAACCATGTTGAAGGAGTTATCGCCACTTTGGAGCAATTCTTCCACTCGACAACATTGGGCCAATATAGCGAACGACTTAAGCTTATCAAAAACTTCCGTTCGCTGTTACTCCTGTATGTCCAAGACTTCCCATCGTTGAAGCAGCTCGTCTCTGCACTTGATAACTTCCTTCGCCACTTTTGTCAATTCGAAGCTTCGGTGCATCAAATTCTGGCCGAAAAGCGATCAGCCCTTGAAAAAGACATCAGGGAGCAAATTCAACTCGCTAGCTGGAAAGACACGAATATTGTTGCACTTCGCGAGAGCTCTCGGCGATCGCATGTGAAGTTGTTCAAGCTGGTCAGGAAATATCGTGAAGCTTTGGCACAACCCGCCCAGCAAGTATTAACCCAAGCTATGCCCGCTGACAGTGAAGAACCTGCCCCTTCTAATGCTCCATCGACTCTCTCTTCAACGAGTTTCCCAGAAGCTCTGGTTTTATGTGAGAAAAGAGAGAGCATTTGGTCGAATCGACCACCAAGGTTTAGGAATCCGGATGGTACTGTTGGCAATATGGTGCATATGTATTCTTCCATTCCAACTGAGTTTGATGTTGCGAAGGATCTTGGAGACTTTTCTCAAGACTTTATTGAAAGTATCAAGGAGTTCAAGTCGCAAACTCCAAAGATATTGACTGAAGAAAATAAAGCCGATGTGCAACACCTCAAGGTGCAGAAGCGTCGTTTCTACGCAGACACCCTACGGCAATTACTAGAGATGGGGATTAAACGGAATGTTAGCACCAATCTTGTGGAGACTCAGGCATCTGTCGCAAAGGTCCTTGCCACTAGTCCAGCCCTCCCAATTGGTCCTGTAGTGCCACCTCTAGTTGAGAACTGCGACCTTTATTTCCACCGGCTACTAGATCTGCTCCCTCGTACGCGCCAGGCAGCGCGTAACTACGCGGAAGATCTGAGCAATGTCGAAATCTCCAGAAGCTCAGGATCCATCGAGCACTTATTATTCTTGATCCGAAAGCAAAGAACCTCAATTGCTCCTGCACTTTCAGACCTAGTGTCACTGCAGTCAACGCTTTCTAAGATTTCCAGCCTTTGGAGATCAGGGCCGGCCTCCATCTTCAAATCAAAGCTTCAATTCTCCAACGATAGCCGCGATGTCATCAAAGCGGTGTCATGGCTAGCGCCAATTCTCGGACTCGCTATTAAAGTTGTTGAACTACACTCCCAATTTTCTGGCAACAGCTTATCACACATCTCTCGGGGGCTTCAATCCTGGAAAGATACGTTCAACCGCCTAAGAAAGTCCCTAAGCAATCTTCCAGAACTTCCGGAGGGAGTCTCGTCAGCCTTACACAGGCAAACTCTGGAGGAGGCGTTGAGTTCACTACATCGACTAAATGACGATATTTCGAAGTGGGCCCAACAGCATCCTGACCTCTCTTTTGTATTGGATCAAGTACTTCTTTGGGTTAACACTCAAGTAGAGGCTTCTGAATGGGAAGACAACGTCGATGATTTAGCTATCGAGGATTTTGACGCCAGTCTCGTGGCTGCTGTTGACAAGATTTTGGTCAGCATTCAAAAACTTAACGGAGTGCTTACGTCGATCGTATCTACTGGGTCATTGTCTCGAAGTGATGAGTTCTTCACAAAGGCTCTCAAGTCTCTGCATCTACCTGACATCACAGAGTCTCTAAGTACCGTTTTAGGAAAGATGCGACGTATCCAAAGCAGGTCCGATTCCGGAATTCAATTTGCCATTGCATTAATGGCTAGTTTGTTGCCTATCATGAACAAGTATTACAACATTGGTGAAGACCTTGTCAGCCGATTCCTTACGGTACACCGAGAAACCTGCAAAATGTCATATATTCTCTCAAAATCTTTTATTCAGATTGCATCTGAAGGCTTCTGTAGCCCACCCGAAGAATCTACTGAAGAGAGCAAGTCTGGAAAACTTGAAAGTGGTACCGGCCTTGGCGATGGAGAGGGCGCTGAAGATATTAGCAAGGATGTTGGAGATGACGAAGATCTATCAGAACTGGCCCAACAAGAGCAGAAAGAGGACGCTGCAGATGACATGGACACTGCTGAAGATGCGGTTAACATGGACCAGGAAGAAATGCAAGGAGAGAGTGGTGACCGTAAAGAAGGAGAAGAGGAAGAAGAAGACCAAAGTGGCGAGGAAGAGGAGGGTGACCTAGATGAGGAAGTAGGAAGCGTTAATGACCTTGATACTTCGGCAGTTGATGAAAAGATGTGGGATGGAACACATGACGAAAACCAGAAGGAAACCGAAAATGAAGAAGGTAAAGGAGAATTGGAATCTGATCAGCAAACGGCAGCTCAAGAAAAAGAGAAGAAAAAGGGTGAAGATGGTGAAAAAAATGATGAGGAAGAGGAGGAGGAAGAAGAAGAAGATGATGATGAGGAGGCCCCTGATGAAGAAGGTGAAGCTATAGGACGCGAGGATATGGATGTCACAGACCCCCATGCCCAGGAGCAAGATGCCCTTGACCTCCCAGAAGAGATGCAACTAGATGGCGATGAGAAGGAAATGGACGAAGAAGGCTCAGATAATGATGATGGCTTCGACGATCTCTCAGATAATGGAGCTGCCCCTGCGGATGATGATCAGCCAGTTGAGAACCAAGAGGAGAAACTTGAAGAGGGTGATAACGAGTTACCCTTGGAGGAGCAGGAGATCAACCAAGAAGAAGAGGCTGCTGGTGATGAAGATACAAATGAAGCAGCAGGAGATGAGGATGGTAAAGAGCCCGGAGAAGAGCCGGAAGAAGCACAGCCAGATGATTTCCTACTTCAGAGAGATGAAAACGAGGCGGCTGGAGAAGAGGTTGCCCCTAGCGAGGCCGTGAACGGAGGACTCGGGGCTGAACAGGACCACAACCAAGAGAAGGGTGCATCTGGCAACGCACAACAGGAAGATGGCTCAACAGATCCGTCTACGGATCCAAATCAGCAAACTGGTGCGGCCAAGGAAGGAGAAGAAAACCAGAAACATAGAGATGCAGGAGGCGCGGATGATGTCAACCCAGAGGATCCTCAACTTCAGGCATTCAAGAAATTGGGAGACATTCTCGAACAGTGGCACCGCAGGCAAAAGGAAATCCAGAATGCCTCCCAACAGGAGGATGGCGAAGCGGAACAGCCCCTCCCACAAGATACAGAGATGGGAGATGCCGATTTCGAACATCTGGCTGACCAGGACGACGTCGCTGACACCCAAGCACTTGGACAGGCCAGTGAGGAACAAGCCCAGGCTCTTGACCAGAACAAGGGAGTTGAGTCAGATATCAAACCCGGAGACCAAGAAATGCTCCCTGATGCTTCTGATGAACCTCAAGACCTCCCAGAGAACAAGCTGGAAGATCAAATGCAACTAGATCAGGAACGCCCCTCCGCCGAAGGAGACACCGCGGGTGCATTTATCCCTGGAAGCTCTCACAAACAGGAACATTCTGCTGAAACCGCCGGTCAGAAGGCAGAAGATGAAGAACTAGACCAAGTTGATGCACATCTGGCAGCCATTCACCTCTCATCCTCCCTCCCCCCGCTTACCCCGAGAGACGAAGCTCAGCGCCTCTGGTCAACCTACGAGTCCTCCACTAACGATCTCTCTCTATCCCTGACTGAACAACTACGTCTCATCCTTGCCCCAACACTCGCAACCAAGCTCCGAGGCGACTTCCGCACAGGAAAACGGCTCAACATTAAGCGGATCATCCCATACATTGCATCTCAATATAAGCGCGACAAGATCTGGATGAGACGCTCGATCCCCTCTAAACGCAACTACCAAATCATGCTCGCTGTGGACGACAGTAAGTCAATGCTCGAGAGCGGTAGTGGGCAACTCGCATTCGAAACACTCGCCCTCGTCGCCAAGAGTCTCAGCATGCTAGAAGCAGGAGATCTCTGTGTCCTCGGTTTCGGCAACGAAGACCACGTCAGAGTCGCACACGAATTCGGCAAACCATTCTCCTCTGAAGCTGGCACCCAAGTCTTCCAGCATTTCAGCTACCAGCAGACAGGAACTAACGTACGGAAGCTCATTGCGGACTCCATCGCTCTGTTCCGAGAAGCCCGCTGGAAGCAATCTCCTGGCGGCGGAGGTGCCGATCTTTGGCAATTGGAACTGATTATCTCCGACGGTATCTGCGAGGACCACGAGACAATTAGACGCCTTGTTCGTCAGGCACAGGAGGAACGCATTATGATTGTGTTCATCATCGTAGATGCGGTGAAGGGTAGCTCCATTTTGGACCTCAGTCAGGCGACTTTCGAGCCCGACATGGAAAGTGGCACAGGTGAAATGAAGCTGAAGATGAAAAGATATTTGGAGGGATTCCCATTCCCTTATTACTTGGTCGTGCGAGACGTCCGGGAATTGCCCGCTGTTTTGGCTACCGCGTTGAAACAATGGTTTGCAGAGGTGGTTGATGTATCTTCATAGATTCTTTTACATGCATACACGGAGTTGTTGGGTATATAAAAGCGTTTTTGTTTAATTTTTGATTTTTTGTCTTTTCAGATGTATCTATTTTTTTTCCCCCCTTTATTCATGAGACAATATCCAACTATAGAAATCTATAGAAAAGTCGTTTTCTATTTTCCTCTTTTCAAGTAGACACACGCATGCAATGGAATTTGCGAAGTTGAATTGTTGAAAATATTACAATTATTGGATGGACCACTCCATATTTTAAGAAACTTTCATTATATATATTGTATTTACAAATATTGGTATCTCAAAACAGATAACTAAAGATATAAATAAAGAAAAAAGAAAACGCATACTACCACCCATATTTCGCCCCAGCCTCCTTTTTGTTTCGTTTCCCGGATGCAAAACTCTCTTCCAAGGCCTCCCGCTGGGACTGCGCTGAATTAACCAGTTGTTGCAATGTATGCTTTCCAGGAGCGATTGCCCGAACGGGGTTGTGCTGGGTAGCGGCGAGATCGGTTTGATGTAGTAACTCCTGATTTGCAGCGTATTCGCGATCTGTATCAAAATGCAAGATCCGGGAAGTGGATGAATCAGCATTTCGACCGAAGAGCTGCCGTCGTTGTGAGCGGGAGAGGTTGAGGTCATTGGCGATATTATCGAGGGTGTTTGCTGAGTAGTTTGCTGTTGTTGTTGGGGGTGCAGGGGTGGTCTCCGGATCCGGTTGCGGTCCAGTTGATGGCGCTGAGTCGGTAGAGGTATATACCAATGGTTCATAGGTAGTTGAGGCTTGAGCTGGAGCTGCATCTGCGGCCGAATCATCTGCTGATAAAGAGAATAGGCTAACTTTTGGTTTAGGGGCTGGTGGCGGCGCAGCGGGTGTTGTGGATTGAGGGGTTGAATTTGGCGCTCCTAGTGCCCCTCCTGCCTTTCCATCTTTCGTTGTAGTAGGTGTTGAAATTGATGCTAGTTTCGTTGTGGTGGCGGTGGTGGTTGTAGACGCGACACTCGAAACGACCTTCCTTTTCTTCGGCTGCGTTCTTCCCACCGAAAGAGGTTTAAACATCATCGGATTACCCTTCAATTTAACCTCCTCTGGCGGCTTCATCTCACTCAGACCCGCCGAGTTGGTCTTAGATTCTGTGTCTCCACCATCCTCCCCGCGTAAACTGCCCGCCTTGGGGATAAACTCATCATCGTGACCCGTTTCATTATCAGCACCAGAAGACAAAGCAGCAAAGGCATGATCCCTGCGCATTTCCGCATCTGCCTCACGATCAAAGCCTGGTGCAGCGCCTGTCTTCAAACTGAATACTTTCCGTGGGGGTGCTTTCTTCTCCGTCCCAGTCCCCGTCGCAGCGGCGGTGTTGTTTCTCTTCGGCGCAGGGAGGAACGAATTAAACCCGGCAAACGCTCCTCCACCTCCTCCTATCCTAGGTTTCTTTCGGGCGGGACCATCTTCACTTTCTGGATTCTCAGGCTTAAGGTCTGGGAGGGCGACACGAATCTTGCGTGGGTTGCTTCGATCAACGATCGATTGGAAATTTGCGGTTGCGGGCGTCTTGGATGTTGAAGTGGCGGCGGGCGCTGGAGGATTTTTCGTGGACTCGATTTCTGAGTCTGAAGCTTCTGAGTCGGAATAGGAGACGAGGGCCATATTTTCCTTCCCTTTAGGATCCAAGAGGGAGATGAGTGTGGGCGTTGGGTCGTTGATGAAGGAACATGAAAAAGAGAGTTGGATGAGATTTTGTAGGTGGAATGTCAGGTCTGCGTGAAATTATGATGTGTTAATTACGGGTACTGCACGGACCATCAAGTCAGGCTCTTGATGATCAGATAAGATAAACTAGCTTGCTTTCAATATCTCAAGATGGATCCTAATAGTATTCCATGTTAGATTTTTGCCGTTTAGATTTCTAGTTGTTTATCTGCTCCCATTGTAGTATCCAACGACTTAATACGGCAGCTCCCACATAAGGTTTACCCCACTTAATTTAACGAGTACTTTTGGTTAAGAATAAGAGTCAAAATAGCTTAGTTTTAATATAGAGACTTACCCCAGAAACAACAAGGAAGAGAAGGGGGTGGTCAATTACTGATTTATTTAATTTTAACTCCTTAAGGTGCAGAACTTGGCAGGACTCCTTTATATTTAAATACGGCGTAAATAATCTCAGGGTTGATGCCCAGAATCACGGAGGAAGTCATTACAATATTTGCCGAAGTTCCATCCAAAATACCGAGCTATCTATATGCATACTTAGCTGGACATCTCGGATGACCGAGGGACAAGCCCATCTTTATTCTTGCATTGAAATTCATCAAGTATTATAATTCCCTACCCCTCTCTCTTAAGGGGGGGAAAAAAAAGGGAAAACTACCGAATTCGGGATTTTGAAGATGAAGCGAGATGCTTCTACCTACCACCATTATGCCGATAAACTAAGCGTTTCATGCAGCGATTCTCCACAAGATAATTATTATATAGGGATTGATAGTTCTTGGAAATCAGTCATGAAGAAGGATATAAAAGGGGCGTAACTATCAGTACTGACAAGTTGGGTTTTTGATGACGAGCCCAAAAAAAAAAAAAAAAATAAATAAATAAATAAAAATTAGCATAAGAGAGATTCGAACAGAATTTAAATCTATCATCATAATGGGGAACCAACAATCCACAATCGGAGATGGACCCGGCAGTGGCCCCTATCCTGCTGTGAGTAAATGATTATATTGCTTTTCTACATTACCCAGTTTATGGTGATTCAAAGACTAACATAGACATCCCTTCCCCGCAGTCATGGTTTGAAGAGAGAACCCTTACCAAACACACAGTTTACATGCCCGATACTCCACCAGCAGACGAGACCCTCCCAGTCCTCATTTGGGGTAATGGTGCTTGTGACAACAACGGAACTCTGTTTGTAAACCTCCTAACCAACATTGCATCGTACGGGTTCACGGTGTTGGCATCTGGTCCAATAGACGGTAGTGGGACGACAAAGCCTGAGATGATGAGAGATGCAGTGGACTGGGTCATGCGAAACGCAGGAAAACCAGGCAAGTACGAAACTCTGGACTCGAGCAAGATAGCTGTGGCGGGTCAGAGCTGCGGTGGCTTGGAAGCCTACCAAATGCGTGATGATGATCGGGTCAGCTTCCTGGGAATCTTTAATTCGGGCTTCTTTGAAGAGGAGCCGTTCTTCCCTGGCTTGATTCCCTGGGAGCCGGCGACTTCTATTCAAGAGGTTCATAAACCGGTGTTTTACTTCTTGGGTGGAGAGGATGATATCGCTTATCCTAACGTAAGTTCTGCGCTACGTTTCTATTTTTCCTAGAAAGGAGAGGGGGGGGGGGGGAGAGAGAGAGAGAGAAGCTCTAGTACTGACGTCTTGTGATTTTCAGGGCATGAGAGATTATGATGCCCTCACTGGCGTACCTAAGTGGGTAGGAAATTACCCTGTTGGCCATCTCGGTACCTATAGCCAGCAGGATGGAGGAGCGTTTGGAGTAGCAGCTGTAAAGTGGCTATCCTGGACTCTGAAGGGGGATCTTACAGCAGCACAGTTCTTTACTGGTGGAGGGGCAGAAGCTGCTGGATGGATAGAAACTGCGAGTGAGGACTTGGATGACCTCTTAACCTTTGATGGGAGCGCCTGATCCGAGAGCTTGTGTTAACTTACCCTACAAAGTAGTTTGAAGTATCAGCTAGGGATTCTGGGAGGTATTGAATCAAACCTAAAGCTGGAACTTTTGGCATATCCATCGTATTCGTTGTCTACTAGGTTTTTGTATTGATCGAAGATAATAAAGTAAACTTGACAACCCGTACATCTAAAATATCACCAGTAGGTACCCTGTCAAACCAATTTACAGAATATATGGCTGAGGGAAACATATCTCCAGACTGGTTGATGGTAATTATGGTACTGCCAGACTACGTCATTAACTTCTAGTGGTGCTAGATAAAGCAACCGCTCCGTAAATTCCATACCTACAATAGTTAAAATCACTTCACTTCCTTTCAAGAAAACATCCTCGTCCGTGAATTTAGTGAACAATTTAATCCTTGGGTACAATAAACACCTCTCAAGATCGTGCAGATTGCGGCACCATATTCCGAGTATACTACCCTCCTACTACCTACTTACTACGAAATGACCGACTCGAAGCAGCTTCTGGATATTGAGCCCGGTGGCGAAAACACACCGTACAGTTATACCCTATCTTTGCATGAATAAACTTTTGTTTAGAGAATAGAAGCTAATTGACATTTGGTATTTAGGTACGAGTCTATACGGCTCTTTACTGAGACGCCATCTAAGCAAACTGGACAATTGGGTGGTATGTCTTTGACTGCAATAGACTGAAGAATACATTACCTGTCTTAGAGGGGAGTGTAAGGAGGGGTGCTTTTTCTTTTCCTTTTTTAATTTTTTTTTTTCTGTTCTTTTCTCCTTTTCTCTTGCCTCGCCAATGGTGACCGAGCTGAGTATCGATATCACTGATATCCCCCTCTACCTAGGTAACCTCCCCCATACAATTAGCGAGATGAGAACTGAACCACAGCCTGACTACAAAGCCCAAAATGCTGAGGCTGAGGAAGCGGCCTGGGCAAAAAAGCTTGAACTTGGAGAGTCTACTACGAGTATCTCGGGCTTTGCAGATATGGATTCGGTGAATAATCCCTTCATCTATGAAACTTCTTTGATCACATATCGACACATGGGCGGCTAGGAAAGGAAAAGTGAGAGAAACAAGGAGAAAGAACCTGAAGCTGATGATAATATACATAATATCTGAAGTCCCAAACCCAAAAAGATGCGGCAAAGATAAGGAGGCAGCAAGGGTATGGACCTGGCTCCGACGTTGGAGCCTAAGGCCAGAGGAAGCAAATAGTGGTAAAAATAGTGAATATGAACAAACGCGGCACGCGCATTTTGATTTTATTGCGAGGCAGATGGGCTGGAAGATGATGTGGTGGAGGTCGGGGGAGATTCCAAATTGTCTGTCCCAAGGGGAGGGTTTCTTCGCGCTCTTTTCAGACTCTCCAAAGTCACACCATTGCCCAGCTTTGTCAAGCCAACAATAGGTGGATCACCCTTCTTCACAAACTCCCAAAGACCTATATTTAAATTTGAATGATTAATAGTTACCCGCATTGAGCTGTATCTTGTAATGAAAACATACCGGGCAATTTGTGGCCTGCCAAACGGAAGGCTTCCCGAGCAATCTTCTCGTGCAAATCGCCTTTGAGCTCAAATACAATCCTACTCACTGGAACCCTCGCGGTCCAGTAGTCGAACTTTCCCTTACCCTTACCCATACGTTGCTCATTACCCTTGGTGTAGACACCAATGTTGGCACTCACGCGCTTGTATAATGTGTAGTTCATGCCCCTTAGCCGTCTCTTGATGGTTTCCTCTGCGATCTTAAGCGACGAGGCTGGTAGTCGGCGGTCATGATCCTTCATCCGGAGTCCATAATCACCCCAAACCACTGTCGTTCCCCGAGATGAACCGCCAGTTGCGACGTGCGGGCGACCCTTTGGTGATTTGGATTTTTCCATAAACTTCGGTGTCAGCCAGTCAAGGGCAGGTGAGGTTGTCGAGAAGCATCGTGATAACGAAAAGAGAGGGAAAACTGTTCGTAAACCTGCATTGTTGCCATGGGCATTAGCCAAGAGTCAACAGGAGAAAAAAAAAAACTTTTCTTGTTCATCTCCAGAGACATGGAATCCATACTTGATGGTTGGGCGCAAGCCAGTTGCGGCCGCGCGAGAACCCTAAACTGTGGCCCCATTGTCCTTGATACTATAAGTGATCGCAACCAACACCTCTTCGAATCGTCGAGGAATGGTGTTGGAAGACTTTCTGGCTAATCGGCGTATCTGCAGCTCCGATCCGCGTTTCCCAAACGGGAAGAGAGTGCTCGTGCACGTGCCACCATATTTCTGATTATATAAGCCAATTAAACCGCGTCTTTGGCAGGAGCTTTAGGCAGGCGCGTCGTGTTGCCTGGCTAGGGCGTGTCAACTCTGCCCATCAACGAGGTGCTTAAGGCCTTAATCTAACACTAATCTCCTGTCAAATTGCTTTCTGGGAGGAGCTGTCATTGTGACTATGCTTTTGTAGATATAGTACACCATGCCAGCTGATATTAGGAGCTTCTTTGGTGGCAAGCCGAGTCAAGGCGCTGGCTCATCGCCTGCAAAAGCGCCCGCGAAAAAAGAGGTACGCAAAATATTTTGAGCCCTGGATATATACTCCACAGCCGATTGCTGTCGCATTGGTCTGGATTATTTAAGGAAATATTTACTGACTCATTAACACATGATTAGACTCCCGCTAGAAAGAAACGTACAACTGACCACCCAGCTATTTTTTATGAGGGAGTAAGCTAACCAGATACATAGGGACTAGGAAAGTCGTCGATGACAGCGACGATGAAGATGTTGAAGTAGCTAAGGCTCCGCCCCCGCCAAAAGTCAAACCTCTAAGCAAAACGTGCGTTTTCCATAGTGTTACTTTGTCAAATATTGACTAACTTTGCATTGAAGTAAACCTGAGGTATCAGAGGGCGTGCCAACGACGACGTCGGATTATTTCGCTTCTAGTAAAAAGAAAGGGAGACCCGCCAAAGATTCCAGTGAAACGGCCGCCAAAGAACCACAGCCAGCTCCCACCAGCACGTCTCGTCCGAAAGTTGAGAAGTCTATTGACATAAAGAAATCCCCCGAGTTACCGAAGCGAGAGTCTCGCCGGAGCACGAAAGCCACTGCTGCTGTTTTGGATGACGAAAAGCTGGGGAATGATGATATTTTTGCGACTGAATACGGGAAGCCAGGCAAAGGGGACGATGACTACATGGAGGATGAACCCGACGGAAGCGATGATGACTTTGAACTCGCGGTAAAGCCCGCTAGTGCAGCTTCCGGTAAACCAGGACGCAAAAAGCGTTCGGCCTTGTCTGATTCAGATGATGATGTGGTTATGCAAGACCTTCCCCGACGGTCGACTGCGGCGACAAAATCGGCAAGTCCCCAGAAACAGCAGAAACGAAAGTCCGAGGCCCTTGACAAGGATGAAGAGGACGACTTGACAAGTGCACCTAAGAAGACTGCCGCTCAGACAAAACCTAAGAAGGCTAGAACTTCTCCTGTGAAGAATGACCGACCTGAAAATAAAGAAATTCAAGACATTTTCGATAGCATCCCCACTGTTAGACCTCCGACTCCGCCCCCGAAAACCAAGTTCAATTATGCTGCCCAGGCTATGCGATCCCAAGCTCCTGCGGGCGGAAGTGCTGAATTGCCCGTGGGAGAAGAAAATTGCCTTGCAGGTCTCTCTTTCGTTTTCACAGGTGTACTTAATTCATTGGGCCGCGACGAAGGCCAGAACTTGGTTAAAAAATATGGTGGAAAAGTGACCGGTGCCCCTAGCTCTAAGACAAATTATGTGGTGCTTGGGGGCGACGCTGGGCCAAAGAAGCTTGAAACAATTAAAAAACATAAGCTGAAGACAATCAATGAAGAAGGTCTGTTCGAGCTTATCCGCCGCCTCCCTGCGAATGGTGGTGATGGAAAAGCAGCGGAAAAGCATGAGGCCAAGAAAAAGGCGGATGAACAAAAGATTCGAGAAATGGCAGCTGAGATTGAGAAGGAAGAAAAGCGCAAGGCGATATCAGCTCCTTCGTCACAGGCTGCCAAGATCGAGGATCGTCTTTGGACTACAAAATATGCACCAACGTCGCTGAATATGATATGTGGCAATAAGGGCGCAGTTGAAAAACTTCAAAACTGGCTCCGAGACTGGCGGAAGAACGCCAAAGCAGGCTTTTCGAGACCGGGCAAGGATGGCTCAGGAACCTACCGCTCCGTCATGATCCATGGGCCCCCAGGTATCGGTAAGACGACAGCAGCCCATCTTGTCGCCAAGCTCGAAGGGTATGATATTGTTGAAACAAACGCTAGCGATACAAGGAGTAAGAAGCTTGTGGAGAATGGTCTTCTTGGTGTCTTGGATACAACATCTCTTCAAGGATACTTCTCTGCTGCCAATAAGCAGGTGGAGAGTGAAAAGAAGAACCTGGTATTGATTATGGACGAAGTGGATGGAATGTCAGCTGGCGACCGTGGTGGTGTTGGTGCACTAGCATCCATTGCGAAAAAGACCCAAATTCCGCTCATTCTCATCTGCAATGAGCGACGACTGCCAAAAATGAAGCCCTTCGATCATGTTACATTTGAGCTCCCATTTAGGCGTCCAACATCGGAGCAGATGAGAGCTAGGCTATCGACTATCTGCTTCCGAGAAGGACTGAAGATCCCTCCCCAAGTCTTGGATAGTCTCATTGAAGGTACTAATGCCGATATCCGACAGGTGATTAACATGCTCTCCACGGTCAAATTAGATCAGAACAACCTAGATTTTGAGTCAGGGAAAGAGATGTCGAAGGCCTGGGAGAAGCATATCATTCTAAAGCCTTGGGATATTGTTGGCAAAATTCTAAACGCCCAAATGTTTTCGCCGAGCTCCAAAACAACACTGAACGAGAAGACTGAACTTTATTTCAATGACCACGAATTCAGTTACCTAATGCTCCAGGAGAACTACCTCAGAACCAGACCGACTCGAGCCAACAACTTCCAAGGCAGGGAGCAGAAGCTGAAGCTACTTGAACTCGCAGATAATGCAGCTTCGAGTATTAGTGATGGTGACCTCGTAGATCGCATGATTCATGGAACACAACAACAGTGGAGTCTCATGCCAACGCATGCCATTTTCAGTTTCGTCCGACCGGCCAGTTTCATGTATGGTAATATGATGGAACGTCCCGGTTTCACTAGTTGGCTTGGGCAGAATAGTAAACAAGGTAGGAAGCTTTTTGTTAATTACCTGTGGCGCACTCTACTGACATATTGCCCGCAGGGAAACTTTGGCGCTACCTTAAAGAAATCCAGGGTCATATGCGCCTTCGTGCTTCAGGAGACCGTAACGAAATTCGACAGGAATACATTCCCCTCCTCTGGGACAAGCTAGTCCGTCGTTTAATGGACGAAGGCAAAGAGGGCGTTGATGAGGTTATCGACTTTATGGATAGCTATTTCCTCACTCGGGAAGACTGGGATGCTCTGGTCGAGCTTGGTCTTGGTCCGATGGATGAATCCAAAGTCAAATTAGAGACGCAAACCAAAGCCACATTTACACGACTTTATAACCAACGATCGCATCCTCTACCTTATATGAAGGCTAGCAATGTTCTCGCTCCAAAGAAAATACCGAAAGAGAAGCCTGATCTTGAAGATGCTATTGATGAATCAGATGACGAGGAAGTACTTGCAGATGAATCCAAGGAAGAAGAGGACGACGAGATTGACTTGAAAAAGGATAAGTATATCCGAGCACCCAAGAAGTCTACGGCGCAAAAGGGCGGGGCAAGCAAGGGGAAGGCCAAGTCGAAAAAGAAAGCAGCGGAGGATGACTTTATTGACGACGAAGACGAACCTAAAGCGAAGAAAGCCAAAGGGAGAAAGCCGAGAGCGAAGGCTCGCTAGAGGAACGTTGCCTTAGTTACTAGCTACTAGTTTTCCTTGCCTGGGGATCATGATTCTGTTGGGTTAAGCGGGGTAATTCGTTGTATGTATACGGTGTTATATGATCTAAACCGTTTTAATATATGATTTTCTTTACGAACTATTCTGGGATAGTTATCGAGAGAGAGAATTTAGGAAACATTCTTCCCCCCTAGCTTGGTAAACCAGATCTGCAAGCTCAGCGGTCTTCAAATGTAGCCGATCGGGTTGGTTGCATTTAAATCTAGATCGGTGGGACGCGCTTTTTGGGGGTCTTGGCTGATCTGCGGAGACTCAGCCATAAGACAAGAGTTGCAAGGAGAGACTCGCCACACCTCTCCTCTTTGCCCCTCGTAGCAACACGTTTGGTGATCTTGCCCCAACTCTCTGGGACAGCGCCTGTATCAAATTATCTTAGTCTCCTTTCACTCATTTCTTTCTCCTGTCCTTCTCGTCAGGCTGGTCCTGCTTGAACTCTTCATTCGCGGAACCCAGCGCATCGCCCGTTCACTGCCGCATCACCAGCAATGCCAACTCGAACGCAGTAGTCCGCTATTTTACTGTATCTCTACTACGAACTTACTGTGTCTTTTCTGGATCGCGACTAGTTGCTCATATTTCGTCCCCACTTCTCCCCTTCAACGAATGGAAAATGTCTCTACTCCATAATGAAGAGTATGTCTAGCAAATACTACACCTTCTCCCCGAGGGATCAGAGACTAAACACACAACTCTAGCTTTACCATATGGCAGCTGCGTACGGCTTATCTCTCTACAATTAAGGATGGAATAGGCGACCGGCTCATTAACGTGAATCACTCCGTCCTCAACGCCCCCGGATTTCGTGCGGCTGGCTGGCTATCTGCTTCTGCAAATCCTAACTCGCAATTTGGGGCCACTTTGAAGCGAACCTATTCCCCCCCAATCCCTACGACGACCACAGTTCCGTCTGAATATTATCAACTAGGTGGAAGAGAGGGGAATGATTCCCAAAAGTTTGGATTTGGGGACGAGGGTGAAGATGAAGAAGGGGGGATGGTGACAGGGAAAACAATGGCGGATGTTATTGGGCGCCGGAATCAAGCACGAGCTGATAAACGGGCCCATCGTAGGGACCGCCAGCAGCGAGAACATCACCAGAAGCCAAGAGATGTCGAGGATGATGATAGTAGTGACTTGAGTGATGAGAGCGATGACGATGGGGATAGCTCACAAAGGTTAGTAGTTTATGAATCCGGACAGTGTAAGACCGAAGAATGGCGACTATGCTAACGTATTGCAGGCCAAGTCAGCAGATTAAATTCACAAAGATGCCCGTCCGGATCAGAGCTGATTCGTCCCCCATTCGCGCAACAGACCGTCAGGATAGACCACAGGTTATGGTCACATCCCCCTCACATCCTACGATGGGTACACATTACCGTACAGGATCGTTAGGAACGGTCCCTACTATTAAGGAACGCCCACGACGAGACACCACAACTACAACCAGCAGTGATATGTCTTCCGATAACGAGGTGGACTCATCAGCCCTGAAAAGGCGACAGATTCAGTTTTCTGGCCGCGACCAGGTGATCGAACCCGAACGTCACAAGAGAGGCCTGAAAGACTTGGATGAGCAGGCTGAAGACTCTGGAGCCGGTTCAGTGGGATCAGCACTCTCTTCCGAATTTGATGCTACAGCTGGTTCTGCGTCACTGCTCGAGGGCGTTGGTATTACTGGAAGCCTTAATTCCTCGTCGCCAATTGCTTTGATGCACAAACTACAAAATGGAACTAGTTCTCAAAGTGCATCGCCCAGAAAGCCAAAGGCGCTGGCACCTGAGTTTGAGGACTTACCACCCCCTCGACCGATCAGTACAATCCAACCAGTTAGTCTGCTCTCTAAGGCGCTCAATGCCCGCAAGAGGGCACCAACAAACCCAGTCGAGAAATTTGCTGTGCTTTCCGGAAAGGGTTTGAATGACTCCTTGAATATTAAATTATACGTACCATTCTCCACGGATCCTGATGAGCCGCTTGACATGCCATTAGCCCGGGAATCGAAGCTTTCTGACCAGCCCGCGCCAGTGACCGTGGCCGAGGCTATTGGATTAGCGCTCTGGAGATACTCCGAAGAACGTCGCGAGCCGTCTATAGACCGTGATAAACTCACGGTGAACAGGTGGACCCTCCGAATGATGGAGGATGGGGAGGTTGAGTACGACTTTCCTGCTCTAGCTCGAACATCCCTCATCACAGATTTCACTTCCAATAATAACCGGGCAGCCGGTGCGCGTGGACGATCCAGAGGGAAGCAATATGACGAGTTTGCACTCGTCGAAGCCTCTGATTCGGAATTTGGGGAAAATGAACGCCTACACCCAAACTTTGCATTGTCTCCATCCTCTGAGGAGAATGCCGATACACCAACTGCAGTCAATGCCCCAGCAGGCCAACTAGGGCCCTCCCACAATAAAGCTGCCCCTCGCACGAATCCAATCTTGGGGCAACCTTTCTCGTCTGCACTTAACGACAATACACTTACGCCGGCTGATCGACCTGCAGTGCCTACATCGCATGCTACTCCTCGTCTTGGCGTTTCTAAGACGCTGAAGATTCGATTTATCAATCTCGAGGCCTCTACACAGGTTACAACGCTCAATACTTCAACTGACAGCTATATTGCAGAGATCCTCGACTCTGTTTGCAAGCGATGGGGATTGGACAAGGGAAATTATCTTCTAAAGGTGATGGGTTCCAACACGATTGCTCCACTAGATCGCACAGTCGAAGCATTAGGCAATATCACGGAACTCGATCTTGTGCGCCGACGCTTTGGGCCACAAATGACCGGTTCGCCGGGCAGTTCATCTCCAAATGCACCGCTCATGGTTGAGAATAGCAGTGTCCCCAGCAAGAAGGGAAAGAAAAACGGGCAGCGTATGCTTCATCCACTCAATCAGAAGCAAGATCTGATCGGAGGGTATTACCGGCGCTACTTTGTGCTTCGCAAGCAATCGATGGGTTTCACGACATCGAACCACCGAATCCTGACCTTCGATAATGATTACATGCACATTATGCCGGGCGATACAGGCAAAACCGGATCCGACACCAAGACACGATCGATTAGCTTTAATGATGTGGTTGGATGCAAGGTCAGCCGACGACACCCGAAGAATTTCCGAGTTGTGGTGCTTCGAGGGAATGACGCGACAGAGCAGAAGCGGTATGATTTTGAAGCGCGGAACGGAAACGAAGCGCAAGAGATTGTTGAGGAGATTAAGAAAAACATGGCCCATTATCGGATATGAATACCTGTAGCTTGAAGTGTTTATTTCTATTTTTGGACTTGTTTATCCTTATTGTCTCTTCTTTTTACCTATTTCTTTTTTCTTTTTCCATTTTTCTTTTTTTGGGGCACTCTTTTCTCCTCCTCTCTGTCTCTTTCTCTTTTCTTTTCTTTCTATCATCTCTTTGTACTTGGCGGGACATTACATTTCTAGGGTTTGTAAGGGAACATTGCTACCTGTTGTTATGAAAGGGGGAATCTGCGCTGGGCGTTGCTGGGGCTTCATTGCTACCATTAAAGATCCTTACCTGTTGTTACCGCCACGATCTAGATAACGAACTTGGAACATCCCAGCAGGGAGCCAATCTTTCGATTGGTTGATCTGGAATGAGATTCGTATTCTTATGGTAGATAACGATGTATTCTTCTAGGCGAGATGCGTAATCGTAGAAGCGGGGAGGGGCGTGCCAGCCGATCTCAGAAGGCTGTTGGTTGATATGAAGTCACTCTGCAGAGATACTTTCCTGATACTTTCTTGGTAAGAAAGATTGGCTTGGGACGGGATCTCCAGTAGTAAGGTGAGATGAATGATGATCATAATGACGGTAATGATGACAGGCGCAAATACGGTGCGACCTACTCTAGTCAGACACGAGTCGAATAAATCTACACCACAGAGTTTAAGCCGTCCGGGGACCACTTGAAGGGGAGGCGGGGAGGGGGGGGGGGCAAAGACGCAAAAGCTTTAGTTGTAGTAGTAGTAGGTAGGCAGGTGGTGATCTCATCCATCAACTTTTGGATGGGTCTAGCTTCCCTTCCACATCCACGGATCGACAACGACGATGACCCAGTTGAGAATCTACATCTTTTCGTGGGGTAATACTCTTAAGTGTAGTAGACTCTTGGACAAGAGATCAAGCAAAAGAGAAGAAAGGGTGTAAAAATGATAAAAGAAAAAAAAAAAAAAAGAAAGTAGAAAAACAAAAAAGCACACAAAGAGAGAGAGAGGGTTTAGCTTATTATTATCATTATTATTATTATTTCTTAGGTATTGATCTTGTCTTGATCTCCTTAGCCCCCTGTTCCCGACCGTTGACAAAGAAAATACTTGGTGAGGTACCTTTTGCTTAGAGCATTAAACGATAACATAGTACTGTACAAGATAATGAAGGTCAAGTTGAAAGGGAAATAATGATTCCAATAATAATAGTAATAAAGAATTCAAGCGATGTAAAGCATCTCGTAGTTCCTCATTACTACTGCTAGCAATGAATGCTAGCATTATTATGATGGTTATTATTATTATTAACTGAATAGCATTAATCTAAATCAAATCGTCTCTTCCCCCCTCCTCTCCTCCAAAAGAAAAACTAACTGACCCCGCTTCTCTCTTGGTGGCCCTTAATTCTTCTTCCCCTCCGATCTGCTCTGCTTTAGGCTCGTTTCACTCCTCCTTCTCCTCTCAAAGTGTGCTTCAACTTGCTTTGCCTATCCTACGGAGTGCAGAACGACAAATACCCGGACATTTTCAAAATCTCCATAGTTTGCTTTCCACTTCCTGTCCCATTCCACTCACTTCATCCTTTTAAACTTTTGTCTCTGGGGAATCATTCTTTGTCCCCAATTGAGTCTTCCGTTGAAACCACCGTCTCGGGTCTAGTTTGTTCTCTTGGTGGCTACTACCACTACGGGGCGTCCGCTGTATCCGCACCGGAACCATAAAAAATTAAAATAATAGCCAAATCGAAAGCCAAAAGGGAAAAAGGAAAAAAAAAAAAAAAAAAAAAAAGCCCGCGCTCTCGCTATTGCCTCTCCCTTTTTGGTAGTTCGATCGAGGCGTTGGGCTTTCTTATTATAACTATTCTACTAGCATTTATTGCTCACAGCCCGTGGGCAGCTTGTACCCTTGACCTCGTGTTAGAGCTCCCCAAGCCTCGATGCCTACTTTAGGAGGTCTCTTAAAGAAAAGGCGAACAAAGGATTCGCAGACCCTCTCCAAGGAGCTCCAAGCTGGTTCCTCCTCCTCCCCCACGACTCAGACACCGACGTCACCAATCGCTTCCGCCGAAGACCAACACCAGCACCACCACAACCACCACCACCACCATCACCCTCCTGAACCTGATCACAACTCTGGACTCTCAACGACTGCTTCTGCGCAGTCCCATAATTCGACTAACAATCTCTCCAATCAATCTTCGAATCCGGAACCCCAACCATCCTCCATGCAATCCCCCGCGACGCAAGCCTCGCCGGCTTCCCACCCCAACCCGGGAGCCGCGCACCTGCCCAATGTAGCCAGCATACAGAATATAATTCATTCCTCCAACCATGGCAGTGCGGGGAGTCATGTACTACAGGACGGTCAAATCAATGCCCAAGTCAACACCCGAGCTGATCGTACCACCAAGGGGAAGTATTCACTGGATGATTTCTCTATCCAGCGCACCCTGGGCACTGGAAGCTTCGGACGGGTTCATTTAGTGCAGTCGAAACATAACCATCGGTTCTATGCGATCAAAGTACTAAAGAAAGCGCAGGTGGTGAAGATGAAGCAAGTTGAGCACACAAATGATGAACGGCGCATGTTAAATCGTGTCCGAAACCCATTCTTGATCACCCTGTGGGGTACCTGGCAGGATTCAAAGAACCTCTATATGGTGATGGATTTTGTGGAAGGAGGAGAACTATTCAGCTTATTACGCAAGTCGCAGGTGAGTGGGTGAGTGGGTTTTACTTGTCTCGTTGCGGCGATCATGCTGTTGCTCCTGCTGCTGCTGGTGCGGGGTAATGATGCAAGAGCTAATATCGAGAGGCAGCGATTTCCCAACCCTGTTGCCAAATTCTATGCCGCAGAAGTCACGCTCGCTTTAGAATATCTCCATTCTCAGCAGATCATTTATCGAGATCTAAAGCCCGAAAATCTGCTACTTGACCGCCATGGACATCTTAAAATCACAGACTTTGGATTTGCAAAGGAGGTGCCTGATATCACATGGACACTTTGTGGAACTCCTGATTATCTTGCTCCGGAGGTCGTTTCCAACAAGGGTTATAACAAGTCCGTGGATTGGTAAGATGGAATGATATACTCCGGCCGGCATAGTGCCTTTTGCTGACAGCTTCCAAGGTGGTCACTCGGTATTTTGATCTTTGAAATGCTATGCGGTTTTACTCCCTTCTGGGACAGCGGCTCCCCAGTCAAGATCTATGAGAATATTCTGCGGGGCAAGATCAAATATCCGCCTTATCTCAACCCGGCTGCAGTCGACCTGCTTTCTCAACTCATCACTTCCGACCTTACCAAGCGACTAGGTAACCTCCACGGCGGCTCTGAGGATGTGAAGAATCACCCTTGGTTTGCAGAGGTCACATGGGACCGGCTAGCAAGAAAGGATATCGATGCACCCTACATACCCCCAATCCGAGGAGGACAAGGGGATGCCAGCCAGTACGACCGCTACCCGGAAGAGACAGAAGCCTATGGCGACAATGGCGATGACCCGTACGTGCTCCTTCACTCTCTTACTCTCTTATGTGAAGCTTTCAAGATGATTTATGTTTGCGATCGCTAATACTGAATACAATAGAAATGGCCACCTATTCCCCGATTTTTAGTTCGTTTGATGAGTTATGATGGAATAATAGTTTCACCATTAAAAGAAGCTCCACGATTGGAACTGGAGCAATAGCATGATTGTCTATGACATTGTGAATGTGTAGATCATTGTCGAATGGCTCTTGTTTACCTCATCCACGATATATTCGTGGTGGGTTATCGACCTATTATGTCAGCTTGTCCTAATGATCGCTGGCCGAATTAATTTCACTTGTTTTGTTACGGATCATATAATACCTCCTTGCGCCCCGACCTAACTCACCTGTCTAGGTCGTTCGGTAGGTTTTCTGTCCGATTTGCATACCGGCTCTTTTTTCATCTGGTTTCCTCCTTTTAACAAATTCAGGCGATGGAGATTCATGAAGCCAAGCGACACAAACTCCTTATCTCCTTTACTTACATTTTTATCGAATTTCTGTTGCCTTTATTCCACCTTATGTTCCTCTTCTTGGTTGATTGTGCTTTCTTATCTCGGGGCGAGGGCTTGGTGTGTTGTGGTGTTTACCCCGGAAGGCCCGGGGTTTCTTTCCATGCTTCTATGCCAACTCTTCCGATGTTTTGTAGTTTCTCAGATTTCATGATTTATTTTTCCCTTCTCACTATATCTTTGCAAATACTAGTGGGCTATTTTGGATTTTTTCTGTCATCTCTTTTCTCTTGTTGGTTTTCGAGGGGAGGGGATGCACTTGTATATTGTACATACCTCATTTTTTCTTTTTCTCTTTTCCAATTTTCTAATTGCAATAAAAAGTAGGGCTTTGGAACTAAAGTACACAGTGGCATATCTACTACCTACCTATTCGAGGACGAAATAGTGACAGGTTAGAACTTCATTGCTCTCAATATTCCTAACGAATGTAACCTGAAAGATAATCTACATTAAAATAAAGATATAAAAAAAAAAGACAAAATCACCCTCTTTTCTTTTTGATCTATAGTCGTACATTTATGTATCATCGTACACAGCACAGAGGGATTCCTCTCTCCGTCCATTCCTTTTCCCACCTTGACATTTATTAAATTTACAGACTAGACTCAGCGCTACCTCCGGTAGCCAACGAGTTCATGGCAATGGTATCCTGACCGCCAAGCTTCTTGCTCTCACTCGAGACACGGGCGATATAGGTTCGGCTGGTGGCATTCCATAGGTTGATATATTTCTCCATGCAGTGCGAAAGGCATGTCTCTTCTTTGGAGGTCATGGTGGATCCGGGGGCGGGGATACAGTGATCGAAGCAGTGTTCATTGACTTTCTATTATTTGGTTTTTTACATACGGTTAGCTTAGAAGGGAAAAAAAATATGGGATGCGGACCGGGGAGATGTGATTGAAGGAAAGAAGCAAGATAAGGAGGAAATAAATATGGATATATATATATATAATTAATTTAGAGATAATAAGGTATGAAAACATACACTGATGAGGTTTCGGGCATTGGCCATAGCAGCCTCTTGTTGCAATTGCTTCATGATAGCGGACTTAACTTCCTGCTGGCTGGGGGATGTGCCGGAGGCAGAGGAGTTGGAGCTGGAGCTGGAGCCGAAGAGAGCCATTTTGCGGTTGTTTTAGGTATAATTTTAATTTTCCTATCAGGTTCTTTTAAATGGAGAGAGATGGAGAGAGCGATTGATAAATAAAAAGGGTGATATCCAAGCTTTGTGATTTGTGATGAGGTTCCGCAGTTCCGTCACTGCAGGATCTTTTTCGAGATGCGATGATGCCTGTGTGTGGCTGGTGCACCGCCGCTAGTTCTTGGGGAAGGCCGGTGCTGCGCCACGACAGCGATGTGGACACCTAAGGGTGTTGGGATGAGGAGAAGTCGGAGATCAACTTTAAACTGATCTGTCCAGTTCTCTCTCTCGTTCGTTTCTTCGGCTGTCTCTCTCGCGGACTTGGACTTTTGCTTCTTCTTTTTCTTCTTCTTATCTTTTTGTTTTTTTTTATTTGACGCCTTTAATTACGACGCTCCTCCCACTCCCTTATTCAAATAAATAAATATACTCTTCCATCTACTTGACACACCACTCTCCGATCGATCGATTGTTTGTTTGATTGGATTTTATACTTCTCCGCTTGTCCAGGTCCCTTGGGGGTTATACCACAAATATAACAAACCGGCGCAGTTGGTTCCTGTGCATGTCCCGGTGACATTACATTGAGCATAGTTTATTCTATTTCTCTTTTTTTTTCTATTCTTATTTTCCATATTCTGTTTGGCGATCTATAGTCTATCATTTCAACATCCCACTCTCACGCTCGCCCACCACCTCCCATATCTACCTATTTGAACCTCCTCCTACGGTCATTTTAGATCCCGCTTGAAAATAATGATACTTCCGCGGTTTTCAACGTTACTTGGCCTAGCCGGTCTGGCGACAGTGCCGGCGGTTGTCAATGCCTATGATGGTGACGAGAATGTTAAGAGTATCCCAGTATGTAGTAGATAGCATTGTTCACCTCGTGATAATGTTGCGCGCTTCTTGCTGACCCGAACTCACTAGCTTCGAACCCACAGTCTCTCTTCGGTTGGTTTTTAAAATACCCCTACCTACCTGCCCCTCTCCCCACCAGACCATACGAATCACCGCTCCCTCCCTCTCTGTCTGTCTCGTTCGACATGGGCTCAACTCAGGGTTTTAACGTTGTCATCGTCATAGCCGTACTTGGACTCGGACTTCCAAAGCCGCTGGTTCGATTTTGGTGGTGATACAGTAATTCGTGCCGACAAGTTAGTCCGCCCTCCCTTGTGGTTATATAGGCACCAAAGTGAAGAACGTGCGCTGAACAGGTGTATTTAGATATGTTCGTCTTACGTCCGACCGGCCGTCTCAACAAGGTTGGATCTTCTCTCGCGTTCCTCTCACCGCAACAAATTGGGAGGTTGGTTATCTTTTTTCCTCAGGCGCAACAACCGTAGTGTCCAAGGCTGACGAATTGGGAATCGTTTTTCATAGATCGAGGTTGAGTTCCAACTGCATGGAGAGGGCAACCTGCACGGTGATGGTTTCGCCATGTGGCTTACCAAACAGCGCGCAACACAAGGTCCCGTCTTTGGATCAACGGATAACTTCGAGGGACTGGGCATTTTCTTCGATACATACAAGAACAACCGTCCCGGAACATCGTTCCCTTATGTCATGGCCATGATGGGTGATGGGCAAACCAGCTACGACCAAGCGCATGACGGAAAGGCGAACGAATTAGCCGGATGTTCCGTAAGTTTCCTTCCAGATATACCTATGCATGGTCCCAGGCTTGTTTTTAGCCGGTGATTCATGCAATAGAGCTAGAATAGCTAACCTGATTGAAATATATCTAGGCACGTGGCCTCCGAACCACCTCAGTACCCACCAAGGCCCGTTTAACCTACTTCCAGGATAAGTCTTTGACTCTGGACCTCCAGTATAAGGCTGAAGGCACATGGACGAACTGCTTCACATTGACCGCCCCCGACACCAACATTGCTATCCCATCCGTTGCTTATCTAGGTTTCTCTGCTGAGACCGGCGAGCTAAGTGACAACCACGACATCATTTCCGTCAAATCTCAGAACCTTTACAACGTTGCTGGAAGCCGCGGTAGCAGCAGCAGCAGCAGCTCCACCGATAACGCCGGGCGTAAAGTAAATTCCGATCGCCCTCGCTCCAAGCCTAGCAGGAGGAGCTCGTCCGGAGGCTGGGGATGGTTCCTATTCAAGATTGTTCTATTCTTTGCTGCTTGCGCCCTTGCCTACGTTGGATGGACCGCATACCGAACTAAACACCGATACTCGAGGTTTTAAGTATGACGCTAGTATCTAGATGTTGGAGAGGTAGGGGGGAACTGTACGCAGGAGTTTTTTCTTTTCAATCTTTTTTCCATCATTAACCTTTCTATCTCTTTTTTGACCATTCTTCCCAGACCAGGGAAGAAAAAACAAAAAACAGGAAAAGCACACGCCCACATTAAAAAAAGGAAAAAAAAAATAATCTATACATTCTATTTTCTCGCTCTAGCATAGCCGTGTCATGTATATCTTCCAGGGTTTCCCTTCGTTATTTTATGAAATGAGCGAAAAGCTTCCCGATCACTGATCACTTTTCTTTTTCTTTTTTTTTCTCTCTCTCTCTATCTCTCCTTTTTCTCCTCTTCTTTTCTTTTTTTGGGTCACGTATGAAATCCCAAATACTCAAATACGAATACTTATAATTCTTTTCATTCCAACTGATATTTTGTAATCATATAAAGGGATCTATTCTATCTATATAGGTATCTCTATTTTCGCCAATGCCATACATAAGCTATATATATGTTCTAGACTTCTAGTCCAGATAGTAATACAAACGCTAAAAAAAAAAAAAATAAGGGGTATAGCTATATACATGTACATACAGAAGGAGATTTATGGTTCATCATCCATTCATGATCCAGATTCATTTGCAACCTGGTTATTTTTTCTTCACTTCATTCCATAAATCGTCAATGATTTGGAATACTTCCGTCACACTGCGCATAACGGGTTCATCAATGCCCAGTACTCCATATCGATGCTGGATCTTATCAGGATGCCATCTCACTCGCTCCGTCTTGAGAGTCGCAACAAGAGGTTCTAGGTCGTCTTTGCTGGGAGTATCCTTCTCCTGAGCTTCTTCGCCGCCCGTAGCAGTAGTAGTAGTAGAAGGTAAAGGCGCTCGTCGCATAAATTCCTCCACTGCCTCGCGTGAAATATCTCGCCGTTTACCCGATTCCACGGGCCAAAATAGGAGATTGCGAAGCTTTATTTTCTCCTTGTCATTCTCGTTGTCACCAGAAGCAGTAGCGGTAGTGGTGGTGGTGGTGGTGGGTGGGATAATAGCAGCCGAAACAGCCCTGTGCACCCCCTCCCAAGAGCCCAAATACTCCTCCCAGACCTTTTTCCACATCTTCCCCCTCTTCCGTTCCCTCCCCCTTGCCAAACTCTCCTCCATCGCCTGCTCAAATCGCATCCTCTCCTCCGTCGCCCTCTCGCGATTCTTCTGTCGTCGGTTCTTCTCCGCCCGAATCCGCTCCTGCTCCTCAATCATCCCCTCCCTCGTTCGCTCCCACATCTTCGACCGCACATACGCCGCGTATTCCTCCTCCGTCATGGCCTCGAGCTCCCCATCCGGTCCACTCGGTACAGAGGGAGCAGCGTACGTGTGTATCGGCTGTCCATACACGGACTCCCAATATGCAGCGCCTTCATCGTCGCCTAGCGCATCGAAGAGGGATTCTCGGAACGCAGTATTCGGGGAGAGAGGAGGTGGTCCGCCTTCCGGTTCTAGGTTTGTTTTAGTTGTTTTTCGTCTTTTCCGTTCGCCTGTCGAGGGGGAGGTCGGTCGTCCATCTTCAGTAGTGCGTTTGTGTTTGTGGCGATGGTGCCGGCGGTGGTGTCGATGAGAGGAGGAAGAGGAGGGGTGGTGGTGGTCATCGGATTTTATATGGGATTTCGATTTGGTAGAGGAAGAAGAGGATTTAAAGCGGAATTTGCCTTTGGGTGCATGGGAGGTTGTATATTCGTTGTTGGTTGGTTGTGGAGAGGTTGGAGTGGCCATCTTAGATTTATGTTGGGGTGGGCGGGTAGATATTGCTTCATTATTTAGGGTTTATTATTATGAGAAGGGATTCGGGTTTAGACCATGATATCTTTTTCCTAGTTTTGTGTTTGATGGCTTGAATGGTGGGATGGTAGAGCTTAGTAGAAGATGGAGAGAGTGTTGGAGAAATCAAGATCAAGTATTTAAGGTGGAGACACCTTAAATGTAGTGCCTGAACCTTAACTAGGGTTGATACATCAATCAGTTGGATGATGGCTCTATAGAAATTAAGCTAGATAAAAGCACAGGTATCTACCTTGCACCTTCTACCTATCTTTAAGATAATAACAGTACTTCCCAATAATGTAGAATGAGGAACTTTTGTCCTAACTTTAGAGTCACAATTTTATTGGTCATTTTCGTCCAATACAGGTGCTAGATATCTATCTGCCATTCACAGCCTCGCAACAAACTTTTTACCCCTCCTGTTCACAGCCTTAGTTGTTCATCTGTTTCGAAAAATTAGATACCCATGATCCAATTTCCTCTTCATCTTGTGCTCTCCCCTTTCTCTTATCAGAGGCGATTATCATGACCAGCTCTCTCCTTTCATGACCCAATATTCACTATCATACCTAACATACAACAAGCCAAAATGCCCCTGACACATAGTGACTACAGAGTGGCATGGATTTGCGCCTTACCATTAGAAATGGCTGTTGCAAAGGCCATGCTTGATGAATCCCACCGCCCCCTTCCTTTTTCCCAAGCACCAAATGATCCAAACGCCTATACACTCGGCCGACTAGGAAATCACAACGTGGTGATCGCTTGTCTGCCTTCCGGGGTCAACGGGACAACGTCTGCTGCAACCGTGCTGGCCCACATGCTGGAAACATTCGACTCTATTCAATATGGGCTGCTGGTGGGCATTGGAGGCGGCGTGCCCCGAAATAAAGTCGATATTCGTCTTGGTGATGTGGTGGTCAGCATGCCAGCTGCAACATTCGGCGGTGTCATACCATATGATTGTGGGAAAAGACTTCATGATGGCCGCTCTCAGTATACTGGATCTCTGAATAAGCCTCCTCAGTCGTTATTGGCGGTGATATCTCAACTACGCAGCGACGATCTGGTCAAAATCACACAGCCAATTGAAGAGATTATATCCGCTGTATTTCAAACATATCCAAAACTCGAAAAACAATTCTCACGACCAGATAACGACTCGCTCTTTCACTCAAACTACGATCATCAGAAAAACAACGAAAATAACACTGGTCATCCTGACTGCTCAAAGTGTGACCAAACGCAAATCGTGAAGCGTGCGTCCCGAGAAACAGATGCACCTCTCATCCACTATGGGTTAATTGCTTCCGGGAACCAGGTGATGAAAGATTCAAAAGCACGAGACGCCATGGTCGAGAAGCACCCGGATATACTTTGCTTCGAAATGGAGGCTGCCGGATTGATGGACCAGCTCCCATGCTTAGTGATACGAGGGATCTGTGACTATTGCGACTCCCACAAAAACAAGCAGTGGCAAGGATACGCAGCGCTTGTCGCAGCTGCTTATGCAAAAGCCCTCCTCCAGAAAGCCCCCATGCATGGCAAGAGACATAATACGAGTGGTAATCTAGAAAAGAACAAAAGCTCAAAGTGTCACTGGATGGTTCCGTTTGGGAGAAACGATCGCTTCGTTGGCCGGCAAGGTGAAATTAACCAAGTGGAAAACTATTTCGCCCAACCTAAGAAGGGCGCCCCTACAAAAATTGCTATCTGTGGGCTAGGAGGGATTGGGAAAACCCAAATAGCTCTTGAAACCGCCTACCGCATGCGCGAGAGAGATCCTGAGTGCTCAATCTTCTGGATCCCATGCACCAGCAACGAGAGTGTTGAACAGGCGTATACAAGTATCGCAAAGAGAGTTGGTGTCGATGACACGAACCCAAAGGAGGTTAAAACCAACATCAAGAGTTACTTCAGTGAAGACAATAAAGGGAAATGGCTTCTTATTTTTGACAACGCCGACGATTGGGATATGTGGATGCCAAACAGCAACTCTGTCCAGCCTTCGCTCAAGGAATTTCTACCGCAACAAAACGAGAATGGCCGGATTCTCATCACTACACGCAATCACAAGCTAGCTGTCAGACTCGCGTCTGTTCAGGTGATCAGCATTGCCGAACCAGACAAATCGACAAGTGTTGACATGCTTAAAAATTTGTTGATCGAAAGATATTTGCTCAATGGCAGTTACGAAGCGGTTACTGACCTACTTGAGAAGCTCTCATATCTCCCTCTAGCAATTACCCAGGCTGCAGCTTACATCAACGAAAATCAGATTAACATCCCTACCTATATAGATCTTTTAGAGGAACAAGAGGGAGACACCATCAAGATTCTGAGCCAAGAATTTGAGGACGAAGGGCGATACAGCAACGCTCACAACCCAGTTGCGACTACTTGGTGGATATCATTTCAACAGATCGAACGCTCAAACAAATTAGCAACTCACTATCTCTCATTCATGGCATGCATCAATCCACGCGACATCCCCAAGTCTCTTCTTCCTGAGTCATTTCATTCACAGCCCATATCCAACAGGGAAAGAACTGATGCCATCGGAATCCTGAAAGCATACTCATTTCTATCCGAGCAAGCTAATGGTAACCTCTTCAGTCTACATCGGCTGGTACGTCTCGCTGCCCGGAACTGGTTGAGAAAAAAAGATCGGTTCAACCAATTCATATCCACCACTGCAGACCGGTTCGCTAAAGCATTTCCGAATGATGATCATACGAATCGAAGTCTATGGAGAGAATATCTGCCGCATGTCCTTTCTCTCATAAATGAGGCCGAGTTCAAAATAAAACAAGAAGATTATCTTGGCTTGGTTAAGACAGTTGGAGATTGCATGTATCAGGATGGCAGATATAATGAATCAGAAACATTGATTTCCTATGCGATGGAAATTCATCAAAAGAATAATAGCTTTGACGACCCCAATGCTCTACTATGCGCAAGTAAGCTAGCAAGTATAAATCGGGGCCAAGGACAATGGCAGAAAGCAGAAGAGCTAGAAGTGCAAGTACTAGAGACGCGCAAGCAGGTGCTAGGCCTGAAGCATCCTGACACCCTTACCAGTATGAACAACCTGGCACTCACCTATCAGAAGCAAGGCCAGTGGCAAAAAGCAGAAGAGCTGGGAGTGCAAGTACTGGAGACGCACAAGCAGGTACTGGGCCTGAAGCATCCTAACACCCTTACCAGTATGAACAACCTGGCACTCACCTATCAGAAGCAAGGCCAGTGGCAGAAAGCAGAAGAGCTGGGAGTGCAAGTACTAGAGACGCGCCAGCAGGTACTGGGCCTGAAGCATCCTGACACTCTTATCAGCATGGACAACCTGGCACTCACCTATCAGAAGCAAGGCCAGTGGCAGAAAGCAGAAAAGCTAGGAGTACAAGTACTAGAGACCCACAAACAGGTGCTAGGCCTAAAGCATCCTGACACTCTCATCACTATGAACAACCTAGCACTCACCTACCAGAAGCAAGGCCAGTGGCAGAAAGCAGAAGAGCTGGGAGTGCAAGTATTAGAGACGCACAAACAGGTGCTAGGCCCGAAGCATCCTGACACCCTTACCAGTATGAACAACCTGACACTCACCTACCAGAAGCAAGGCCAGTGGCAGAAAGCAGAAGAGCTGGGAGTACAAGTACTTGAGACCCACAAGCAGGTGCTAGGCCTGAAGCATCCTGACACTCTTACCAATATGAAAAATCTTGCTTATACGTTCAATTCTTTGGGTGAATCAGAAGCTGCCTTAAAACTCATGACTGAATGTGTTCAACGGAGAAAGGAGTGCTTGGGCCATGATCACCCTAGTACCATATCATCGGCAAAAACCCTTGCTAAATGGCAAGCCATCGAGGTCGCTTCCGCAGCAGAATCTTTAGGGTCATTCAAGGATGGTCAGGATGAACAAAGCCTTCTGCTTAAAGCAGCAACAAGCTCCACTATCTCATCAAATCTGAGACACTTCGATAGTGGATATGTCGATGAGGTTTCAAGTCCACAGATTGAGGGAACCCATGGTCAAATGAGTACTTATCACTTTGCTACGAAAGCAGCATCACCAAGCCCTCTTACTAAATCCCAAGACATCGAGCACTTTCCCTCTTTCCCCAACTCTGCCGGGTTATCGAGGCATCTGCGGAGTACACGGATCAGAAAAGTCTTCCATTCAATGAAAGATACAACTCACGGAATGCGTACCAGCTTTTCGGTGGACCTACGAAAGAACCCCCCTTCAAACCAGTGACCAGCCAAAATCCTTGATCTAGCGAGAACAGTGGCGAGATTTAGATTTTTTTCATTTTGTTCGGATATCTTGTTTTGTGTATTATGACAAATTGTTATTGTTTATTTTTATATGAACATGATTATATTTAGCATTTAAACATGAGTTCTGGCATACTTCGGCATTTATTTCTTTATTTATTTGTCTATAGAATTTTATAGTTATCATGCTTACATGGTCCCCGTGTAATAATAGTTTTAGAGCCTCCTTCAAGTTTCAAGACTCCTATTTTACTTCAGACGTATAATTTTATATGTTTCACCATGTAGACTAAGAGGCCTATTCCTACCTACCGTAGTTACAGACAGATATAGTTGACTAATCAGGGTGAAGTTCAAGTTTCGGGGAAGAATATTGTTATTTATAGCGATTACTACTTTACTCACAACGAACCGTGTTGTTGTCGTTGTTATTATTACCTTATGGTCGTCATCATATCAAGAGATTAACAGCTATCCAAGATACTGTACAAGAAATGGTATAGGAAGCGGCAGGGATTTAGTCCTGTTTTGGGGTGAGAGGGATGGATAATTGGGCGTGTAAGGTGGGTATGATCTAGCCTGGTATTTAAGCTGCCCCGTGAACTAACTGGATTATATATAGAGAAAGGCTGAAGGGAGTCAGTCCTCTATATGGACTCAAATCATGCTTGTTGACTCTGTCGACGTTGAGCATTTTAGGACGGATAACCTTTTCACCCGTGAAGTAGACATGAATTTCTCTATTTGGATATTTTAATGGCGTTTAATTCCTAGATAGTTTCTTCTTCTTCTTCTTCTTCTTCTTCTTCTTCAAGCAACCTGTCAAGAATCACCGAGTATCTTAAGTAGATGTTCTGCTCTACCAAATACACTGTTTCGATAGATTCTGATACTAATATTCTTTTAGATTACTTACTGCCTCGGGCAAACCGAGAGAATGCAGAGGCTATATATATATAGCTGGATCTATATCGTGTATCGTATATCTTTTACTCCATGACTGGACTATGTCACATACCAAGTGGTATGGATCATTAACTACTTTAGTGGATTCTCAATATGAGATTTATTATAATATTTTGAGTCAGGAGAAAAGAAAATCGTGCCTCTTTTACCAGTGTCTATTTAGTACATATTATTATAAACCTAGAAGTCCATGCCCATCAAATAACTATAAAACAAATTAGCAACTGTCGTCTCTTTTCTAGCTAGCGAGGGCCTTGCAAACCTTTCATAAATGCGCATGAACTTGGCGACAAACGCCTCAAGGTGGAAGATTACTTTCTATAGTACAGGTTAGCACCATAACTTCTAGAGTCATTTACAAGGCAAATTCTTACGCTGCCTTGAGTGATTCTATGCTCGTAAAATGCGGACCATTTGATGACTTCCGGCTTAAGAGCATCGTCAACTTTTTCAATAAGTTTGAATGTTAGAGTCTATGGAATATATTAGCGCGAGGCCTCTTTTTTCCTCCCAGAATTTATGAATGGGGATCAAACCTTCAACACTGTTGTAGGGGGGATACAGTGTGTCAAAAGATCGTATAATCGTGCGCGAACTTGTAACAACCGTGCTGGTGATCGCTCTGCCAGGATCTCATCTGCAACCAGACCGATAAGGGCCTCCCAGTCTGGGGGAGGGATAGGTGTATTATCCGTCACTTTCTCACTATTATCACGAATTCCGGTTAGCATGACATCGATCACAATTACGAGAGCAACAACAGCACAGAAAGTAGGGAACAATTCGGGTTACGACCGGGAGTCCAGACCTTTGGGCATAGATTGACTCGAACATGAGCAATGCACGTCGAAGATTCCGTCCACTTTCCTTGGCGATGCGCTTATTTAAACCGGAAGCCTCTGTCCAACCCTCTCTTTTCGCCGCAGTACTAAGAACAGTGCAGATCTGCTCTTCAGTCGGGGCAGCAACTCTGACCAGCAGAGTTCGCGAGCGGATGGGGGCAATGATATTGGAGGTGCTATTCGCCAAAAGGATCAACCGTAAATTGGGACTGTATTTCTCCATTGTCCGTCTGAGGGCTGCCTGTGCATCGCGAGTCAAATGATCTGCCTCATTGATTATTACCACCTTAAACCGCTGTTTCGCCGACAGATCGACCTGCTGCGTCTGCGCAATCTCCTTCAGCAACTCCTGGACAACCACGCGATCATAGGTGCCGACGTCGGAAGGTGTGATCTCTAAGTGGTAGACAGAGGATACAATGTTGAATTCTAGCTTTCGGTTGCTCGTTGTTTGAAAGACCCTGGAGTCAATCTTGATTTTCTCCACACCCGCGCCATAGAGCTCCTTGAGGGTCGCGATTGTGCGTGTTTTCTTTCCCGCTCCAGATGGTCCATACATGAGTAGGTGAGGGAAATCTCCGCTTTGAGCCTAAAATGGAGAAAGAAACAATCATTTGTGAGCAGTATGTTCCTCTGCGCGCAAAGGTAACGAGGGGATCATATCCTTACCAACGACTTTAAACGTGCGGAGAGGTCATGATGGTATGAAAGAGAGTCGAGGGTTCGTGGTCGTAACTTGTCGACTAGAAGAGCCATTTTGGAGCGGTAATGGGCTACAGCGCTATTTTCGCAGGGAAATATGAATCTGGAGTGATGGTGATGATGGTGGTGATAGATGATATGATTAGCAGCTCTCACGAAATCCCGACGCGTCGACTCGTGACACGCGAGTTTAATTGATGTATAAATTTGTGCGTTGTAGATTATTCATATTATGATTGGATTATGCACGAGGTACGGGGAATAATACGTAGTCATGTGGGCTACTAAGAATAGAAGGCAGAGACAGACCCATCCACTGTTTCCACACCGTAAAGCTTAAGATTTCTTGACAATTCACTTCACCATTTGACCCCCATCACATGCTCAAGTATCCCCTGGTCCTGATATGCTTTTGTCTATGACCAAGTGATAGTAGCTAACTACGGTAGGTTGTATTGTCCGGAGTAACAAAAGTCACTTATTTTCGCCGTTGCTCCGTCAACAATCGGTTTAATCCCCGAGCCCGAACCAGTAGGCGTCTAAGTTCTAACTAACCAAAGAGAGCAGTGATCTGGTCCCAAAGAGCCTAGGGGACCGATAGGAGCGAGATCGATCAACCCTAAGGTCAATACGGGCTACGAGAAGTGGGGTAAAGAGACCAAATATGCCCCCAGCTCATCTCGTTTGTATATATGTGTGTAATAACGGGCTGTCCAAGGAAGAAGCAGGGAAATTTGATTATCACCATCGAGAGTGCTCCTCTCTACCACCATCCCAGGTCATAGTGTTGTTGTTTACCGTGCTTGGCGTCATACTGTAATCCACTCCATTCGGGCGCCGCCACCATGGACTGGTGGCAAAGAAAGAGGGGGGTCGGCTTGTCTCAGACCAGGGTCTCTCGTATGGCTATTGCGCACGTTCATGTCAGATTCGAAGCAAAAGGACAGGATATCAAAAGGGGAGTGGTTGTAACAGAAACGTCGCTCTCGAGATCGCTATAGAACCGGAGAAAGCAGTCTGAGGTGTCTAGACCGTCTGTTTTTAGAACTCTTTAGAGAAATTTCCATGGTTCATGGGTCAGTTGTTCGTGAGACGGGATAGTAGTCCACAGCAATTAGTCCTGGTTCAGTTAGTTAATAATATATACAGAGTGCAACTCGTTAACTGGGTGATGGTTGCAAGAGAAAAGCGACAGTGGGTCTCCCAGCCTCTCTCTTCTTCCTCCTGTAATTAATCCATTTTATTCGTCTTCAGCTCCACAAGGCTTCATCATCCCAGCATCTTTCTTCCCCTTAATTTTTTTTTTTCTTTTCTTTTCCTTTTTGAAGCAGTCCTCTTGACACTTCATTCTTCTAAGAGCTTTATTAAGTCCTCCCTCTTCTCCCATCGCCATCTACTCTTTATTTTCTCCGATACCCGCCGATTCGCATTCTAGAAACCTGTCAGGGATCTTATATATTATTACCCACATTCCCTAACCGCCATCACCATCATCATCTCCGCATTGTTTCATCGTGTCGATCTCATGGCCTAAATTCATATATCCACCACCCCCCCATCCTTTTTCTTCGCTGGTGCGCTTGCTTGCTTCTCTCCATTCTATTGTACATACATATATACATACATACTAGAGTAGATCGATGCTACTGCGGGCAGTGCTATGGATCTCCTTGTCCGCTCCCAAATCGGCTCGAGCGGAGGTGAACGACCGCCGGTGTATAAAGCGGTCGGAATTTCGCTAGCTGTCGCTTCGGGTGTTTTCATCGGAGTCTCATTTGTGCTGAAGAAAGTTGGCCTTCTAAAAGCCAATGTCAAGTACAATGAGGAAGCTGGTGAGGGCTACGGTTATTTAAAGAATTTTTGGTGGTGGTCTGGTATGACACTGATGATTATTGGAGAAATCTGCAACTTCGTCGCTTACGCCTTCGTCGACGCCATTTTGGTAACTCCTCTGGGCGCACTCTCTGTTGTCATCACCACTATCCTATCGGCCATTTTTCTCAAGGAGCGACTCAGCTTTGTGGGCAAAGTTGGATGTTTCACATGTATTTTAGGTTCGGTGGTTATTGCGCTCAATGCACCAGAACAGTCATCTGTCGCAGATATCCAGGATATGAAGGACTACGTGATTGCGCCTGGGTTCTTATCTTATGCAGGTATTATTATTGTGGGATGTGCTATCACTGCGCTATGGGCAGGGCCTCGCTACGGCAAGCGGAGCATGTTCGTCTACATCAGCATCTGCAGTTTGATTGGGGGTCTGAGTGTGGTGGCCACCCAAGGGCTGGGTGCAGCCATATTAGCCCAGATTAACGGCAAGTCGCAGTTCAAGGAGTGGTTTCTTTATGTACTGTTGGTTTTCGTGGTTGCGACCTTGTTGACAGAGATTATCTATCTCAATGTGCGTTTCCCCCAGTCCTTCTCTTCTTCGTCGCTTGGCCATACTAATGAGCGTAGAAAGCGTTAAATTTATTTAATGCTGCGCTTGTCACCCCAACATATTACGTCTTTTTCACCAGCGCCACGATCATCACCTCCGCCGTTCTCTTCCAAGGTTTCAAGGGGACTGGAATGCAGATCGCTACTGTTATCTTGGGATTCTTGCAAATATGTTCCGGCGTCGTCTTACTACAGCTCTCGAAGTCAGCAAAAGACGTACCCGATGCCGCCGTCTTCAAGGGAGACCTTGATCAGATTCGAGAAGTCGCAACGCAAGAGGAACCCGAGTCTGAGCCAAAGGCTGACGCTATTCGTGGCACGGCGGCCATTATCCGCCGTCTCTCTACCCCACGCCGCAATATGGAAGTTGAAGAAGCACGCCGCTACATTCGTGAGAAACAAGAGGATCAACTGAAGCCGCCCGCTGAAAACGAAATCATTGAATGGGATGGTCTGCGCAGGCGCAAGACTGTTATTGGTCAAGGACCAACTATGACCCGGCCGCGAACACCGTCTGTTAAGAGCCCACTTCCCCCGTTGGGAATGTCCCGGTTCCCAGAAGATTGGTCCGAGAGGCCAGATACGCAACAGAGTGGACACTCGTTCATGGGTGGAGTTCGATCACGCGCATCCACTTTTGTTCATTCTCCCTGGAAGGCCATACCCGACGATCATGAATCGGGTCAACCGCCAGTTTCTCTATCGTCGATGCCATCAGATCGCAAACCTGTGGACACCAGCTACCCGGGACCTGTGTTAGAGCATGAGTATGGTACTGAAACACCACGGACTGTTTCATGGGCAGACGAAGAATCTGCTCATGCGAACACACTAGGACCTCCATCGCATGGTGCGCGACGTCAGTTTTCCTTCCATACCTTCTTCGGTCGGTCCAAATCGCCTGGTGAGCCTTCTACTACTCCCAAGAGCCCTCGCGCAGCGCACGGCATCCTTCGACGGAGTGACGAACCCAAGTCGGCCACGGAAGAAGAACGGCTTGGACTCGTCAAGGGGGATTCACGGGTGGATTATGCAGACGAGAAGTTTGACAAGATGGATTTAGACGACAGCTTAGACTCAGATGAGGAGGAGGATGATGGCGATCGTTCAGAACCTCTACGGTCTGGCCATCGTTTGCTTACTGGTGAGCCTACCTACCCACAGCGCCTTCGAGTGAATCCACTACCGCCACTCCCTGATGAGGCGCCGCTAAATGAATCATATGGAAGGGAACGAGCCGAGTCGACCAGCAGCTCCGAGTCACAGTTAAGGCAGTCCCGTAGGCAGAGCGGATGGCGACGGCATGAATCAACTAGTAGTGGGGAGAGTGGACAACGGTGGGCATTTCTTTAAGTACATGAGATTTATACGATATGTTATGACATGATAATGTTTGAATGTAAATAATGTGACATGAGGGTATCATAGACTAATGAACAAAATACAAAAAAAACATATACAAGCAATCCTCCACTAGTAACCAAGAATTACTGCATGAATGCAAGCACACTCTTCTGATTCGACAACAAATTGATCGCGAATCTCGTCTCTGGAAGTCGTTTACCAGCTTTAATACTATCCAGAACCCTAGAAACCACCAACTTATGAGCAAACTACAGTCCCCAAGTCAAGAAAGAGAGAAAGAAAGAAAGAAAGAAACATTAACTCACCATTCAACCCCAATAATCTTTATCCCCCTCCATCCACCCCTCTGGATTTCCTTCTGTATCTTCCCAGCCGCCAAACCACCCCCGGCTCCAGCACCCCGTCCAGGCCCTCGATTCGGCTTCCCAATAATAACATGCGTTACCCTTCGCGACAACGACAACGCCAGCGTTGCCCCATGCGCAACAAGTAACCCCTTCAATTTATGATCCGATATGACCGGCGTCGTCTGTCCGTTGATATAAACCGTTGCTCCACGTAGAATATCAGACTCTTTGTGTTCATCTTTTCTTCTTGCTTGCACCTGTTTGCCATCATTGGGTCTTCGTTCCTGCTGTTCTTCCGTTCGTCGAGGGTCAGCTGTCTGTTCAGCAGCAGACGAAGACGATAAACGTAACGCATTCGTCACTTCTTCCTCTTCTCCTCCGGGTGGCCCCATCCTGGTTGTTATTGTTCCAATATTTTGTTGCTGCTGCTGCTGCCGCTGCACCTTCAATTGTCTCCCATCAAGACCAGAGCAAGTAGCGCCAGCACTAGCACCAGAAGAAAGAGATGAAGAAGAAGAACCACCCTTATTAACCCTCCACATACTCCTAATATCCCACTGTCTCGAATCATCTCCATCAACCCCAACCCCAACCCCCCTCTTCCTCCCCCTCCCATTCACAGATGTACCATAATCCCAAACCCACTCCCCCTCCTCCTCCCCACGATCATCCAACCCTCCTACCGCAACCGACTCATCTCCCTTCCCAGTAGAGGCTCCGACTCCTGCCAAAGTACAATCACCCGTTCGTAACTGGTGCGCTAACTTGGCCTCACGGGTTCGTCGCCATGCAGTGCCCGGTGCGGTCTCGGAGATTTGGTGGCCGGTTGAGGAACTATTCCATGGGTCGAAGCGGAGGTGGTTTGTTCCTGTTGTCATTTCTCTCTCTCTCTCTCTCTCTCTCTCTTTCTCTTTGGTTTTGGTTTTATTTTTATTTTTTAAATTTATTTTCTTTCTTTTTTTCGTAGTTCTTGGATTATTAGAAAGAGGGGTGAGGGTTATGTGTTGGGGAGGGGAGAGGGGAGAGGGGAGGGGGGGTTGTAAAATAGGTAGGTTGTTGGTTGGTTGCCTGGGCAAGAGAGGGAGGGCAACAAAAGGGAAAGAAAAAAAAAATAAAAGGAGGAAAGTTAGAAAAAAATCTTGGTACTCTTTAGAGAGACATGTTTTAAATTTTGCATTTGTATGTATAACTATAACTATTTCTATATTTCTATATAGTACCTGAATATTTTTTTTTTACTATTTCGTTTTTAACTATAGATTAGTCTCTAGATTTTATTTGAGGGGGCGTTTTTAAACTACGTAATGATCGCTGGATCGACCTAAAAAAAAAGTTGATGTATCACTTTTCTATTTATTTTTTAAGGGGTTCGTCACATGCAAAACAAACTATTTTTTGCTTTTATTCATTTATCCCCCCTCTCTTTTTGATATCAATATAAAAACGCATATTCGTCGACTACTACCATTTTTGCACACTGTCATTTCTATTTTATAGAATCAGACTATTCAATGCTATGGTATTCTCCCACCTCTATTAAAAACAAAACGAGGGGGGAATATATGTACACTAGCTATAATACAATCCCATCTATGCGCCAAATCATGTCCAACGTGCTATGGTACATCTATGAATCTTAGACTGAGGTAGGAGGGGGGAGGTTAGGTAGTTTTCTCATCCAGGATCCGATGAGTGAGATCCCGGATAGGCAATGCGGAGGAAAGTAGAAAGACTCCTCAGCTTTCTTTGATTATGCCACTCAGGGAGGTCATTTAGGGCCTACCCACAGTTCATCTGCGTTGAGTAAAAATTGAATAGATATAGATAATGACTGGCCCAGACGAAACATCAAAGGGCGCGATCAATTCGTGGGAATCGGTTTAAGCACACCATTATCATCATATCGCGCTTCTACTAGACGTTAGCCCCCGGATCTAACCCTCTGACAAATATTCGTTCGGAAAGATATCCTTACTAAAGAACGTATAGGAGAGCGTAATAGTATCAATACCCTTCATCGCCGGGTCCTTCACAAAGTCCGGATCAATGAAGAAGAAAACAGGCATGTCAACCGATTCACCAGCGTTCAGCTTCTGCTCCTCGAAGCAGAAGCATTGGATCTTACTAAAGTACGGCGCCACTTGACCGGGGGTAACGCTATATGTTGCAACACCGATGATATCAGAGGGTCCCTTATTGGTAGCAGTGTAGAATGCCAGTGCAGTCTCCCCCGGTAAGACACGGACCTCACGCTGCTGCGGTGTGAATTTCCAAGGTAGCACGTCAGATACCGATCCATTGAAGGTAATTCGGAGGCGACGAGAGTCCGTCACTGGGGTTACGCGTGATGATGTGTCGCCGTCGCCCGTTCGGTGTGTGAGAACTGGTTGGCCGTTCCAGCCGGTCTGCTGACAGATCTAATAGGTCCAACCCATCTTTAGCTGCTTGTATCGCAAAGGAGGGAGTTTATTCGCAACTTGTCGGTACAAACCATTTTGTATAGTGGGACAGAGCCATAGGCGAGGGAGACGGTTCCGAGGATGAGACTTAGGGTATAATACCTATCGCATATTAGTCACATATCCATGGTATCATACATAAAATTCGGGTTAAACCTACATCGTAGAGGCATTTCTTTTTTGTGACTGAGGCGAATTATATGGGGATGGTCGCTGTTGACGCAAGCACGGATTGCAAGTGAAATATCTCCTGCCCGCTTCCGCACATCGAGTGGGCGCATGAACCTGGCCGGAAACACGGGATCCCAGTGATGGGAGCCCTCCCCATGAGGGCATCAATCGAGAAAACATGGCGGTTAAAGTGGTGTTCGAACGGGTACAAACGGAGAAACAAGCACCTGAGCATCGGAGTAGACAAGGGATTTAGCATCACGTGAGAATATCTTGGCAGATGTCTCTCCACTCCCCTTATCGATAACAGATCAAAAAATATCTTATCACCCACTGTATGTAACTACACCTAGACATATATGATCGACTTCACCTTTCCACACTACTAAGACACACATTGAAACTCCTATACGGATATAACATATGGAGCTGGGTAGCTAGACATATCCCATGAATGAAGCAACTAGGAACTACGAGGCGGTCAACCCTAACTACCCAGCTCATATAACACTAGCTCTCGAGGGCATGCAGTAGGATTAGATACTAGGCAATTATTTAAGAGGGCAAGGCATCCCCTGTTTCTATGGTGTCTCAAACGGTGCGTAGTTCCACAATGAATAGATCTTCTTTAAAGAGACTATTACGCCTTATGGTGCAGTGTTACAGGGTACCATTGGAATTAGGACTAGGATAAACGCAAAAAAATGCTTAACCTTAGCTGATGGATTGGCCAGCAAACCACTCAAAGATTCAAAGAATAATCATACAATAACACAGTCGAGGGACAACGAAAAGATAGAACCGCACTCGGCAGTTAGTTCAAAATACTTCTGCCGATCCTGCCGAAGACACCACGAACCATGTTGGAGCGCTCCTGAAGAGAAGTAAGGAGGATAGCTGCACTGACAGCGAAAGCAGCACGTTCCCGATATTGATACTAAAATTAAAAATTCCAATTCGTTAGAGCGTTGAGCCTTGATAGTGATGGGGGGAAAAAAAGGTCTCCCGAATTTTAGAGAGGACAAATGAGATTCAAGAAAACAAGACAATCGTCGGAGTAGTGTAACCATCCCGAGCGGGGAAATGGTTCCAGTCCTGAGGGGTTTCATTAATCATACCTTTTTATCATAAAATCTAGGGAGCACGGTTGCTGCAGCTCTAGGTGCCACAAACAATGCAATCTCCTGTCGTTTCCGTGCGTGTTCAACAAGAATACTCCAACCACACATAACACAACCAGCTCCAACGCAGAGTCCAGAATCCCACATCAATGGTGTTACGGTTTCATTTTTAAAGATTTTGGGACCGATTCTCGTTCTAGAGAGGCAGACAGAGTAGTAAAACAAGCTCACAAATGCAGCAAGAAATGAAGAGGAGCGCGCCGCGTCATATATTGCCCGACGTAATGACTCCATTGATTTCATTGACCGAAGGCGAAATGCAATCTGCAAGGGAATATAGGTCGCACAAGCAAACTTGAATGTTCTGAGAAACCGGGAAATAGCATGCTTCTCACAGCTAGGGCCACAACCCATGTGTACCATTTCGCATGGGATGGGAGCAGTTTTAGCTGGATCTCCCCACTCTATGGGCCAGCCATAATCCCTGCACATTGACTCGAGAAGTGGTGCCTGGCCAGTATCCTTTCCGTAAACAAAGGTGCCCCGCCTCGCCCGGCGAAGAGCTTCAATTAAACGATTATCCACCTTCGCCACCTCTCCAATCCACTTTCCATAGGACTTTGGCAGTCTTTCAGGGAGATAGAACCATGCCCACATAACTATAGCCGCACTGGCAGCAAAAACTGCAGAGTCTGCAATACGAGGAGCGATGGGATCTGCCAAAGCCCGGCGAGGGTGGGATTTTCGCGAGTCTCGCCATCTTGTCCAGATGATACAGCTTATCAGGTCAGCAGCTCTAGTTACACTGAAAAGAGTGAGATCCATAGTTCTCCCAGCGAATTGAGGGCGGGTGTATTGGCCAGGGTGGTTTGTGCTTGGGCCGACACCCATCCCACTGCCTGCCTCATCTTTAGACCCACTATAGACTCTCTGCAAATTAATAGGTTTCTGATTCAAAAGCTGGAAGCTAAACCAAGCAGATAAAAAGGCAGCAGCAAATCGAATCAACCGAACAGCCCCCCTGGACTTCAAAAAGTTGGAGTCTGTACCAAAATTACGGCAAGCTTTCTCAATTGCTTTTAGTAGCAATAGTGGGAAGGTAGTTGAGCCTCCCACAAGCACAGCACAGAAAGTCGGGAAACTGTCCAAGCGCAGAGCACTGGTTAATGCATAAGATAGCTATAGCGCAAAAAAAAATATATATTTAGTAAGATTCTTTTCGTAACTAATTCAAGCCACGAGAAACCCAACTAATTGGAATATACCTCTTCAAGTTTTTGCTTGTGGCTTATTTTATTATCTTTCCAGATAAGCCGTAAGCTGTTTAGGATTTTAGGGGTTGTTGAAGACAGGTATCCCAAGGCATAAGCTCGCAGGACACTGTGACATAGCACAAATACCAATCAATAAAGCTCACAGTAAAGTCCAAAAAAAAAAAAATAATGTCTGGGGAGAGGGGAAATCCAATTTCCACTACGTTGCATGCGAGCAACAATGATATAGGAACGGGTTGTACTTACGGCCGGAGCAGTTGGACTGTCTTCGGATGGTTGCAAGAGAGAGCAGCAGAATAATCCATTGTGTATGATTTAGCTCATGACCATTGCTGGTTGTGCAAAAGCTAAGCGTTATCAAAGGAATTGTACCACTTGGGGCCGATTTTTTTTTTTTTTTTTTTCGGGGGGTTTAGTCTCAAAATTCACTTCACCACGGTTTCCAATCAAAACCAGTATACAAGGGTAGGGATAAAAGCCGAGTCGATATCGGTTGTTCAAGATAGAATCGGAATGGAAAAACAACCAACGCAAGCCATTGGTTGAACGATCAAAAGGAGGGGTGAAAGGGGGGAAATCCTTGCAGAAATTAAAAATAATAATAAAAAAAAATAGAACTTTAATCGAGTGTTCGCATTATTACGGAAATGGGAAACTAACAGTGTTGTTGGAGCTTTACGACGTCGCCTAGTTAGGATGATCTGCCGTGGTGCCGATGTCACACAAAGCCGACCTCGGTCCCGGGAAGAGACGACTATGTTATCGTTAAATAATAATCTGCAAGGTCAAACTGGTTCAGGGGTAACTAAGAGTTATTTGAAAGCTGCGGACTAGAGAAAGGGGTTGGTGGCGATCGTGGCTGCTATGTCTGTCAAGGCTTAGGAAGGTCGGGGGTATCAATTCACCCACAAAAGCAGTCTTGCGTCCCCTAGTTGGTAGGTATGGTGTGGGGCATGAACTGCAAAATGCAAATTAATCTAAATTTGAAGGAGGGGGATCAAAAAAAAGAAAATATTTAAAAATAAAAGAGGTTGTCAGAAAAGCTGACCGCGCGGACCGTCGTTCCACGGAAAGCCTAAGGAAACAGGAGGGAAAAAGCTAAAGATGGATGCTCTGCGTATAGGAAAATTAAGAAGCTTTGGAAGGATGGAATGCATGTAGTGGTATAGGGTAGCCAATTGCAGAAGATGAAGCGAGATAATGGATCATCACTATTAGATGGAGTTCGATTGTTAAACGTCGTAGAAAGGTTGGAACGAGGCACTCGCAAGGGATGCTTCTTTTGGGAGACCCTTCCATCCAACTTGGAAATCCGCCCGGGCCCACCCATGACAGCGACGTTACTAGATCTCCGCCTGTCAGACTGGGAGAAAGAGGGTATTTTTTGTATTTCTGTTACGTCACGCGACATGAAGAGGGCGTTTGCATGTGATCGGTTAGAAGTGGAAAGGACCGACGGAAAGCCATGCTCTCGCCGCCATCTGGCTGCTATCTCCAGATTCCGTCGTCATCTTTCTTTCCCCTCGACTCTTAGATTCAATGCGGGGGATGTGCTTTGTTCTAGTGGATCTTGTTACCTATTATAACTCTTTGTCCTGGACACCCCAGGCCGTCCCCAAGTCATTTTAATTTCATTCCATACCCACAATCTAGTCTATACGATTTTAGGGGAAGAGCAGGAAAAAAAAAAAAAGTGGCATCCACGCACAGTCTAACGGTCGACGTCGACACTAGAGTTTAAAAACCCAGACAGTTCCTCTTTTGTATTGCCACTTTGGATCAAATCGAATCTTTAGCATCTTTCCAGTCAAGGCATGCCCAGATTGTCTCTTACGGCGCTGCTCGCGACAAGTAGCAAATCCTGGTGAAAGTGCCTCGCTGTTATTGTTGCTAGTATTTACTATTACTCTTGCTATTACCAAACCACCACTACACTCCACCTCGTTGCATCAACCCTACCATCGGCCCTATGATGATCAATATGAATATGAATGGGAATGGGCACCGTACCGGGCATGGTAACCCTCATGCCGGCCCATTTGGCTGTATGTATTCCTTTCCCCAATACTACAACCAACTCTAATCCGAACTATTTCCAGATGCCTTTCCCGACACACCATACGAACCTGCTCCGGCGTCACCACTAGGCCCAGCGCTTCTCGATGATAACGAATCAAACATGCTCGATAATTTCTTCACAACTATGAATAGCAACCCTTTTGCTAATGAATTCTGGTTAACTGGTCCACAAAGTAAACCTACTTTTGACTGGTCAACCGAACTTCCACCCACATTTGAAGGGTCAACTACATCTCTATCTCAACCTCCTCTATCTCATACGGGTATCGATAAACCTATCGGTATTATTCCTGACAATTCCGGAACGAGTTCAGATATCGTTGCTGCAGCCTCCATGCTTTACCAAAATGGGGTCAACGGGTCAGAAATAAGTTCTTCCTTTGTCAACCCATCACTCTCAGCATTTGCAGACGTCGATCTAAGTCGGCTAAATGGAGGTGGTAAAGATCAACACAATGGTCATTTCACCCTTAAACCCCAAACAACAACATCGTCTCGTACACATCTCCCTATAGGGTTTCATACGTCAAAAATGTTTTTTGATGTGCATGAGCCGATTTCCCCAGAGCGGCAAGCTTCCGCCAAAGTACGACCCCTTCACTGGGGTTCTGATATCAGCTTCATGGACCAGGGGTATATCGCGCCCCCCGATCAACCAAATGAGGAACAGCGAACCAAAGAACTCCTTGACAATTTGGAATGTCTTGAGCCCCAAAGCAGCGCCGCCAACACTCGAGCGCCAAGCCCAGAGCGTATCACACACACCTACCATGGCTCATGGCCCGACACCGGGGCAGTCGCCCACCTTCACAGCCTTAGAAAGGATTATAGTGATGATATAGATGATTCATCCCAGCCAAGAAAGAAGCAAAGAACACTTATAAAGGAAGAAGATGACGAGAACTCGTCTGGAGATAGCTCCAGACCAAGGTCGCGGCGAACAAAAGGCTCATCTCGGCGAATGTCGAACGATGCAGTCCGAAAAGCCAGACTTTCACAAAGTGCAAAACCTCCGCGAGAAAATCTAACTGAAGAACAAAAGAGGAACAATCACATTCTCTCAGAACAAAAACGCAGAAACTTAATCAGACAAGGGTTTGACGACCTATGTTCGCTTGTACCTGGTTTGAAAGGTGGAGGTTTCAGTAAGAGTGCGATGCTCACTCAGGCTGCTGACTGGCTGGAGGAAATTTTACGTGGCAATGAAATCCTCAAGGCACAGCTTGCGGATCTAAAAACCATGAATGGTTTGGTGATGCCGCGCTAAAAAAAAAAACTGCTTCTTTAATGTGACAACGATATATTCCCCCACCCAAAAAAACATGGAAGAAAGGAAAAATCAAAAACCAAATCGAGAGTCCCCATGCGACTGTGTTTTTGTCTTTTCACTTTTTCCCTTAACCATTTTCTCTGAAAGCGATTTAGCGGTTTAGTGGATGCAGGTTGTATTAGTGGGGTTACAGGCGTTATAATGGGGCAATCATGACCTGATTTATGATAATTTACTGACAATTATGTTTCTAATATTGTATTGATATATAGTTATTTATATCCTATTGTAGGTATACAAAATATTGTATGCTATAGAATTGGTCAAGAGAAGATAATTCCATGACATCATCCTTATCAACAATGTTGCTGAAATTTGCATGTGCAAGTTGTGTTTACAAAAGTAGTTTAGTCTGAAGTTATTAGCATGTGACGATTATGCAGGTAAAACGCGTCAATCGGAGTAACTAACAATCTACCCCCTCACAACAGAACCCCATTCAAATACAAACCAACCTTCAAGTTGACATTCTACATTGAATACTTGAAATAGTCCTCACTCAAGCGTCTGAGTCTAATTCCTAACTATTCTCAATGCCGCCCAAACGAAAGCGCTCGAGCGATTCGCCTGACCAAGAAGACAACCATGCACGCAAGCACCGATATGCCCACCTTAAACCCCATATACGACAGGTATCGGAACGAACGATAAAATCCAAGTGGTCTACTCTCCCCGAATCTGTCCAAGATAGAGTTCGCGATATGTTCCGTGCTCTTGAACGTCCTGTCATAGTACGCCACCAGAATGACCGCAAACGCTCTGAGGCTCAGGCGGCGGTTCAGGCCGTTGTGAAAAAGTATAGGATCTCTCAAACAATTAGGCCCGATTTGAATTTTAGCTGACGTCCTTTTTTAATCAAAAGCCTGGGGAAGCGATTACCCAGAATGCCTTTTCCTCCATTAACCAAAGATTCCATTTTTGAATACGAAGCCACCTTAAAGGAACATGTATGAAGCGCCAAAATCAATTCGAGAATAACACTAATATTCAAGTTCCTAGTGCGCTTTGGAAGATTCACTCTCTACCGTGACGGATAGCATCAACTTGCTGAAGGCCGAAATCGCGAAGGAAGAGGCCCTACTAGTGAAGGAAACGAAACAATTGCATGAAATGGAAAAGAATACCAAACGCGTCGAGGCAGAAAGAAAGAGGCAAATGAAAAATGTATTATTTCTCTCATGTCAGCAGGTTAGGTCGCTAATTGTTGCTTAGGAACATCCCATCCTCCGGCAGCTCAACGAAACCTTTGATAAACAGAGCACTAAACCAGCTGATTTGACTATTGCGAGTGGAGATTCCAAAATAAGCTTTGATGAAGTAGGTATATTCAACCTGGGTGCATGCATTCAATGTTGTTAACTTGCATTCATTAGCTCGAGGCCGACCCTGAAGTTGCAACTCTACTGAGGCAGTTGAACAACCATTTGAAATCCATGCAAACTAATACAGCTCCCCTTTCCGGCCTAAAGGATGCAATTACACGATCCCATGCAGCATTGAACTTGGCGACCATGCCTGATGACTGATTCAACCCTACAATGCTCTGGATATCAAAAGTTTTGATCCACTTTAGGTCAACCCCAAAATACCGGCTATTCCGAAATTGGAGCTAAACCCCCGCTTTATTGGTACAACATGAGAGCTTGGAAGTGAGACATTAGATTCTAGGCTAGTTGGCATCCATTAAGGGATCTAGCCGGCTTACAGTAGATCGACGTCCCCTTTCCATCTGTTCATATCGAGGTACAACAGCTAGGGTGCACGGAAGAGCCAGAAGCCCCAGGCTTATGGTGTAAACAGTTGGTAAGCGCCACTTTTCTTCGTCAACAGGCTGTAACACCACAGAGCGTTAATTAGACATGGAAACCAACAAAACATGCAAGTGGAGGAGAGGCAATTTTTGTTAAGTCCTTTTACAATAATGATATTGAAGGGGGTAATTATCCCTCACAAAAGAACGGTTGATATTAGCCATATCATATCTAGAGAGTAGCTAGCAGCTAGTGAACCGTTGTGATGGTGTACTTTTAGTGAAACTTGGTTACCAGATACCAACACGACAAGTCTTCAAAACTGTAATAAATGTAATAATCCCAGACTAAATAGGAAAAATAATATTGTCCTTGTTCGTCCTGAGAATGTAGATATATATATATATATAAAACAAATGTACCAAACCGAGGCATTTTGGCCGCACATGGAGGAATCCAAGAGGTCCTGTGTACGACCTCCGAGGCTGCAGGAAGAACAAGCTGGGCCTGGAAAGGGCGAAGGGTTTCCCGCCCGCTGCCGTTATGGCTTTACCCAATACGGAGAGGATCGGGAATTGGAATTTGGCTGCCGAGCGGCGACCACAAGTCCCGCCCTCAGCGGGGAACCTTGAATCGAGTTGATCGTTGTCGCATGTACCAGCTACCTACTTTTCTCCATTGCAACTTGTGTTTTAAGATACGCTTTCTCTCCTTTGCTGGGTTCCTCTCTGCCCCTGCAGGTCCCCATCCGGCCTCCCTTTTGTGTTCCAATCAACAACGGCAGCGACAGCAGCGAGCCGGTCTCTGCGCAACAACTTTTGCGCCCATCGATCAATGACCGAGAAAACCACTGCGCAAACGGGTACAAGCCCAGTCCAGCCATCCAGTAATGGGACAGGTGAAAAATCAATCTCCAACAATATGACAGACACTATTTCACCTGGAAACAATGACTCAAAAGATATCACACAAACATCTTCGCCATCGAAGGCTGAAAATGCCGTGGGGGCTCGTTCGAGCCCAAAGAAGCGTCGCAAAGTCAATCATGGTAAGTAAACCTTCTATATCATGCGTGTTATTGGAATGATAACAGCGACCCCCTACATGTCCTTCTCGTGTTTATTTTACTTTTTGTTTATTTTCATGTTACCACCATCGAGACACGTTGCTAATGAGGGTGCCACGCTTGCAGCATGCGTCTACTGTCGGCGATCGGTAAGCCTTGTCCAGTGGAAATTCTTGCCAACTTATTCTCTCCCCCTCCTCACCCCACCCCCTTTTCTTTTTATCGTGGCAGGAAAAAGAAACCTTTTTCACGAGAGATTTTTTTTTATCTCTCATATTATCATATTTACATAAACCTATTTGCTGACGGAAGGTCACTTGCTCACGTGTCACAGCATATGACTTGCGATTCGGTAAGACTTTCCACTTACTTTACCCACACGGCTTTCGTGGAACATATTGCGAGTTGGCTTCCATAAGGATAGGTAGTAGTAGTCGCTGACAATCATATCCCGGAAATTAAAGGAACGACCGTGCACTCGATGTATAAAGCGGAATATCGGCCACCTCTGCCACGATGAACCCAGAGAACCTTCTAAACGGTCACGCAGCGAACACGAGCAGTCGGCTGCAGACGAGGAGGGCTCTTCAAACAATGAATATTCAAATGTCCAAGGGATGCCTAGAAATGTTGATGTCCAAGATGCTGCCGGTCAGCAGATCCTCGCCGACGGCACTATGGGCCTTTCATCATCTTCTGTGAATGCCGTACAACCCGGGCCTATGCCTTCTTCTACAGGTCAGAACCTTGGCGCCACTTCTCAACAACGTAAGCTTAAAAAAAAAACAAAAAAAAAAAGGCCTGACCGCCCTATATCTTTCGCTTCTCTTTTGCTGATATATTATTACCACAGTTCTTGGCTACAATGAATGGCTTGGTGGTCACCAAAGTCAATTCCAAGACATGCACACTTTCCACCCTTCATACATGTTCAACGCACCCGAAGTTACGCATGAATACAACCTTCTGGGCGATTTTCTGAGTAGTAGTCTATTGGATGATGGGGTAATGTTCCAAAACGACGATATGCAACGAATGTACTCAGACCCCACGTTAATCAACTCCATGGCGGCGCTTGGTGGGTCCAACACAGGCCTGCTGCAACAGTCTCAGCAGCCCGTTCAGCAGCCCCAAAACAACCAGCCCTCAGGCGACACAGTATCTGGTCCAAGTGCTGTTGTTGGTAACGATAAGGCCAGAGAAACATACTACATGACAGCGGCAGATCCCTCTGGCTCTGACCCACCTGAGGAGCGAATGAATAAGCTTCTAAAGGCCAAATACGATGCCGGTCTCTTAAGGCCATTCAATTATGTTAAAGGCTACGCGAGGCTAAACCAATATATGGAGAAACATTTACAGCAAGCATCAAGGCAGAAAATTCTCAGACAACTAGACAAATTCCGACCCAAATTCCGAGAGAGGATGCAGAGCCTAACAGATATCGAACTCATTCTAGTCGAAATGTGGTTCGAGCGAAGCCTGATGGAATATGACCGTGTCTTTGCCAGTATGGCCATTCCCGCTTGCTGCTGGAGGCGAACGGGTGAGATATTCCGAGGCAATAAAGAAATGGCAGAGTTGATCGGTGTTCCAATTGAAGTCCTACGCGACGTGAGTTCATCCCTTGTAAAGTTTCGCCCCGCCATAGAGCTATGTGTCGCTTACAAACTTCCATGTACCAGGGCAAGTTAGCAATTCATGAAATCATTGTGGAGGATCAACTTGTGAGCTACTGGGAGAAATTCGGTGCCATCGCTTTTGATAATACACAAAAAGCGATGTTGACAAGTTGTACGCTTAAAAACCCCAACTCGAACAATCCCGGGGACGGGATATCTTGCTGCTTCTCATTCACTATTCGGAGAGATAATCACAACATGTAAGTCACCTCAAAATTTTTCAGATTTATCCATCTCAATCTGACTAGATTCAGTCCGTCGCTCATTATCGGAAATTTCCTACCATCACAACGGAAAAAATAAGGCGGCCCCCTTTTATTTGAACATAGTGTTTTGTTTTTGAACGGGTTGGCGCTAGGGCATCTCAAATTCTATCTTCCAAGTTTATAATGGGATCTATTCTCTTTCTTTGAACACATTTATTTTAGCAGAAGGAATTTCGGCATCGTGGACCAGTCTTTTATATACCATTTCCCGCGCATCACAGTATTTTAAACTGTACCATATACTCAAAATCATGTACGCCTGTTTTAACCCCAGTTACCTGTTCACGTAGAAATGGACCTGTATTTCCCTGGTACCTATCAAAAGTACTAGCCTCCTTTGATTGAGCAATTAGTGGTTGCATTATCATGTGCCTTCTCATTCAGGAAGGGCCTTCAGGAAGTGAATCTACTCGGTTCACGATTCAATTACGACTCTCGATATGCATCAATAAAATGGCTACCGAAATATCTCACAACACCAAAAGCCAGGTAAATGCCGTACTAGGTAAGTGTATATATGCGTCTAACAGGTTATGAAATGTACATACCTCCATAGATAGCTGACTACCCAAACCTCAGCATGTGCCAGAGAGCTACAGAGTAGAATGTCTGATACTGTTGAAACCCTTCCCCCGAATCACCACCTATCGAATTTACTCGATGAATTCCTTAGTAATTTTCCTCTATTTCTCGAAAACACTCCTACCACTATACGCCGCGAATTGGATGACGAAGGGACGAAACTCTGGAATATCTGCCTCCGCCGAATGAACACTTTCGGTCATGGAACTGATAGGAGTAGTTTATGCAAAGGTATAATAATTGTAATTTTTCATGACTCCAAGTCGTCTACATTGCGCTAATATTTACCAGTCAAAGCACTTGCATATACAATGCTCGAGGCTGCTGCGCCAAAGAGCTGTCAAGGTGGGTATTCTCCTGGGTTTTACCAAAATTCAGCACTAATGGATGAAAATTTAGGCAGCTACAGAAGCTTAGAGCTTGCATTCAAAATTGTTACCATGTGTATAGGTACTAAACCCTACTGTTATTTGAAGGTTTCCCACTTTCTAGCTAATCGGACCTCGTACGTAGATCATAAATTCCTTGACCTCAGCCAGAAGATTATGGAATCAGCAGCTACAAGATTAGATATGATTGAAAAATCAAGCATGATGGATAACAAACTCGAATTAGTGGCGTGCACTACCGAGTACTATATGCTTAGAATCAACCTAGTATGTGCACAGTTCAACTTGACCCAATATATATCATTGTATGCATGGCTAAGCACAAGAGTCCAGTGTTGGGCCCAGGGACGCCCGGATATCGCAGATCACCTTTTTTCAAAAGTCCCGGAAATATACTTACAGGTGCAGCAGAAGCTGGTTGTGGATACCTGTTACAAGATTGGGCATCTAGCTCTCTCCTTGACCCAGTACGACATCGCAATAACGTGGTTAGACAGGGCACTAGACACATTCCAGTTATGTCTAGAGGGAGGTCATCAAGAATCTAACCGAAGCTCGAGGGATAAAAAGTTATTGATTGTTAATGCACTTGGTAAATTTGGGCCTCCTACATTGTTGCCTAGATTCTTTGGTTCTCTAATAGTGGACAGCAGCTCGGGCAATTCTCCAAACCAATGGATATTCCGATAGTCGCCTTTGCAGATTGATAGACTTGATGAAAACTGTGAGATTTGGTCCGCCCTAAGTGACCGTTTTCTAATCACCTCTTGAGGAATCTGGCGATTCTTTTCCCGTTCTGTTGATTCAACTCGAGGTTCTCAGCAGAGCCAGCTCAAAGTATGACGAGTATCTTGAAAGTAAGTTTTTTCGAGTCCCTATGTATGATCCTACCATAGAAAGAGTAAAAAGGCTGAATGAGATTAGTACTCAAGGCTTCTATTGAGAAGATGGAGCCAGACGATAAGAGCTTCAAATTGTAAGTAATTAGTATTAAAACCAATGGTATATTTCTCTCTTAACCACGAATACAGAATGCTTTATTATGCTCTAAAGCTTGCACCGGTGAAGTTAGTCTATATGGTTCTTATACATATAGATCTCAACCAAGTTAACACCTGCCAGCATAGATGCCTCTATTCAAATCTCAAACAGGCTTTTAGATAAACTTGCACTGGCTAACCGAATTAACCAGAAGTATTGGATGGAGCAAATATTTGTCTCTATCATACGGATATTGACAAACCCAGATGCCGCGCCAAACAACCATCTCACCCTCGCCGACGCAGTAGTTTCTAAGTTGAACGAATACGGCCATAATCAACTGAGTGACGAAGGAACCTATGCTTCTCTAGTTGTAAGTGTATATATCAAAAGGCCAACGACAACTCAAACGCTAATACTCCAATAGCTCATCTGGAAATATGTTGATCATTCATTATCTCAACGCTTGATCTCCGTGGAAGAACAATGGTGCTGCTACGTCCTTGACCATGATTTTTTCCAAATGACTCCCGACTTGAAGAAAAAATTCTTCCGGTAAGCTAAGAAATATAAATATGAGATGGTGGGCTAATGGTAGTGTAGGAAGCTAGTATACTGCGCCACTGAGAATGATAACTCGACAACGATAGATAAGATATTCAACCGAGCACCAAAAGAATGCATATCCTGCCCCATGACACTATATTTTCTCTACGGGCTAAGTCTTCGGGCTGGAACCGATTCGCAAGGTAAGCGAACTCAGAACCTTTTTTCCGAAATCTGCTTCTAACTTGAATTTAACAGCATGCACATATCTTCAATCAATCTATCAGCTAAGCACAGACGCTACTTATGTTCATACCAGCCTAGCAACCGCATTTGAACTAGGAAAGACTAATCTTGCAATCGAAAGCCTAGAAGGAATCATCACAAATCCAGATAACGACAACTTGGAGAAACTTCAGATACCAAAGCTGTTACAGCACGTCCTAGAATCAATCTGGAAGCAAGATAGTGAGCCAGAAAGCATGGAATCATTTGATCACATAATTTCTATATTTAGAGCAAGTAAGTTTGATTTACCTAAGCCCACTCACACACGTATTATACATATGAATATATACATACCACAAATATCATGCTCATTATCCAACCAGCTCTAAAAAGAGCAACAACTCAAACAAATTCGTTCCCTAAATCCGATCTTTGGTGGCTTTCTAAGAAATTATATGAAATTGCTCTGGACTCACACAAGTCATATGCTTCGAAGATAATTGTCCGCTTACTGGACATGTCTACAAAGGTATTTCCATTTAACAAAAGTTTTCACTCATTCTAAACATGTTTATCAATAGTTCATGGAACTATACGAAACAGAGCCATGCTCGGAAGACAACTTAGAAGCAATTGAGCACTATCTCCTGTGTGACTTATTCAAAACAACCCAACTCGTCTCTAACACTCGGGAAGAGAAAGATGTCATCAAAAAGGTCAGTCAAAGAACCTCCCCTAAACCCCCCGGGAAAAAAAGGCAAAAAGAGGCATAATATTACTTTCACATCATTCTCTCTCCTCCATTCTTCTGTATTTTCAGACCAAATAACATGGCCGCAAAATAGAAAACCTCATACAAAGAAATACTCAACTCCACAAACCACTTCCAAGAATTCTATCTCCTATTACTCCAACAAAAAAGCAAAGAGGAGAAGAAAAGTAATGACAAAAACAAGGAGAAAATTGATTGGTTGTCAAAATATCGAATCGTCCTTTCCTTCTCGTTCGAAGCCGCCGTCTTCGTCCTCTCTTGGAATGACATCGCAAACACCATTGAGAAATCAAAGCCTGTATTAAGTGCTACCCTAAGCTCCGTGTTTCTTGACTGTATTCTTCGCTCTAAAGCGTCAAATACATTTATCACTCAGGTTGTCAAGGTAATAAATATTGGATAAATTTTATTCAAGCACCTCTTGAAAGGCATACAAGCAAAACAATTATTAACCCATCCTTCCATATCTATCTACTTGTCATTATACAAAAGGCATCTTCTAACTGCCCACTATGCAGCAAATGATACGTACCTACCATACTTCATCGCCATGTCTATCTTCATTATCATACTCCAACTCGAAATCCACCTACAATTTCAATGACAATCTCCCTCAATATCTCCACTGTCTCTTTTCGCTTTCTCTCAATGTAGCGGAGGATACACTTGCTGAATCTGTCCTCGATCAGGTGCTTGCCCTGATTCATGACGCATGCCCTAATGATATATTTGATAGTGGCAAACTGGCAGCCTGGCAATCGTGTTATCCTCAAGAGGAGATTAAGTGGATGGCAACAGTTGCTTTCAATCGAGCGGTTGATTTCTTCCTCGAATCGGCCGATGGGGACTGTCGACGGTGGGCTGAGAAGGCCATTGCGCTGGCAGATTCAATTAGAATTGACCAGGGGGCTTTTGGGGTACTGCTGAGGGGCAAACTTTCAAAGCTCTTTGGGGAAGCATGACGGTTCAGCTTCGGAAACTAGGCTACGAAAATATCTGCTTGTGCATTTGTGAATGATTCTGTTTCAGTATTTCTTGCCGGTCTTCCAGGGCGCCGGTTGCGCGTTATTGAGTCATTAGGATAAAAAAGGTAGAGTAAAATGGATGTCAATTTCAGCCTGGAGATCTATAATATTCAAATCTATGGACCCATAGAGACTATGGCTCACAGGCTCTGATCAAACATGGGTATCATTTTAGAAATCGCCTCGGGAAGTTAAACGTGGATAAACCAGATAGAGACCAGCCAAAGAAGAAAGATAAAGAAAGGGAAAGAAAGTAGAGAAATGCAAAGGAAAGGAAAATAAGACGGGCTCAATGACAGGTGGCTTGAAGATGTCTGTGCTGGATAAAATTCAGCAGCAGTGGCAAGAGGCTAGCTCGACACCAGTGCCACTCGCACAATGGAAACAAAACGAGGATTATGCAAAAGAAAAAAAAGAGGGGTGGGAGATCAAAATTTCGACGACTGAAAATGATGTTCCTCAAAACCCTAGTAATTCCATTTGTCGGATGATTGAAGTGAAAAACAGATAAACATGCTAAATCGAAGTGAGAAAGCAAACCAACGCCGGCTATGCGAGTACAAAATGCAAGTTGAAAATGTGAAAGAGTAAAAAGGAAGAGGGATAACCCTTCTTTGCGACTTGCAAAGTTCTATTAAGGTCCGACCAAAATAAAGAGAGAGATGGAAAGAAAAAGGACTCCCCTAGAACCAGAGGAACGCCACAGATGAAAACGATAAAGTTATTAATGCAAAACGATTAGACATCTGCATCACCATCGAGAGAACGGCGCCTAGATTGTCTTGTTGGCCGCTTTTGGCCTAAATTGGGTGTTGACGGCACTCGACGAGGTACGCGTGCCGCTTTCTTTGGGATGGGAGGAACAGGAATTTTTTCATTTTCTCTCCCGCTGCTATCAGTTTCAGTTTCACCGGATTCACTCTTCTGTATCCGAGAGCTCAAGATGCGCAAAGTCAAGCCAAGTTCACGCTCTAGCTCTTTTTGGGCATGAAGATGTTCTGTGGACCCGTTGAGCTTCTTTCTATATGCTTTCAGCGTGCGGCATACTTGCTCTGTCGACATGTTTAAACTGCCAAACTCGCTTTTTGGTGAAGCTCTAGCACGGGCTCGAAAATCTAGGGAAGAGCAACGGATGCCATTACGGGACTCCATGATCCGTTTAACACCCAGCGACTTTGGACTGGGCGGCGATGGAGATCTGCGCAACTTCTCCAAAGGGACGCAGGATGTAGGAGAGCGGCGGTTAGGTGCGGGAGGTGTCACAGGAATCCCATTTCCGTTTTTGACCGATGAAGCAAGAGACATTCTCGATAGTTTGCGTAACAAAGGAGGGGATTGCTCACGCACAGGTGTAGAAGTAGCTGTTTGATTTTCTTGTCGTTGAAATCCAGCAAGCTCAGATCTGGATAAGATTTTCCGCAGGGGAGGTTTCGAGACAGTAAGCTCCTTTAATGGGGTAGACACAACTTCTTCTTCCCGAGGCACTACTTGTGTTAGTTCCTGTGACTGTTGGGAAATTACAGAAATATTCCATATCATAACAACTCCATCGATTCCGGAGCTAACCAGGATTCGCTCTGGAGGCTTTCCTGCGGTATGTGCAGGTTTTTCAAGTAATCGGACATCGCTGACACCCTCGGTATGTCCAAATTCACCCGTCAGAAGAGCTCCTTTTTCTAGATCGTATACACGGATAGATTTATCTGTTCCTGACACCCCGATAAGAAGTTTGGGGGACTGGCCGGGGACGCTAGCAGCCACAGTTAAGGAACCCATGACAACCGTGTCATTTGAATCCATGTCTCCTGCACGGAACGAGTTTAGATGACGGCCAGACGTCAAATCATATTGGTGGACGCACCGATCCACGGTGGAAAAAGTAAGGATTTCTGGGTCATCTGGAGACAGTGTCATCGATACTGGCGACGATCGCAAAGTGATTACTTTCGATATCAAATATGCAATTGCTGTGCTTCCATCATTTTCTCGGGTCACCCGGTCTCTGATAAGCACAGTACGATCGGCGGAAGACGATAGGAGCTTTTCTCCATCATTGACGAAGAGAAGCTGACCTACTGCTCCGACATGATCATCCATTGTTTGGATTAATTGGAGGCTCTCCCCACGTTTTTCGAAAAGTTGCACCATTCGATCGCGGCCAGAACTTGCGATAAGACAGGAATCAGAGTTACTATGTAAAACAATATCCGTAATATCTCCACCATGGGCACGGACTTCATTCACACACTTCCATGGTCGGCCTTGTAGAGTCCTAAGATCGAAAGGTGAGTGCTTTTTCTAGGTAACCAGGGATAATGTTTGGCCACTACATACCTTAAAACCCCAAACTTATCACCAGAGACAAAAATTTCCATGTTAGGGGTAGCCCGCAAGATTTTCAGTTCGTTCAAGACATCATCATCAACACCTGAAGGCTGTTCGACACCAATTGTTCGAGAATCACAACAACCGCCTTGAATGTTCCAAAACTTAACTACACCTTTGCAAGACCATGTGAAGAAGTCAGCCTTCAGGCTATTTGGTGTGATGAGCGGCCCAATCCCAAGCACAGCATCTCTATGTGCAGGCATAGTAGTTGCCGTGTCATGCTGTTCAGCTCCGTCATTCAACTCTTCCATTTGGTAAATATGGATCGCCTTCGTAGCATCTACGGTCACCAGGTGGGACGCAAGGTATCCCATGCAAGTAATCGCAGGCTCTTTAGATTTCAGCTCCGCCGAGGATCTGCCGGAGTTCCGTGGGGACGAAGGAGTACCTGAGCGTCGCAAGGAATCGAGTGTCAGTCTCTGCATTCGTCTCCCACGCCCCCCTATCCAAATACATGATCGATCCGGGTCCACGGTCAAGGAGGTAATCGCAAATTCCAAGTACTGTATCAAAATGAGCTTAGACGAGCTCTCGTTGTCGTCGATAAGACACAGCGCCCCCGCATCCGTCCCAACGACAGACTCGGATTCGGAGATGCTAGCAACACTGGTGAATGTGTTCTCCACTAAAGCACCTAAGAGACAATTTCGTCCGGAGAGTGCTTTTGGGGCAAGGTTCGGTGAGTTCGGGGCCTGTTCGGCATTGAGACGAGATTTGGATGGAGACCCAGGCCTTGCATCGGGAAGTCTCCATATTTTCACATGTCTAACCCCTACCCTATAATCTAGTTTAGTTTCTGACACAAGGTGCAAGCATTATGCCCAACATACGTAATCAAAGTTTGACCCATCCAAGTCATATCACGGACAAATGATGTGCATTTGTTTGTTGAGTGCAGTTTCGCAGATCCATTCTTCAGGTTAATAAACCATACAAACAAAAAGCCGTCATTTACGTCCCCCAAGGTTGCTAGATATTGAGAATTGGAGCTCCAGGCAAGGCCCCGAACGCCGAAAGTGTGTTCACTAAGAATCGAGAGGGGAACATCAGAAGGAGCATCTTTTGCTGTCGAGAAAATAAGGACCCTAGGGTTATAACCGGTCTCGGAACCGTCAATATTCGGTCTGGGCACTCAGCAAGGACGAACCGCAACTCACCTCTCCTACTGCAAGAAACCTTCCATTGGGGCTAATAGCAACACTAGTAACAGCCTTAACCCTTTCCCTGGACGACCACACTCGAAGGCTACTATTTTCAACCACTTCATTAGAGGGTGAACCATTGAAACCCCCGTTATAAGCTACAGATTTAACGTTTGAGAGAGATTTTAATCTCGCGTCGGGGGTTGTTGGGGGCGTGGCTTGGTTATAGAAGGAAGTAATTGGATTGATACTGGTTGCAGATGGCCGTGCCCTAAAGAACCGTTGATTGACCGTGTTCTCATCGTCAACTTCCGCTAGGACAGCGGCTGAACCTGCGCAGAGCGCGAACGACCTACTCTGGTCATGGTACGAGAAACCGTTAGGGGTTGTGGTTGTTGTTCCAACTACCGTCTCGAGGGACAAAATCGATTGGTATAAGGATGGCTTTTGAGAGGAGCGCGTTGGTGGTCTTGGAACGGGGGAATTAGAGGGGGTGACTCGGAGGGATGAGGCCGGACCAGCGGTCTTGTTCTTCACGCTCAGCGTGTTATTCGCCATAACAGGCTGGGACCAAGAGCGATTAGGATGGTTCACTGTCCCCCAGCAATGGTACTGGTTTCGGTCGCATTTGTCGAAACGAACGAGTGAATTATGGCTGGGCGCTTGCTCGCCAATCGAACACAAGTATGTTTGTTTTCGTTTGTCAAGGGAGCTTGAACAAAGGAAGGTGCTATCGATGATAAAGATAAGGATCGAACGTGGACGCCGAAGGCCCTCAAAGAAGGTATTGTTTGGTATGAATCAATATAATAAAGTCGGTGATGTAAGAAGCGATATCTTATTGCGGTCGGGGGGGCGTGATGTTTAGCTATCAGCTGATGTGGGGAGCTACTAATCAAAGACAAGGTCAAACCCCGAGAAAATAATCAAGAAAGAGTGGAGTAGAGTGGAAAGATGAATGAAAAACTAAAGGAGTGACTAGGAGAAAACATCAAGGAGCGAAGGAGGAAGCAAGAAAGTTAGGGAAAGGAGAGTGAGGCTCAGGGGATTGGAATGAAGGTTTAAAAGAGGTTGCGAGAGGTAGAGGAGTAAACAAAGTGCAGGTGAGAAAAGAGAAAAGGTGGTGATTGTGGAGGTGAAAGACAAGAGAGGAGCGGGAAGTGGAAGAGCTCTGGACTGCCTTTTGCATCCCAGCATTCCAGCACGGGCGGAGAACCAGAACGACGGACGAACCTCTCTTTAGTTATCTCTCTTTTTTTTCCCCCCCTCGAGCACAAAGCCTTGGCAGGAACTCCTCCCCATTCAATGGGAGAATATCAAAGTATCGGGTATTCTTTTATAAAATTTATTAATCTACTGGATTAGTTTGGAATGTTTGAGAAGCTAAAGAAAGGGTCTTTATGGATCAATCTCAAGGCACATCATCATTCCTGCATTATTCGGGTTAGGGTACGCTTTTATTCTCCCTCCTTGATTATCATGGTGACTGACTTTTTAAGTGGCCAGGAATGTTTGACGCTGTGTTAGGAGTGGATCGTCCGCCGTTCACAGGGCATCAAGTGGCCCCTTCCAGAATGTGGAGATGCACCTCCAATCGGACCCCAATGCATTATTTTGGGAGGACGAGCCCCCAGTCCAATCTTGAATCTAGATGAAGCACCTCCAAGCTCATAAACCCTCAATTGCACTTCCTTGCGTTGACCACGATTTCATCCTTGCCGGCGGAGGGGAAATACATCTGGACTCAATCTAAACCACCTAGTCCAGGGATGGAAGCTTCCTATTTCCGCTGGTACTGGTCCTGCACTTTAGTCGGAAGCTGGTGACGGCTCAAGAGTTAAAACCCTTGTCTTCCTACAGCACTAGCTCCGTGCAATATGCATAACTAAAGTGAAACTAGTCGGGAAGGGAAGTAATTAACTCTCAGTTGAATAAGTTTTGGGGAATCCTAGTCATTAGTATCCTTCGCTCAAAAATATCAATGTACTCCTCCGTATAATTGAAAATTGAAATAAAAGGATAGAATGAAATACATAAGTTAAGCATCGTTCATAGCTTTGGTAAATACTGCTTTTCAACGATTAGTTACTTACAGTGTAGGCAGAATCTAATGAGAAGTAGGAGCTTCGCCATCAACCCTCCACTTTCTTCTTGAAACTCATAATAAGAATTAATCTAGTATACTTTCTTTAATCTTCCAGTTTTATTAGTTCAATCATTCAAAATCAATAACCCATACTATCAATAGTGAAGACAAGCAATAGCTGTCCTACCTAATAATCAATTTAGCTAAGAATAGTTGAATCTATCACCTCTCTTTATTGTGACTGTATAATTCATGATTGCCCCATCTCCAGGTAATTGGATAATAAACATGATTTAGAGCGTACGTCTATATTAATAACGCCTCTTGTTTAAGTTGTATTTGATTCCACAGGAATATCATTGTATGGACAGTACGGTGTTCACCAAAAACACGCCCCTGATTGTGCCTCTGGATGGAACATCGAAATATATTCTGCTGAAGATAACTGGATGATAAATGATGATACCCAGGAGGTAGCAGGATTAAGCTCCATCTTAGGGATATTGGGCCCCCACACGAAAGCTAGAGAGCACTGGGGAAAAGAAGGTTTATGGTAACCCCTTTTCTTTGTCTCTATTGTTATGATTTATCCGAACTTTCATTTCATTTTCTGTGTTCCTTTAATATTATCAAACAACCCATCGTGCATAAGGTCACATGATTATTGCCTGAGGCCATCTAGAAGGAAAAATTAATTATTCTGCATGGGTCCTCAGGACTTTTCCTTATCAACAAAACAGACACTATTTTGAATAATATCATAAAAATTAAGTTTGCAATCATGGCGAAGCTTTGTTCATCTTCGGTCAGCCTTTCACTACCAAGTATCCTCCGAAGCCTCTACTGCTCCGAATTCGCGACTCGGACCCAATATCAATATATCTCGGCTCTGAATACAGCTTCCCCCCTCCATCGCAAATGCAGAAACACGAGAAGCTTCAGCTCGACTTCCTTGATCCGGACACCTAATTCCCAGTTTATGCACTTGGGTTCTACGGACAAATCAGCTGTGACGAATTTGGACAAAAGTACGGACAAAACGCTGAATGAGAAAATCACTACGAGTGCACCAACTGCGAAACCTACAAAGACTCGGGTTAAAAAGGGTGGTCAGAAAAAGGATGCAGATTCTCGCGCCACCCCTTCTCACAGTGTTTCAACCGACCCCCCTCGTGCTAGGAAGAATTTCTCCAACGACCGAATCATCACGGGGTTCGGGCCGAAAAAGAAGCGTGAATCATGGCAAATCCAGAAGGACGCTTTGAAAAAGAAGTTTGAAGTTGGATGGAGTCCACCAAAGAAGCTGTCCCCCGATGCACTGGAAGGGATCCGTCACCTTCATGCAGTGGCGCCGGAACGATTCACAACCCCTGTACTTGCGGAGCAATTCAAAGTATCTCCGGAGGCGATCCGTAGAATTCTGAGAAGCAAATGGCGACCCTCGGAATCTGAATTAGAGGAACGGAAGATAAGGTGGGAGAAGCGACATGAAAGAATCTGGAGTCATATGTCGGAATTAGGCCTCCGACCGAAAACAAAGCGTGCGGAACCTCTTAGCGACAGCAACAGGATATTCCGTGGTGATGACTCGGGTGTGAGAGGCAAGGAATAAACCAGAATGGCAAATTTTTATTCGTTCGACACATATGACCATCTTGCGCAGCAACAAATGCATGCTGTGCTTCTTTCGTATTTAGAACCATCTTTGGATGGATGTACATGTATGTACGTCCGCTAGCGATATTATTTAGACCGGCACAAAACCACCTAATATGAAGCAATATAATTCCCTTTTTAATAAAATTAATAATGGGTACTCGAATTTATGTGGAACACATGGCTTCTCTACCGAATGTTAGACATGTGATATAATTAAATTAAGAGAATGGAGAAAAAGGGTCAAGACATGAGGCATTGAATACTTGCGTAGATATTTCCGCAAGGCCTTTGACCGTTTTTAACCGTTTCCCATCAGTTTTTACCAACTGTGGTTTATGTAGCTAGTGACAGCCCAGCATCCGTGGTAGGAGTGTCTTCAAGCAAGACCTGTGGAGACTGGGGACAAGTGCGGATACTTTGGTGAACCGACTAGTTCGACTCGGCATGAAGAACACCATACACCACTGCCACCACCGCCGCCGCAATCCGATCAAGTCTCTAGCTGGGTCAACCTCACCCATCCTTTCCCCCCTCACATACACTCTCAGAAATGGCTCGCGCGTGTAGCATGCCTTAGATGGCATTTTTTAATCTCTCTTCCATTGAACTGTTCCCCAGTTTTTTTGACGTTTCGTGAGGTGGCGGCTGGTTCCCACCATCCCCCCCCGAGCTTGATTTCCTGCTTACCCTCATTCCACCCCTCCCCCAATGTGATGAGCCCGTGTCTCTCGCCATGTCATCGGACATCCAAGTTTTCGTGAACTGGAAAGATCAAACCATCTTTTCAGGAGAAGATGTGGAATGTACTATTACTTTCAAAAACGTTGCAGAGACAAACGTTGAGTTGCCTAGCAATGGGGCGCCGCAAACACCGCATCAGAGGAAGCCATCTCGAACCCCCAGCATTCATTCAGATTCATTCTCTCTGAGACCTCCATCGAATTTCTTCAACTCTCAACACCGTCGCTCATATCCTATCTCCCCTAGAAAGGGATCCTCGCACCGACTTTCTTCGTCCGTTAGTTCGCCGTTGATCGGCTCTCATAGCTTCCCGCCGCCTTCGTCCCCTCAAAATGGCCCGCCTCCTAGCCACAAACATAAACGATCGGTGTCTATTCTCTCAATTGATAGCGAAGGTGGAAGTATTGGAGTTGGCGTTGATAAGACTCCGCGAAGTTCTTTTCAATTTAATCATTCGCGACCTGTGAGGGGCCATGGTCGTTCCGCGAGCCTTCAAGTTCTACCTAGAAGACATGAAGGCAACGAGGACTCTACCGGACGAGGTATTTCATTCTAACGATTTGCTTATAATGTTTGCATCACGGGGCTAATTTCTTAATTATTCTAGGTCTGCGAAGCCCTAGCCGCGCCTTTCCAGAGTCCCCAATCAACCCCTCACCCAACAGCTTAAAGGTTGATGTAGACCCACTCCACAAGGTCAATCGTCAGGGATTGGGAGCCCCTAGTCCTACAAAATCGGTTGCACCACCGCGTGTATCTGGTAGGCGACCGCAACTACCCCCAATAGATTTCAAATTCCCCCCTCCCCCGGAAAATGATGGCAGTGCACAACCCCCAGCGTCCGCATCCACGGATAGGACTGGTGGAACACCAACAACAACAAAATCAAGCGCTAGAGATGCGAATTCTCTAGCTGCGCCCGGCCAGGTGCCTCAACTTACCAAGATTATGTCGACTTCTAGCCTAAGTGGAAGCCACAGGAGCAGTGGAGAATTCTATTCCGTCAGTAATAATTCTTCAGAAACTCTCCAGTCAGAATATACAAACTACTCAATCCCTGTTCCACGTCAGGTTTTCCCCCGCCACTCGCGGCATATGTCCAGCATGTCAACGGGGCTAATCCCAAATAACCAAACATTACTTATGGGATATGCGCAGATTAGCGCATCATTTACTGTCGATGGTTCATTGATTAACCAGTCTGCTTTCGAAGAGGTTAAGCGCAAAGGGGTGGTAGGGAGTACGGGGAATTCTGCTAGCATATCAAATGGGATGCCGACAAAACCTAGGGAGAAGGGCCGCAAAGGTGGCTTCTGGGGTGCTCTGAACTGGAATTCTATCGAGGATTCCTTGAGCAGCCTCCTCTCAAACAACGACCTTGATGGACTACGAGATATGCGTGGTGTTTCTTCCTCGAGATCGATACCATTACTATCGACTTCACAGTCCCTTCTATTTGTTGATCTTCGATTGGCCCCAGGAGAAGAACAGTCCTTCTCCTTTGCTTTCACATTACCAACTGGTCTCCCAGCTAGTCATAAAGGAAAGGCAATTAAAATTTCCTATAATTTAGTCATTGGAACACAACGACCTAGCAGTGTCAACGAGCCTCAGCGTGTCAATCGCATTAGCATACCGTTCCGTGTTTTTAGTGGAGTGAATGGTGAGTTTTCATGTGTTCCTCCCGATTCCATTATTTATGGGGCTGATATTTGGTAGCTCGAGGTGAAATCCTTGGTCACGACTTAATGCGCCCTTACGTCCTCCTTCGTGATGAGGCTAGGGTGCAAAAAATCGGGTCATTTGTCCCTCCACCCCTTCCAAAAGCGGAGAGCATGAGCCGGCCAGCCTGGACCTCCGCCCCAGAGTTTCTTTCTTACGTCGACGAGATCCTAGAGCAGCGTTCGCGTAACAGTCTTCTGAAACCGCCGGACACAATCGCAGAGAGACGCTCTAGTCATGAGCCATCTACCGGCCCTCTATCCTGCAAAGATGCTATTGACTTCGCAATCCTCCGAAGCAATCAGACATTGAATTCCTCGCATAGCCCAAATCGATTTGAAATTGCCCGCAGTGGACGCCGTATTGCGGTGGTAGTACTCAATCGACCCGCCCATAGACTAGGTGAAACCCTGATCGCGACGATTAATTTTGCTGGTGCAGCACTTCCATGCTACGCGCTTCGCGCTACATTGGAGAGCTCAGAAAGGGTAGCAGGACATTTGGCGGTGCGATCTAGTGCTAGTATACGCCGAGCGACGCGCAAAATTCATGCTTCCTTCTTTGAGAATACACTCTACTCGACACGAGTTGTATTCAGTCCAGCCATTCCTATTTCTGCAACGCCTACAATATTAACCACTGGAGTGAACCATGAATGGGAGCTACGGTTTGAATTCGTGACTACAAGCGTACCCGACAGTATAGGATCGGGACCTTCGGGGGTGAGACTTCTAGAGGGAGTTTCGGAGGACGATCGAGGGCGGATTCTCACAGCCCTAGAGAACATTGGATGTGAGTCATTCGAGATCGCAATCCCAATCACCATATACGGTGAGACGGTCCGAGAACGAGTGCCGGAGGAGAATGAAGGGTATTCAATCTAAATCTATTAGCGGCAAAGTCATATGAAGGAATTACTAGAACCACCAAGCCTCGAAGGCATAATTATATTGGCTTCAGACAAGTGTAGTTATATAGTAATGAGGATAGTGTTGTACATCTTATTTGCGATTCAACCAACATGTGTCACTCCGGCAACGGACGGGGCGTCGGTCAGCATCCATGGATCACTCCTTGGGGAAAGCGGGATCGCGGAGATCTGCCTGCTGTTCAATAGTTAGTTTCCTATACACAAACACTAGTCTCCTGTCAATAATCTAATCCCCATTGTATAAAGAAAACATTGTTTCTTTTTCCTGGATTTCTTTTCCGTCGGGCATCCTTGTCTGTGCGGAGACAGCCGTTGATTCGTTTGATTTGATTTGAGTCCGCCTCCCATCTTTCCTCCATCCGGCAAGATCACCCCTCATCAGCGTTGTTGTTCATCGTTGTTGGCTCGTTTACTTACCCTAGATCGCAGTGAGTCAATCTCGAGCTTCAACTGTATCTTACATCATATTTACTAAATCGTCATTGTCTTGCATTGGAATGTAGACAAGCAGGCGCATTCTCCTTGACCACGCAACGTATTGCCTCCACCTCTCCAGCTAGATTCCAGAAAGGCAAAAGAAACAAGGAAGAAAGAATTCCAGCTCTTTTTGATTAATCAGACAATTACTTTTCTTCTATTTGTCCCGATCGGACAAGAGACGCAAAGAATGGCTTCACTCATCACCACCATGTCAGTCCCTTTGATATTCATTTCTTCGGCCGATGAGCATGCCCCTCCTCCTTTGCCATCAGCCCGATCGCCCCTCTGCCCCAGCCCATCCACCCCCACTATATCCATTCATATATCTCATGCCCCCTTGGCCGAATCAGCTTCCTATTTATCACCTGCCGTTTGTGACCTGAAGCAAAGCCTCCATGGACTAACTCCTCCTAGTAATGCTCGAACAAGGGCACCCTTCAAGCCGCGCTCCGCAGCCAAGGGTACCAGCAGTTACCAGCTCAGACAATTTGCAGAGGCAACTCTTGGGAGTGGCAGCTTGAGAAAGGCCGTGAAGCTTCCGGAGGGAGAAGATGTGAATGAATGGCTTGCAGTGAATGGTAAGGTGTCTGATTCCTTTTCGAATCCCGCAGAGTACGATTTGCGACAAGGATTTACGCTAATTTTGGACGTTTTACTTGGGACACCTTAGTTGTCGATTTCTACAACCAGATTAACCTCCTCTACGGATCCATCACTGAATTCTGCTCGCCCCAAACATGTCCCGAAATGAAAGCGACCGATGAGTAGGATACTCCACCCCTGCTTTTGAGAGACAAGGGCCTTTGTCTGACGGGGAATAATAGGTTCGAATATCTCTGGCAGGACTCGGAAAATTTCAAACGCCCTACCAAGATGTCTGCGCCTGAATACATCGAACATCTCATGAGCTGGATTCAGAGCAACATCGATAATGAGCAGATGTTTCCCAGTCGGTTAGGTAGGTCCTTCCGTTTCTAGCTCGATGCGCAAGCACCATGGCATAGTTAGTGATCATCTACTAACGTTATCGTTCACTCAGGCGTTCCGTTCCCTAAGGCATTCTCCAGTCTCATCCGCCAAATATTCAAACGACTCTACCGCGTGTATGCGCACATTTACTGCCATCACTACCCCGTGGTTGTGCACCTTGGACTCGAACCGCACCTCAACACAAGCTTCAAGCATTATGTGTTATTCATCGACGAGCATCGATTGGCAAGCGGGAAGGATTTCTGGGGACCGTTGGGAGATTTGGTGGATAGTATGTTGCGGAGTGATTAAGCTGGCGGGCATTCGACAGTTATAGACGGCGGTTGCAGATATAGATGGTGGTGGCAGAAATGATGAATGCACTCGAAACGTTGGCGTTTAGGGAGTTGAAGGTTTTGGGGGTGGAATTATTTTGCTTGTTGCTTTGTTTTTTATCCTGGCCCTTCTTACCTAAAAAGACAGCAACCACTGATCTGAAGAGGGGCGTTCGTTTTCTAATTATTCTAATTCTCGCAAGAAGCCTTTGATTTAATATTATTACAAGCAAACTAAAACGTATGCAGTAAAGCACGGTAGCCGAAATCTCGGCGTGTGCGGAATCTCACGTGACGTGGGCCGGGAGAAGTTGGACGTCGCCTCGAACTGCATCTCATCCCCTCTCAATCCCAGAACGCTCTTTGGCCCTCTTACCTCCCCCAATTCGCCCTCCACCCCTCCTTTCTCCTCCTCGCCGTCGAGAACTCGTCTCGCCAACCGTCATCACCATGCTTTCCACCCGCCTCGCCCGCGCTGGCCTCCGTGCCTCCGTTCAGCAGTTCTCCGTTCCTCGCACCGCTGCCCTTAACGGCCTGAGGACCTATGCTACTCCCGCCCAGGAGGTCAAGCCTCCTGTGTCCCTCTTCGGCGTTGATGGAACCTATGCTACTGCTCTGGTAGGGCAATTCCCTGATCTCGTTGTTGTTCCTGGTGGGAGAGGTGTTCGCGATACACTCCGACTCCGTTAACCCGGGAGGGTTAAAAAAACCTCAAAAAAAAAAGAAATTCCGACCAATATATAAACAGCATTCCCCAATCTTTAGCAACACCACATACTACGCAACCCCCTATTTACATTCGAAAGAAAGACTATTTTACATACAAGAATGCGAAAGAGAAAGAAGCTAACCTGGTTGGAAAAACTTCATTAAATAGTACACTGCCGCTGCCAAGTCCGCCGCTCTTGACCAGACCTCCAAGGCCCTCGTCAACCTCGGTGCTGCCCTCAAGGCCGACCCCAAATTGATCAACATCCTCTCCACCCCCACCCTCACTACCTCCGACAAGCAGTCGATCGTCCAGGAACTGCAGAAGGTTGCCGGTGCCGACAAGGCCGATATCCTCAAGAACTTCCTTGGCGCTCTCGCCGAGAACAACCGTCTCGGTCTCCTCGAGGGTGTGTGCGATAAGTTCGCGACTCTGATGGGTGCTCACCGTGGTGAGATTGAGCTTATCATCACCAGCGCTCAGGTTAGTTATCCCCGAATCTGTGCACATTTTCTTTTTCGCCTTTCGATATTCGTAACAAAGAGAAGCCCTGCACAACAATGAGATCAATTGCTCACCAATATATAGGAACTCGACACCAAGACCCTCAACCGTCTCGAGAAGGCCGTCACCAAGTCCGAGTTCAGCCAGGGCAAGAAGCTCAAGGTCGTTTCCAAGGTAATTTTTGTCCTCTCGTGTTTACAAAGCATTTCCCCCCCCCAAAAAAAAAACTTCATGACTATTTCCTCCTTTCAAGGTGCTAATTCAAAACTATTTAGGTCAACCCCGACATCGTCGGAGGACTCGTCGTCGAAATCGGTGACCGTACCATTGATCTCAGCGTCTCCTCCAAGATCGCTAAGCTCAACAAGGTTCTCACTGATGCTTTGTAAATTAAATCCTCTAAACATGTCTCATTTATTTCATCCATCCCTCCCACTTTTTTTTTTTTATTATCCCTCATACTCTATATCTATATGCCTCTATGTATCCCTACAAACTACCCGAACCCGACCCCCTCTTGATAGCATCAGACTCTAGTTCTGGAAAAGAATAGACAGAATATGAGTGGTTTTTTATACACATGTGATTTCCCTATTTGCTACTTAGCCTTCCCCTCCGGGAATTTGCTTATTAAATTACCCACCCAGATATGTACATATCTACTCCCTCGAGGGACAAAGAAGTAGAAGTATGATATAACCAAGAGATTTCGTGGGGAACAAAATATCTACGTTAACAGCCATGGTAATGGCACAGCGGTAGTCCATAGATATCAATTGATAGATTTTCCCCCGTAGATGTATGTATTCGAAAGACGGGAAGAAAGAAATAGTGTGGGTAGGTACCAGTGACTACCTGTAGATTGTTGACATTGTTATTCCTTCTATTTTTCTTCCCCCCCTTCCTTTTTTCTAAACACTCAAGTCTAGTCGTTAGCTAGCTAGTTAGCTAGCTAGTCAGTTAGATAAGAGATAATAATAGTTAACTATAAAGAATAAGCACATTATGGAAAATACTTGCTGTCTACTCAGATAAAGCTAATATATAGATATATATATATACTTAGGTAGTTGATCTACCTAATAAACCAACTATGAAACATGGTGGTAAAAGGGAGGGGGGCAAAAAATATGTATATGTATATATATGTAATGAGACTAACAATGTCAATGTCCATTGGGTGTCCGATCCGCCTGCGTTTCGAATTCATCCTCATATGCACCCATGGAAACTTGACTGCGTACTCGCTGTAACTGGCTCTCGACGTAGTGAGAGACATGATCATCGAAGCCCTGGCCATCTCTTTCATCCTCATCGAGGACGGTCTCTGCGGCAGACGACGTGTCTGGGGCAAAGGTGGATTCAAAGTCACTCCGGTTACCGATTGAGCGACTGGTGGAAGAGCGGCGAACGCTTGGTCGACGACTGCGTGATTTAATAGAGCGGGAGAGCACATCATCGAAGTAATGAGTTGCTGCAGCGAAGGGGGACCGGGGAGTTGACGGGAGACGACAGTTGATTCTGTAGGTATTAGTTAGACTTGGGGGAAATTGAAGAGGAAAAGTATATAGGGGTCTTTCTTACCCAGTATCATGGATAACTTTCGCAATTAATCCCGTCCAGCCGCATTGGTGGGAGGCTCCAAGGCCGGCACCAGTGTCGCCATCGAAAAACTCATGGAACCACATGTAGTCCTTCCAGTGTTCGTCGAAGTCGAGTAGATCGGATTCATTGTGGATAGCACGACGCCCTTCATCATTGCGCGCAAAAAGATGCTGTAGCCGGTGTTGGATTTCTTCGGCTACTTGGCCTAAATGCATATAATCCCCTGACCCAGAGGGACATTCTACCTGGAATGAGTCTCCATAGAACATGTAGAACCTCAGTAGTGATTCGACAAGCAGAAAGTTGACGCAAAGCCAGACAGGCCCACGCCAGTTGCTGTTGCCGCCAAAGAGTCCACTATCGGAATCTCCTGGAACATATCCAACCCGGAACATTTGTCCATTGACCTCCATGGAATACGGGTTCTCTTCGTGGTGTTTAGACATGGACCGAATTCCATGTTGAGATAGAAACTCGGTTTCATCTAACATCCGCTTCAAGATCTTTTCAAGACGATCTTTACTCACAAGTGCCAGAAGAAGTCGCTCCCCCTTTCCACGGCGCTTCATGCTAGCGATATTTCGCTCTGCTACATCTTGTTTATTTTCAATGAACCAGTCCATCCTCCGCTTGAAGGATGGGAATTTGTTGATCAATTCAGGTTCGAGGGTCAGTACCGCATAGAGTGGGATCAAACCAACTAATGATCGCACTGGGAGCTGCTGCGTCCATGGTTCGCCGTACGAAATCGCATCGTAATAAAATCTAGACAACGTTAGGCCTTTGAAGGCAAGATAGTGATACATGGAGAGAGGTATATACCCGTCTTCCTCATTCCACAAGGAGGTTTCTTTTCCTCCAGACCTGAATGTCATAGCATCACTAATAAGGATGAAATGTTCGAAGAATTTGGAAGCGACTAATGTAAAAAGTAAGCAAAAAGGATAATCATAAAATACAGGGAGGAACCCACTATCTTCATAGATCCGTCGATGTTTGGCCAGCTCAAGAGCGATATTAAGCATGGATAAGCAGTAGAAAGCCATCCAGCCTGTGCTGTCTGCCTGTTCTAGTACTCCCCCGGTGGGAAGAGGCTCAGAGCGATTGAAGAGCCCAATATTATCAAGCCCCAGGAAGCCACCCTCGAACACATTTTTACCGTCAGAATCTTTTCGATTGACCCACCAAGTGAAATTCAGCAATAATTTTTGGAAGACTCGCTCCAAAAAGTCAAGGTCCTGCCGACCATACATCTTGCGCTCAATCTTGAAAGTCCGGAAAACAGCCCACGCATGAACTGGGGGGTTAACATCGCCAAAATTCCACTCGTAGGCTGCCAGTTGCCCATTAGGATGCATGTACCACTCGCGAGTGAGGATATCCAGCTGCTTTTTTGCAAAATCAGGATCGATCATTGCTAAGGGGATACAATGAAACGCAGTATCCCACGCAGCGAAGAATGGATATTCCCAGGAATCCGGCATCGAGAGGACGTCTTCCATGTACAAGTGTTTCCAATGTTGATTGCGAATGTTCTTTCTTCCAGGAGGTGGCGGAACCATCCCAGGATCGCCATTTGCCCACTGATCCCAAACAAAATAATAAAATTGTTTGGTCCACATCATCCCAGCGAAAGCTTGCCGCTGAATGTTCCGAAGGTCATCACTCATTGGCAGAGGACTAATTTGATAGTAGAAGTCGTCGGCATCGGCCCTTCGCTGTTCGACAACGTCATCCAGAATTTCTTCATCAACATATGGTTCCAGTCTGCGAGACAATCTAAATCGAACGACAGCGCATTCTCCCGGAGGAACGCCATCGCCATCGTCGAAGGCATACCAAGCGGCAAATTTAGTGCCTTTGTTCGCAGGGTTCACGGCGTCTTTCTCTTCATCAACAATGTGACGATGGAAAGCATCCTTCACATATGGCTGCTTGTTCTCTGTACCCCAGAGCAGCTCATTATTCGTTTCATTCTCAGTGAACAGCATGCGTGGCAGGACGTCTTCCTGGCTATCCCCTACAGCTGGAGAGGGAGAAAAGCGTACATATCGCTCACCCAGTTTTTCGTGCTTCGTTCTGGCCGTAAGCGGAGAGATCGCCTCAATCGAAGGCTTTTCGGACTGGTTTTTGTAGCCCCACGACCAGGTGTTTCGAAACCAAACATGCGGAATGATGTGCAAAGGAGCAGGCTCAGGTCCCCGATTGTAAGCAATAACACGAAATATGAGTTCTTCTTCATCATCATCTTCCTTGGCGGTCTCAATGAAGATGTCCCAATATCGGTTCTCATCGAACACGCCGGTGTCCAGAATCTGGTATTCGCGATCATTTTTTCCACGCCGGGCATTCTCATCCACGAGATCCTTGTAGGGAAATTTCTTCTGGGGATACTTGTAAAGGTATTTCATGTAGGAATGCTTTAAAGCGCATCCATGTTAGCACCACTCAGGTCACGTTGTAAAGAAACAATGAAACTTACTGTGGGGGTGTTATCAAGATGGAAATGAGCCTCCTTGACACTTTCGCCATGGTTCCCTTGAGGATTTGATAGACCAAACAGGCGTTCCTTCAAAAAATCGCTAAATTGGGATGAAGCGTGTCAGACGTAGAACTCGAGAAAATTGGGGAAGTGAGGTGAGCTCCAAGCTAAAAGAAAGCGTACTCTTTTCCATTCCAGAATGCAAACGCAATATTTTGTAAGCTATGGGTGTCAGACACTCCTGCAATTCCATCTTCGCCCCAGCGGTATGTTCTGGACCGGGCATGGTCGTGTGAAAAGTCTATGGGAGGTTGGTATCAGCGATGAACCCCGCAGTGTACGGGTTGGAGGGAGGGGATCTTACAGCTCCAGGCATCTCCGTTATCTCTGAAAATTGGTTAGATGATGAAATCAAGCTTGTGAAATTGGCATTGGAGAAGAAAAGTAGGTTTGAGGTCACTCACGAATAATCCTCACGGACTGCGGGGGACCAAAAACCAGGTGAGATCATTAGCTGAGGGACTCTTCTCCATTAAGACAAAAAACGTAAAAAAAAAAAAAAAGGAGTAAAGAGATGATATGATTGATGATAGAGGGGGCATAGGTGAACATACCAGTAGCCCACTGCCTTTCTGCGACATAAGGTCCCCATCGCTTCCAGTATCGGATGCGATCGCGGTCTTCTTTTAATCGGTGCTCCTCCTGCGAAATGTAGGTATGCTTATCAATGAGGACCATGGTCGGAGCGAATGGTACCAGGAAATAAACGGACTATGAAAGGATGGAAAGGGGACAAGAATAAAAAAGCCAAAAAAAAAGGGAAGAGAATAATAGAGTAGTGGGAGGGGCACAGTGAAAAGCAAAGAGGAGAGAAGAAAGCCAAGGAGCCCAAAGAACTACTCGATGAACGAGCTCTTCTCCAAGTAGCTGGTCATAGCAACTGCATGCAGTACAACTCAGACCCTCCGACTCGGCGGGCTTATCAGGGAAGAGTCTGTGTCGCCCTTGAGCGTCTGGGCCGTAAATCGCTCGGGCGCTTATCCTCCATTTCCAAGGTCGATGGTGGAGTAAGTCGGATTAATCCCAGCCAAACTGACATCATACAGAATGATAGGAAGATCTATAGAGGATGACGGGATGGCGGAATATGTAGCGGCAGACATCCTGCAGATGGATCATTTCTTTTCATTTATTCATATTTAATTGGATTTTATTTAATTTTATTTAATTTTTAATTAATTAATTATTTTTTTTTTTTTTGTAAAAAAATGAGTTGTTGAAGGGAAAGATGCTATCTAACTATACCTGGTGGCCTTTTCAACTGGTGATGAGTATACAGCTAAACCACTCTAACTAGTGCTTTAACGGCTTAACTGCTATCACAATCCAATTTAATTTGCCACCCTGTTTTCCCTCCCTAGATGGCGATATGCTTCCCAATGAACTCACCGCAAATATTCCAAACTATAAAGAATAAAGTAAAGTAAAATATTTCTGAGTTACGGCCCAGCCCGTGCAAATTCTTCCAACTGTAATAGTAACAATGGGCCTCGGCCTCGCATCATCTTTGGTGAATTAGTTTATCTTAATAAGGCTTGCCCTCCTATCTTGAATAATAATTATAAACCAAAAAAAAAGTGAAAATTAATAATAATGTCTTTGTGTGAGAAAGATTATTCTCCGATCACGGAAGGATAGTAGGTAGTCAAGGAATCAAGAGGCCAATCCAGACCATAGCGGAAGAAAAAAATTTTCTTTTTAGTTGTCATCATGTGGGGTAAAACGGTTCAATATGGTGGCGTTGCAAAAGATCTTATATTAATGCAACGAAGGATTCCAGTTGAGCCGCCTCTCAAAGGGCCAAAAAAAAAAAAAAAAAAGTTATCCTAGACCAACTGCCCACAATATTGATATAATACCTAGTGTGTGACGCACCTCGTTCCCAAGTTCAACATCTGATATGCTGTGACATGTGGTACTCATCAATTGCATGTGGCGATCAAAACAATTCATTTCAGTGCGAGTTTGGGTCTAAAAATAGGGTGATTCCGAGACAAACATATTAATATTAATATTAGTATTAGTATAGGGTGACGATAAATAGATAAAAGCCCTAGTAACCGGTATGCTAGGTGGTAACAGACATTCCCACCCCTCTATTCGAGGTGAAAATCAAACACAGATCAATAAACGATCGGATGCCAGCATATTGACTATTTAAATGACAATGACAATCAATAACAATATATTACGCCACAGGAAGAGAACATAGAATTCCAAACCCCCGAGCATCCGTGGTAGGGTGCTTCCGTGAACCTACGCTTCCGACACTGATTTTACCAACGAATGCCACAGGTACCCGAAGTGCAAAGCGAGATGAACAAGATCAAACAAAGATGCCCGAAATCATCCAACGCCGGGACGGACACAACCTTGGAAGGTCATGGCTAGAGAGTAATTCGACAGAAATCAAACTCCCCAGACATGCTCCGCTAGAAAGGTAGCAATTGTGATAGCGGCCAAAAGTCGAGCCCATCAAACCCCGTTCTGTACCCAAATATTATGATAAAATAAGCCACCACTTACACGCGGCTTCTCATGAATTACTTTGCTGATCTTGACCCCGGTCCCGGTCCCGGTCCTGTTGTCGCTGTTCATCGCCGCTCGAGTACTGGCCTGCCGTATCCGTTGGAGATGTCGTGGAATCCGTCGATTCTAAAATAATGATAGATGTCAGACTTCACCCCTATATTCAAAAATGCAAACCATAACATTTGTCTCACCTGTGGATTGATATTCGCCTTCTGTCTGTGCCACGGGGGACTGATCCAGCAATAACGATTGTCGGGCTTTAAGGCGCTTTTCGGCTTCACGAATTCTTGCTTGAAGCTCTTCCAGTTCTCGGTTTTGAATTATCATTTGAAATTTCCTACCAGATGGGTTTGTTAATTTCTTTCTGGTTTTCTGACGGATTTCATTATATAATAGAGAGAGCAAGGAGAGTGAGCAGTCATACTTCTGATCAATAGTTTGCGAAAGATGATCGACTTCCGAGTCTAGTTCGAAAACGCTGTCCAGCGCAGTGGAGAAGGCCTGTGCCATCGTGCTGTCATGACCTGGTTAGCACCAATACTGTTGTCCCTGAAGGGTTATTAGGAAACAAACGATTGAGGCCGACGATTTGGCTTCCAGTCCTGGTCTGCGTCCGACATCTTGCTTAAGATGGGTTGAATATATTAAAAGGGTATCTATATGGGTTGGTAGAGCAACTAAAGAAAGAGTTGAAAGGAAGATTTGAGCCGGGAGCAGGTGAGAGTGATTACACCCGTCTTGGAGGGTTGAATATGGAGGGGGATGAGACTGTCCGAAAACGAAGAGTATCACCAACGGCTGGGGGAGGCAAAAAAAGCAAAAGGAACAAAAAAAAAGTGGATATAAAGACCAGGACCAGCTGGAAGTTTTTGGTTTCACAGGGGTCCAGAGAAGTGGGCTAATAACCAGTGCGATGAGGCTTTTCGCAGAAATTGGGGAGTTGTTCTGATCGAAAGTCTTGTCGCACTAGTTACTTGAGATGGTCCAGGAGAGGGGACCACCTTTAGTTTTGTCGTGGTTTAACGATGGCTGACAGGGGCCCTGCACGATCGGAGTAATGTCAACAGCAGCAGAAGGCTGGAGACCCGAAAAGGGGGATGGGTGGATATGGGACGAATTTAGCTTCGAAGTCTATGCCTGTGTTTATATAGTGGATTGGGACCATACGGAGGGGAGGAAGGAAAAAGAAACAGAATTGATAGCCCGAGGGAGAAACGGGGTTAAAAAAAAAAAAGGGCTGCTATAGTCAGAAGTAGAGAAGGTTAGGTAAGTTAACAGGCTTAAGGTCCCTCATTAAGACAATAGTAGTGGAGGAGTTAATAGAGTGGCCACTACTAAGTTAATGGGGAGCAAATATGAGTGGTCTCTCTCCCCACTGTTTTGGCCCCATAACAATCAAAGGAACCATCATTGGATCTTGGATAGGAGCTTCATCTAGAGTAGTGACCCTCAATAGATACACCCTGCATCCTGATTTGACACCATAATAGCACGGATTATGTGCAGGATGCACCTTTATCCATGCTGTAGTCTATCCACAAAAAGCCTTCTGAAGCTAATATTTATCTATCTCTTTGATACTTCTGAGAATGGGGGGCTTTGAAAGCTGCCTCCTTCCAAGTCATAGGTAGGTACTGCCTGGGTAGGTAAGCAGTCCACACTCAGTTGTGGTTGTTGTTGGGTTGGGTGTGGAAAAAAGAGCAACAAAGAGAAAAAGAAAGGGGCTTAAGAAACCGAATGATGATGGTCAGCCCCTGACAGCGTGGGGTTCGGTACCTGTACCGTACCGAGTCTTTCAACTCCTCACCCGCTCCCATATCCTAGGTAATTTCCTGGTAATTTCTACCTAGATTAAGAAGCTTGTTTCTGGCATTATTTCAGATTTATATTGGGCAAGGTAGAGTGTCTGCAAACCTCTAACATACACCCTAAGGTCTTTTTAAGTAAATTATGTACACACTACAGCGCCAGCGTCCCTTAGGCAGCCTGAGTGTGTTATTATGCTACATAACTGCTAGTGTAAAAAGGTTACAATACGTGGAGTTATTGGTTACCTTACAGGCCCGTAATGCTTCCATTCTTGGCGCGACTACTGGGCGCGTGTCGATCTATAGTCACGTGAGGCCACCTATCGGTTGGAGCAGGAAAACTGAGGGTGAAAATTGAGAAAAAAAGAACGCGAAATTTCCCTTCGAGACCAGCTGCCGCCAGCTTCTCCTCACCCTCGTTGGTCCTTTTTTCCACTTCCCCCCACGAAATTTATCTATATCGTGAGAGCTCCATCGCGAATCGAGCCTTCATCAAACAAATCATTTTTTTCTGAATTTTCTGGAATTTTTTTTTCCACCTTTAAGCTCCTAAGACCTTTGTGTCTCCTCTTCTCATATCCCCATTTTTTTTTCCTTCCCCCCCCCTTTCATCCGCTACGTCAATGGTCTAAATCGCCACCCGTAGCCCGATTATCGCATTCACCTGCCTTTTTTTGTCCCCCCAAGGATCAACCCTAAAGCGACAGTGTTTTTGATCTCTGCTCATCGCTCCCGACTGCTTTTCTGGGGCCAAGCTGTCTTATAGCTCCTTCTATCACCGTGGCCCCAATTCTCAAAACTTCCTCCCCCAGTGGCCGATCCAACGGGCAATGGGGGATGCCTCCTCTGTCGGCTTATACTCCCTTTGAATCCCTTCTCTTCTTCCAGTCTCTCGCCGCCTTAGACACACGACCCACAAGTTTTGTTTCAATTTCCGATCTCCTGCGCAACAACCAATTTGTTCGCGACAATGTTGCTTTCGATGCGCATAGACTCTCCCCGGAGGCCTTGGAGGAATTGTATACGACGTTGATGCGCGAAGGCTTAGACTCGACTGGCGCACCTCCAAACTTGGAGCAGAATGGAAATCATGTGGATCCTGCCCCTTCAAGTAATCCGAAGAAGCGTAAGATATCGAGTCCCCGACCGGAAGGCCTGTCCGACAAAGTGGTGGGTCATGTGAGTTTCGTCCCCGGCCTGGTCACACAACTTTATGCCAAATATAAAGAATTGGTTACGAAAGAGATCAAGAATGAAGAGAAGAGATTCAAGGAAATAAAGGATGAAATTGAGCAACTACAGAAAGAAGAAAGGGAAGCACCCGCTGTTCCTGCCCCAGAACCGACGCTTGCGCCGATTCCTAAGGAGAAACAAGAGTCTGCGCCAGAGCCGATGGATATCGACACAGAGAAGCATTCTCCTTTGCGAATTCCGCCTCCCAAGGCGCCAACCCAGGCCCCGGAGGGGCCTATGATGGGAGTTGAGGCAGGGCAGCCTCAGGTGGAAAATCAGCGCAAAGAATTAGATTCAGGGAAGCAGCAACCGGTGCAACCAGTGCCACTAGTAAGGCAGCCTAATCAATCAGAGACCCAGCCTCCGACACCCCAGCTTCTTACGCAGCCACAGAAAGCCCAGGCCAAGAAGCCACAAGCGCAACAGGTACAAACACAGGATCAACCAAAGCAGGTGCTGCAACCACCGCAAACGCTGCAATCCCAACCCCTACAGCCACCGCATCCACAAGAACTGTCACCGCCTCCAGTATCGGGCACTCCCCAACAAACCCACCTAGCAACGCCTGGTCAACCACAATCGGCCAATGGAAAGGTTCTATCGACACCACAAATGGCTACTACCCCTGCTCAAGGCGCCCCCCAATTAGCTGGGCCAATGAAGCTGCCACCTGTGCAGCCGCAAAAACTTCCTTCTGTAGCGGCATCTGGACCTAGCCCAACTAAGACCCCCGTTGGTGCGCCCTTACAGGCATCACAGCCATCTGCCGTGCCTGCTCCTTCTCCTATTCCGCAAAAGCCTGGCCAGCCTGTGAAGGCTCCTGGAAAAAAGGGTTCATCCGCTACCGCACCTGCTACAGAACCTCAGCGCCTACCCCCTCAATCCAGTTTCCAGCAATGGTCTTTGAATGAACCCCAAACACCCCAACCTCCACCTTCGCGCCCTGCTCTCGAATCCTCAACTCATACCAAACCTACACCAAAGCCCGCCCCTGTGCAAGTGTCAAAGAAAGGGAGCAATGCACAGCATGGCCCTCAGCCTGCGGTGGTTCCAGCTACTCCAGGACCAGCCCCTGTGTCGCTCCAGTCACCAGCGCCTAGTGTAATTGCTTCCGGGTTTGAGACTCCCGTAGGACCTGCCAAACCCCTCCCATTTACTGTGCCACGGGGAGCACGGCCACGTCTGTTTATTGCTACACCTGGCTCCTCTACCCCTTGGAAACAGACTCCTCATTTGACGTTTCCACACTCCCCTCGGTCACCAGAAAGACCTCGACCAGAAGATGTAAGCCCGATTAGCGAAAAAGCTCCCTCACCGTTTAGGTCTCGAGAAGCTACTCCAGAAGAACCGGAGCCTCGCCGCCGAAAGCGTAGGACGGAGGGAAAGGGAACGGTTCGTGGAAGAGAAAAAGGTGACGGGGAAAGCAAAGTTGGACGTCCAAAGAAAGGGGAGAAGGCATCGGGATCAACCGGCAAGAAACGTGATAGAAGCACAGCTTCGTCAAGGAGTCGTGGAAGATCCGTCGCATCTCGTGATGAAGAGTCCGCAACAGAGTCTGCAGCTCAAGCAAAGATTAAGCGCGAGATCCCTAGCACGCCAGCTGGAGTTTTAGAATCAACCGAGCCTGAGCGTATCTCGACGGGTCGTAAGGGCACAGCTGCAGGAGAGGAGCCCCGTGGACGTGGTCGACCAAAACGAAAGCGTCCTCCAAGTGAGGCACCTGAGCCAGAATCTCAGCCAGAGATTTCTCAACTCAATCGCATTGACCCAAATCAATCCACATCGTTCGTGCTCTGTACACGTAATTTCCCTCGAACTGGCGCTCCTATAATGAACGATGTAACGACTCACAAGCATGCATCTATATTCACCAAGCCGCTAACAGAACGCGACGCTCCTGGCTACCGAGGTCTCATTTACCGGCCTCAAGATTTGAAATCTATTAAGTCTTCAATTTACCAAGGTAGTAAGGCTCTAAATGCTGCAACAGAAGCTGCAAGCACTCCTGTTGCGGATGGTGAATCTCCGGCACCCACGAAGAATGCTGTTCTTATGTTACAGAAGACAGAGGACGTTATCCCTCCTAAAGGAATAGTCAATTCAGCTCAATTGGAGAAGGAGTTGATTCGCATGTTTGCCAACGCTGTCATGTTCAACCCGGTGCCTCAACGAGGGTTCGGACCTGCCTTCCCAATGGTCGGAGATGATGGATCTGGGGGAAAGGCTCATGCTCCCGAACCTGATGAAGGAGGTATCATTAAGGATACTTTGGAAATGTTCGAGGATGTTGAGCAGGCTGTCACGAGGTGGCGAGCTGCCGAACGAACAGCGGATGAGCTAGCAAGCAAGAGTATTTTGTCTCTTCGACGAGAGAGTGCTAGTGATCCCAACACGGACAGTGCCGATGATGTCAAGGGATAATGAATTCTGCTGTGATGAATAAAGACTATGTTATGTATTATTAAAGCCAAGGGAAAATCCAGAAATGTTTTCCTCCATGTTTAATCCTTTTCATCTTCTTGACTGTAGACTGGAGTTCTGTTAGTCTATGCAGTGCCCGACACCGCCTGAATAGGCTTTGTTCTTCCTAGCCCATCCTTAGCATAAAAGTCCATCGGGTAAACACCACCATGAGTTTTATCCCAGCTTTCTTTAACACCAAGGGCAATGAGCGCCTCATACGGGGTCAATAGCGGACGGGTAAATGCATAACCCCAATCGATACTCAGCCTAGGACAGGCAATCTGCACCCAACATTCGACGTCGGACATGGAGCCTAGCTTTCCGGGGAAAATCTCGCTAAGCAATAAATTGATAAATGGGATGCCGCGCTCTTTGAGATGATTTTCAATCATAGTCATGGTGTTTGGGTTGCCCTGTCGGCCAAGGGACCCGAGGATAATGCCCCATTTTTTTGCTGATTTGGCGGTATTAATGGCGTCTCGTCGCAGGGAGTGCATTTCTTCATGAGAATAGCCTTCCCGGGTAAGGGTGCGTGAGTAGGGATCATAGCGATAAGCGGGAATATCGGGGTTATGGATCATGGCAGATTCTAGATGGAAGCGACCATCACCCAGATAAAGAAGAATATCAATTTCAGTTGATGAGAGCTGAGGCGATGTGCAGCCTAAAATCTCTCCTTTCGACAGGGGAGTAATTTGAGGAATGACCACTTTGAACCCGGCCCGTTCAAGGACGGGCTTCAGACCGTGGAGCGTTGCGTTGAATTGGATGGTTCCAACGGTAGCGATCGTCTTGCCAGGCTGGAAATTGCGTTCTAGGGTGGCGATCAGGTGGGAGGTATCGATACTGATATCTACAAAGATATAGAGGGTCTTAATCTTGGTTACATCTACCGGGATGAGACAGCTGTGAGCATAATGAACGAGAAGGTCACAGCCAAGAGCACGAGCAGTGTAGTCATCGATACAACAGGCACCGTAGGTGACGTCTCCCATAATGAGGGTCTCGGTTCCGGGACAAAATTGTGTGATAATGTCAGATATAGTAGTTGCAAATAAGAGGAGACCTTCCGGAAACTGGAGAGCCACTTTTTTTGCCCCCGATGTTCGTACCCGATGAATAGTCTTTGGGATTTCGAAGGAGTAATTTTTCGGTAGGAGCTCAATTGCGGCCTTAATTTCGGGATCTTCAAGAATCTCCGGAGGGACTTGGTTCAAGGCTCGGGGAGTCCTTCTCGGAGCAGCTACTGGGCTGTTAGCCTGTATATCTAGAAACCTATCTTGCAAACAATTCACTGACCTTTTTGTATACTTGTCGACTCGACATCATTTACGCTTTGTGATTGCGCCTGGGCATCTGCGGCTCGTCTTCCAACAAATCTTTTCTTAGGCTGTCGCAGGGCACCATTTGATAGTGAGCTGGTGTTGGAGCTTTCCATTTTGTAAAAAAAAAAAAAAACCCCCCCTCAATATGGCTAATATATGTAAATAAATTGATGAATGCAACGGTGATGTGGAATGTTAAAAAGATGAATATATGCCCCTCTAAGTGGGGAAGATTAATCTTTTTTTTTTTTCTTCTTTTGATCTGACTAAGAAAGAGGAGGTCAGGTGGGGTTCCAGCTTGAAGGCTGGGCTTCTCCGCATTTATCCTCTCGGAGACCTTTTAAGCTTCATGGCCTGATTCATCATTCTTGCCTTCTCATTTTGCTACAATATTAACACCAAACCTCATTGAATTGAGCATTTATCCCCCATCATACCAGGATGATTCGCGTTCGCCCCAGACTGAGCCTTTTTTCTGCCCTTCGACCAGCTCCTTCCACGCGGCGTTTTGCGACGGAGGCGCGGTTAACCTCGGACCATGTCCGCATTGTCGAGGTAGGACCTCGAGATGGACTTCAGAACGAGAAAAAGATTATACCACTTGATACAAAGGTCGAGCTTATCGAGAGACTTGCAAAAACTGGTGTGACTACGATTGAGGCCGGTTCCTTCGTACCAGCGAAATGGGTGCCTCAAGTATTAAGCCCCCACATCCCTATTCTAGTCAGAAGCGCTTCGTATGCTCAGTGAGCTGATGCTCTAAGTCAATAGATGGCAAGTACGGCAGAGATTTGCAAACATCTTTTACAAAATACGCCGCAATCCCAGCACACTATTGCATACAACTACCTTGTCCCAAATGTCAGGGGACTAGAAAATATGATTAAGGTTATGGAAGAGGTTCCTGCAGATACCGCAGATTCTCCTACTAGACCTGCAACATCCACGGAGGTTTCCCTTTTTGCGGCAGCAACAGAAGCTTTCTCAAAAGCGAACACCAACTGCACCATTGAGGAGTCACTAGATCGCATTCGACCTATTGTAGCTCTGGCGAAAACAAAGGACATTCGGGTTCGAGGATACGTTTCTGTTGCTTTGGGATGTCCATATGAAGGTCCAGATGTCTCACCTGCTAAGGTTGCTGACATTACAGCCACGTTGCTTGAAATGGGTGCAGATGAAGTCTCTGTGGCTGATACGACAGGGATGGGAACCGCTCCACGTACCCTAGAGCTTCTACAAGCTCTTAAGGCTGCTGGTATCGCAAATACTGATTTGGCACTCCATTTTCATGATACGTATGGACAGGCGTTGGTGAACACTATTGTAGGATTGGAACATGGGATCCGGATTTTCGACAGCAGTGTTGGCGGCCTTGGTGGTTGTCCATACTCCAAGGGGGCGACCGGGAATGTATCCACCGAGGATCTCGTCCATACTATTCATAGCCTGGGTATGCACACTGGGATTAATCTGGAGGAGATGGCAAAAATCGGCTCCTGGATCAGCGGTGAGTTAGACCGGCCCAATGAAAGTAGGGCTGGAAAGGCAACCGTTGCAAGGCTTGAAGGCGGATGCCAAGTATAATTTGCGAACTCAGGGGTTGATTTTCTTTGTTATCGGGGAGCGTAAGAGTTGGGTAAAATATGTTACTTTTGATGTTGTTAACTGGAAAATAAAACATAAATAAGAGCTCAGGCAGGAGACATTTACCTAGGTAGTCTAGGCTAGTTGGTAGGCTATAACGAAACATAAGTCCTGCCCTAAAGTACTACCCATTATTGGCATATGGTATAAGTACTAGCCTTAACCATATGATCACATCTCACATTTTTACACAATTCTTCTATTGCCTCTAGTTAGACGCTGTATATTCCGTAATTGAGTCTGACATCGGGTTTCAACAAGCTGTTCTCCTGAGAAACAAATTTATGCTTAGCAACCAGGTCGAGAGCAAGTATGTAATAATCAAACTGGGTGTCAAATTGAGCGCCTATTCAACCACCTAATCGAGTGCATTCAAATGAATGGAGTGTTCTACTCTGGTGTTTAGAAATTTGGTATCATTAGTACTACTTTCGTCATAGATTCAATAGCCTTGTCGCTTATCGGTCTCCGTGATAAAAGCCAATAATAATAATAAGCCTCACCGCCAACCAACGGCACGCGACACCTATTTAAATAGTGGGCACCCGCGGTCGCCTCCCTCTTTGACTGGAAGATCATACTTGATCCTTGTGCAGCATGACAAGCTTGCCTTTCTATGTCATGACTGCATAATCATAATTGTACCTAATATCTCTCCTGTATTCCGGTGTCTGACACAACCTGCCGGCTGTAGCCCACTAATCCCTCCTGGATTCTTATCACACGCACTCTTATCACTCTGGTTATGCCCACAGGTGAAGGTACGCCGATGTTACCTCTGCCTGGAGCTCCGTCTTCCTCATGGGCTCGATTTCGTGCACAGGTTGGTGCTGTATTCCAAGGAGCTGACCTCAATGTTTGCCTCGCATTCTGGCTGTTTGGTAGGCTATCCGATTGATTTCCTGGATGAACGACCTGCCTCTAACAGGAGTATGGGTATTCTTAGGCTTAATAAACAATTTACTCTATGTGATAATTCTTTCTGCTGCCCTGGATCTAGTTGGACCTAATATACCTAAAGGCGTTGTTCTTCTTGCAGATGTTCTTCCTTCCTTTGGGACCAAGCTAATTGCGCCATACTTTATCCAAGCCGTTTCTTATCCTTTGCGAATTGTAATATGCGTTCTCCTCTCCGCAGTGGGTATGCTTGTGGTTGCACTGAGTCCAGAATATACAGATGGCGGCACAATGTCCTCTAAGCTTGCAGGCATTGTTTTAGCGAGCCTCTCTAGTGGAATTGGAGAGATGAGTTTTGTTGGACTGACACACTTTTATGGCCCCTTTAGCTTGGCCGCTTGGGGAAGTGGAACCGGAGCAGCTGGACTAGTTGGAGCTGGCGCATATGCCCTGGCAACTACAACCTTTGGTTTTAGTGTGAGAGCAACTCTCTTGACGTCCGCTTGCCTCCCCGCTATTCTAGCTGTGAGTTTTTTCCTGGTTTTACCCAGGGGACCGATACAAACTAGTTGTCGTGGAATCGAAGACGGAGGTCCTCTCGTGGATGAAAGTTTCCTTCGAAATGATGGCCATGATGAGAGCGAAGGACTCCTCAGCACTTCTATCAACTCTAACCGGACTCTCAGATTGACTGAGACGCAACGAGGGAAGCTTATTTGGTGGCGTTTAAAGGCGCACCTGAATCGTGCTGAGGGACTTTTCTTGCCTTTGTAAGTTGAGGTCTAGTTTCCCGCACCCCTGGTGACTAAGAAATAGATCGTTTAATAATTCTATTTAGCATGCTGCCTCTCCTGCTAGTATATATTGCAGAATATACGATTAATCAAGGGGTATCTCCGACGCTATTATTTCCGCTCAAGGAAACCCCTTTTACACATTTCCGTTCGTTTTATCCAGCCTATAATGCCATATACCAGGTTGGGGTATTTATCTCTCGGTCCTCGACTCCATTTTACCGTGTTCATAACCTATATGTTCCCTCGTTTTTACAAATCGCCAACTTGGCAGTTCTAACGTTACATGCATTGTTTGGTTTTATTCCTAATGTATATTTGGTGTTTGTTGTGATATTCTGGGAGGGACTCTTAGGCGGCGTGGTCTATGTTAACACATTTGCTGAGATCGGAGACCGTGTTCCCAAAGAAGACCGGGAGTTTTCACTAAGTGCGACGACAGTTAGCGACTCCGCTGGGATTTGTATTGCAGGCTTTCTTGGCATGGCGTTCGAGGTGTGGCTTTGTGACTGGCAGACTTTGCATGGCCGAGATTATTGTCGAAAAATTTGAGTTTTGGGTTTGCTGGGCTGGTATTAGAAACTAGATAAATATATATAGAAGGGCAGTCGAATTCTGCTTTCAAACTAGGTAATTGGTCTAGAATACACAAGTCATGCCGTAAAACGAATGCATATTGTTCACCTGACAAGGAGCAAGCAAAGTCATCGGACATGCTTACATGTGATTATTTATTGACACCGCAGCAACACAACATCATTACGGCTCCACCACCTCACTACTGGAGGAATCAGAAAGAATTTGCCTCCGAGGGGCCAAATAAAGGTCACGGGTAGATTTTGTAACTCCCTAGCCTAGCTAAGTGGGTAGAATCTACTTTTCCTACACTCCTGGCTGCGCGTTTTTGTTCTTTTCCTTAGATAAGCGACTTTCCTTCCCCATAATTCGTCGCCCAATCAGTGTCTAGTACCGATCTAGTGGGGACTTTCACATGCCTCAACTTCCACTGTGATGATGTATCCATGGATGGCAGTTAAAGATTACCTGGGGGAACCACTGCCCCTTCATCTCTCCTTAGATCTACTCTAAATCTTCCTCTGTCGCCATCGTCCTGCCATTTGGAGTGGTGTCTAATCGTTGTTCCTGGAGTCCTTTGCCTCTCTTGACCTTTACCTAGAGCGCCCGTTTATTATTTAGTACTCTGCCTCATTTATCATGGATTGATCACGTCTGACAGAGTGTCAGTCATTTTTTATTTTGATTTACACTACTATTCATTGACATGCTCGATGCTCTTATAACCTGCATCGATAGCGTCATTGAACCTGTAGTTTTCTTTTGTCTTTTGTGTTAAATTGTCACCCTCCTTGACATTTTGCAAAGTCTTGGTTAAAAAAAAAAAGGAAGAAAAGGTTTTTCGCATTTAGAAGCGCTTGTATCAGCGAAGGGCCCGCTATACTAATCGAATTTGCACCCATAGCTCTTGTGAAAATGATAGGTATTGCAAATACCGCCTTGAATTGATCTAGGACGTTACACTAATCTACTTGTCTAGATCACGTTCTTGGGAGACCATCAACCAAATTCCGAAAAGTCCAGGTTTTTGCCGTGTTTCTCTTCTGGTCTTTGTACTTATCCCGGTATGTCAGTGTGCATTTATAGGTGGCGATGTTATTCCTAGTCCTGCACTTGCTAAACTCATATTTCTTAGAGGAGATAAACATGGACCACCCGGCCTCCGGAACCTTTCATCTCGCCTATCACAAAGGCTGACAGTCTGGCAAACCACAGTAGCTGTGTTCTTATGGCTCTATTTCACGCGAAATTTTGCGAAAATTATGGGACTCGAGTGCCCAGAACCATTGGCAAATTTGTACTCTCGGTCCTTCTTCCGTGCCACATGGATTACTACTGCATTAGATGCTGGCTTTTGGACTGCAATGAAGATTCGCTCTAAATGGTTACGGGACATTACCTCCTTGCTTTGTACCGTCTATTATCTTTTTGCAGCCGAAAGAGCGGATGAAAAGGTTCGTCGAGTTCGAGCAACGTTAACTGTCGAGCATTTGCGAGTCTCATGGAACAAGGGGACGACACCATACCTCTGGGCTCTTGCGAAGCTAGTACGCCCACGGCTAATGCGCCACCCTCCTCGAGCAATCCGTATTCCTCGTCCTAAGCAGTCTGTTTACCATGAGCCAACTACTGCGTGGCTCTACTTTGATGGGCCTTTAAGTGCTTTGCAGGATCAGACCTGCATTGTGCTTGATATCCCAGGAGGTGGGTTTGTCTCCATGAGTCCTCGACATTCCGAGGATCGTTTACTTTCATGGGCGGGGAAATTGAAGGTTCCAATTCTGAGCCTCAATTACAAAAAAGCGCCTGAGCACCCGTACCCCTACGCTTTGAATGAATGTTATGATGTATACCATTCTATCGTCTCTTCGCGGGGTCGTTGCCTCGGGCTCAGCGGACGCACAGTGCCCCGCATCATTCTCACTGGGGATAGTGCTGGTGGGAATCTTGCTGTTGGGGTTACTTTGATGGTTCTGCAATCCGGAAGTGCTGGTGCACCTGTGTGGCAACGCCAGAATGTGCTGCCCCGACCAGATGGGTTGGTTCTAGCTTACCCTGCTTTGAATATGAAAATAGAGAGTTGGATGAGCGAGGAGCAACTATCACTCATCCAGGATAAGAGCACGCGTCAGACAAATAAGAATGTTATACGCAGAAAGGATATGGATTATGAGAGATTAACTCCTTTCACTACCCCTGGAACATCCCTTGACGACCTCCGAGAAGATTATTTGTCTAACCCTGAGCTAGAGGCTTCCGGTACCTCTAGTTCAAGTCAAAAACTAGACTCGAAGGGAGTTTTGGAGGCCCAAACCGTAGAACTTGTGAAAAATCAGCCAAAGACAATTCACACCCGGTTAGCTGTGTCATCGGTAATATCATACGTCAATGATAGAATTCTATCACCAGAGATGATGAGAGCAATGATCATTCTTTACATCGGGCCTCATAACCGCCCCGACTTTAACACTGATTTTTTGCTGTCACCAGTACTTGCACCTGAAGCCCTTCTTGCACGATTCCCAAAGACGTACTTCATAACTGGGGAGAGGGACCCACTAGTTGACGACACTGTCATCTTCGCTGGAAGGTTACGGCAGGCCAAATTACGTCAATTCCAGGAAAGGCAAGAGCTGGGGCTTGAGAAATCTCATCGAATGTTCAACGAGAAGGATGACGTGGAGGTATCATTGCTTCCTGGGGTCTCTCATGGTTTTATGCAAATGGCTGGGTTTTTTCCAGATACCTGGAAACATATCAATCGGTGCGCCACATGGATTCAGAACCTGTTCGATATAGCTGAGGCTAGCAAGTCGCAATCTGATCTTCTAGCTCTTTACGGCAAGGCAGCTCCGCCAAGTGCCTCGAGGACTGAAACCAATCGTCTTACTCCTCACAACCATCGACGCCGATTAACTGGTGACTCATCCGCCGATGAAGATAAGCCATTAGAGATGAGTATAACTACTATCACTCCTTTAACTCCTCTGGGACGAAGTACCAGCGATCCGAGCTGCTTTCAAGAACAAGCAAATGGCAACAGCCTAAATAAAACTACCCCTGAACTCGGGACTGAAGAACTTGACGGAGCAGCCCCAAAAGAAAATCACCTTTCTGTGGACTCTAGAGTTCGGAGTGTTTCTCGAGGGCGGGTCTCACGATCTCAGGGGTTGAGTAGAAGACGGCCACTAGCCCCTACCAAGATTAACCTCTCACCAGCAGCTGAGCACCTTTATGATCCTCAAAGTCCGATATCTCTACGCAAGAGAGACCATAGTATGTGTAGTTTGGCCAGTGAGGAGGACCTCCTAGGCCGGAGAATGAATGGGCTGGCCGGAGGATTGATGGGAATTGGGGAGGGGGCCCAAACACCATAAGGGCTCAAATTAAATCCTCAATATGTGAATATATGATCTTGAAAATAGATTCTTTTTTGCTATTCAATGAAATTGTACTCGCTTACTTCCAATTAAATGTTATTATTATTTTTCTTCATTGCCCACTAGGAATTTGAGGGTGTTCCCTGAAAATAAACGAAATTTGAATGAATATTTTTGCTAAACTTTAGCATAATTAAAGAGGAGCTATTAAGCACAGTAGCGCCCGACGGTTGGATGCAGGGATTCCGATTCTTCGATTATTGCATCAGCAAGGCGAAAGAACTAGCTACGATTGGGAAATTTGATGGCTTTAAAATGCTAAGCGATAAGGGAAATAAGGAAAGATTCAATCAAGGCCATTTACCTGATCGGCGTTAGGCTAGCACCAGGTGGACAGTATGAACCATCAAACCCAATAATTGCGTGCTTCCGGGTCATCATCCACACCACTTCCCACTTCTCAACCACGATGATTTCTCCCATTTTTTCAGTGTCTGGATTTTCAAGGTTGCACAGATCCCCATGGATCTATTGCCTGACCTTGACCTCGACTTCCTCGACTTTCTCTTTTAACCCTTGAGCTTTATCTTCACCGCTACGTACAGCCGACAATATCGCTGTCTCTGTTTTCCTCTCCCCTCCCCTCCATCTCATCAGGTTCACTATATGCGCATATACATATTCTCGCGTTGCCACTGCTTGCAATCCCATTTAGTTGGCGTTGATTCCACTAGAAGATGGCTGCGACTCTGAGAGACGTGGAAGCACTCGGAGCTACCCACCCTCTACTAGACACTAGAGAATATGACTCGTATTCCTGGACGCTATTAGAAGACCATCCACTGCGATCTTATCCAGCAGAATGTCCTTCGTGGGGTGCTTCTAACAAATTCCGTCATTCCAGAGAAAGAAGTTGGAAAGAACATCTTACCCCAATTGCTTGCCTCCTGCTGATGTTCTTGTAAGTGGAATCTGTTTTCCTGCCAATTTATAGAAGGAGTACACATGTTTTCTAAGCATATACGACTAACCACACTCTCTGCAGCGTTGTGGCTCAGTTTCTCTCACAACTCCCCCAGATTGCGTCTTATGTTCTCCAACCAGTCCCTGACAAGAGACTCACAGAGTTCATCCAGTGGTCTGCGGCCCATGAATCGGATATTCATCCGAGCACCACCTGTGCTAATCTACCAGCCGTAGATGTGGTTGAGAGCGCGATCGCCAACGGTTGTACCAGTATAACGGTCGACCTTTGGCTGCGGGGCCAAGACCTTCTCGTCGGGAGCTCTCCATCTAGTCTAGATGAAGGACGAACTCTGCAAAGTGTTTATCTCCAGCCGCTGTTGAATCAGCTCACTAGTCGAAATTTCGCTGCAACGGGGGTGAAGAACGAGAGCAATACCGTCCCAATTGGACTGTTTGATACACATCCGGAGCAATCTTTTACGTTATACTTGCAACTGCGAAGCCCGATGAGAGCGGTATTGCCGTACCTTGTCTCCCAGTTGGAGGAGTTGGGCGACAGTGGATATCTTTCGTACAATGATCTAATAGCGGAAAATGAGTATGGGGTTGTTACTCGACCAGTTACGATTGTTGTACTGGGGAGGGAGAAAAGAAGATTGAAGCTTTCCTTGATCCACTGGTTGGGACAGATGATTGAAGGGATTTTCTAATTATAATTTATATTTATCTTGTACATATATACATATACATATTAATATCATTGCTAGATGCATGGGGAGGCTTTTATTAACGACCGTAAATAAAAAAGGCCTAATTGACAACCACCAAGAATATTTCAGGTGTGGACCGGATATTTTAGCTTGAATGGTTCAAAGATTATAAATCCAATGACATGAACATGACACTTTACTTTGATGACGAACATTTTCTTTATGTCGAATCTATACCTCCTCCTTGCGTGCTTAAGTCGAGCTGAAAACTAACCCAGTAAGCCTAATTCGGTCCTAGTCCACATATCCTTGCTTTAGACTACCTCATAATTTACTAATTAGCTATCAAGGACGCCAACACAACGGATAATCTCCTAACTACATATGGGTTATTATGATGGCTGATTAGGCATTCAGCGCTAACCTAGTAACTAGGGAGCATTAGACAGAAGTGAGACAGGCATTTTGGACTTTACTCCATCCTGTCACTAGGTACCTACCTACCTAGTATCTCACTTCTTGGCACCTGCCAACAACCCTCAAACAACGACGCAAACAAACAAAAAAAAAAAAAAGAAAGAAAGAAAGCAGAAAAAATAAATGATTTATATATAAAAAATGCCAACAAGTAATAGATTCCGCTCCACCACCCTATCCCAATACATTTTCGGTATTCAAGCGGCCCCGCTCCTCTCCTCGGGAATCTACGCCCTCCTATGGCCATCCGCGGCAGCCAACTTCCTCCCCAACTCGCCGCTGCAGGGCGTCAGTACGGGCACTATTCAAGCAATGAGGTAGGAGATCTCACGTTACGTTATGTTATTATTGTAATACCCCTACCTCATTGTCTTTCCATTCCATCTACCTTTCCATCTATCCATGCATTGCTCGGAGAATTAAAAAGTTAAAAAAAAAAAAAATTGTTTATAATAACGATAGTTTGACGTCCATATCATTGGGAACCATGTACGCAATTTCCGCATATCAGAATTATATCCCGATCATGATCGCGACGATCCCCGGAAGGTTTTTGGCAGCCTGGGTGTTTTGGAGGAGTGGGAGTGGTGAGGGTGGGTGGCGGAGTGCGGCGCCTTTTGAGCTCGTTATGGGGGTTTTGACTGCGGTTGGGGTGGGTTGGAGTTGGTGAGGTTGGGTATTTTACTTAGTACCTATTGTTGATAAACTAATTAGTACTTACCTAGTAGGTAGGTAAGAGTCTCTGGATATGGTCAGGGTGGTGGTAAAAGGGGGGGGAAAGAGGATTTTTTATCTATCTCAGTATGTCGAGTTATCGTATTATCAATGGCATTTTATGACATGCATGGATGGGTCTACTATGGGGTTGTATCCGGGTTGTTTACTTACTTCTATAGTGGGAATAGTGTCTGGCCAGGTGTTTTCTTTTGTTTTATTGAAGGGGAAAAAAAAGGGGTAGTGGAATTATGTGATAATAACAAATAACGAACTAGGTAGGTATCTAGATATGAATATATTTAGATATTAAATATTAGGCGTGATATCATCCAAGTACTGTAACTCTGTGTCTGCCATTTTTGTTTGACTCTCAAAATCTTGGGCAGCGAGCCTGAAGTGTAGATAAATACAGACTCAAGTTATCCTAAATATATAGATTTCCCTGGGAATGTCGATTAACCGGTATGTAAAAATGTAACAATGAGAACAATAGTTGGTATTTCTTTGGGTGTAGTTAGAATAAGTCGGGGGATTTATGTAGTGAATCAAAAACCACATAGGGAGGAGATACATAACTAAGGCTCTAAGGATGCAGGGGGCTGGCTGGCTGTGGATGATATATCACCGTAATCAACGGATGAGTAAGAAGAGGGATGATTGTCCTTGCGCTAGGAGATTTCCTCTCTCGTCAAATCGCGACGAGAAGAATGTTCATTGTTCTTGTCATTATCATCATATTGTAGGTATATATTTGCTAAAGGAAGGGAAAAACAAATTTGAAATAAGAGTATTTTTGGGGAGGGGGAAGGGGATTGTTAATTGGATGAAGTTCCAAAGGTTCTGGGGATTAGAGAAAGGAATATATATAAAATAAATTAATTTAAAAAATCATTTTTTTGAGGTCAAAATTGGATATCATATACTATGAAAAAATAAATAAATGAATAGAAGAATAAAAAAAAAAAAAAAAAAAAAAAATAACCCTACTTGCCTATGCCCTCACTACTAATCTGCAAGGCCCTATGACATGACGATGATCTGTACTAATTCCAGAGCCAGCCAGACATGAAAGGATAAATGCAAGATTCCTGCATATCCAGGCAAACACTAAGCATGACACGTCGTTGGCTGCATGGCATCGTGATGTACTGAGTTGATGGTGTCCCGATTTCTGATGCGGCGCCCAACGAGCCCTTGGGTATACACCCCCCTCGACCTGATTGAACAAATAGAGATAACTTCTGAGGGATTATTATTTCTAGGTACCTACCTATAAGTACCTTAGCTATGAAAGAAGTTGTGATGTTATCATGGATGGGGTTGGGCTGACTGCGAAGATGAGAAGAAGAAGAGCAAGAAGCAGAAAAAGCTGGGCAGATCAACCGTTTCCCCGCTGCCACGACGGCCCCGTTTCCTTCAATCAAGCGCCCGGCCAGGCTCCTAGTTGAACGCTAAACGATCATGGATTTTACTAGTCTGATTTTCCGTCGTCGTTTAATCGACCAACTAGCTGTTGGTCATGGTTTTCATTGGCTCTGTCTGGTGGATTTGTTCCGATGGATGGTTTCTCCAACTCTGTCGCATGTCTTTTTGGGTGGGATTTGCCTTTTTGTTGGTTTTCTTTTTTTTATTACTATTTTTTATTTCATTCATGTTAGTTTTTTTTTAAATTTATTATGATTATCTTTTTATTTGTATTTTTTTTTTCCCCTCTCTCTCTCTCTCTCCTCTCCTCCCTCTTTTCTCCTCCATTCAAAAACTTCTGTGGCGTAGTTCTTCTTTACGTTGATTTGTCTCCTACTCACCGTCGTTCAACTTTCTTTGACTGTCTAAGTAGGTAGACAGAGGTACCTTAACCTACTCATTTATTTCAGGTATTTTGCCTGACCTTCCTTTTCCCCTCCCTCCCTTACCTCAACCCCCCCCATCACACATATCCTTTCCTCCACATTTCCTTTTTTAATTGTTGCAGGGTCTTTAATCATCCCTCCGTTGGTGCACACTACAACCAGAAGAAGCTCCTTTTGAAGCTGACTTATTTAGGAAGCTAAACTATCTTCTCCTCATCCTCTCTCCTCTGCTCCAATTTCCACCGCCATTTTCCTCCTCCCTCCCCAAGTCCCCCCACCCTCTCTGCTTCACGCGCCAACTGCCTGAATACGGCCCAACCTCAATGTCGGTAGCCTGTTGCTCCTCCTAATAATGATGAATTATCACAAATATCCGCTTCACTCAACATATCCCCCTCATACCTTACCAATAGCTCCTTCTTCAGCTTCTCGCGTGGCGCCTCCTCCTCCACCTGCTGCAGGTCCTCCTCCACCTCCTCCCCAACCGCCGCCGCAATCCCCGTATCCGTCCTACATTCCTCCCCATCCGTCGTCGTCGCCACAAACATACCCTAATCAATTCCACCACCGTGAATCCGAGATGCCTCGATCGGCTCCTCCCCACCCACCGGCGTACAATAGTAGCAATACCAGCCATAGTGGCAGTTATCCTCCGCTCGGCACTACCCCTGTATCCACCTCGTACTCCTATGATCATGGGTATGCGTCACTTCGGAAAGGGAATAGTGGATACCCAGTTTCGCAATCGAACCATGGTTCACGAAAGAGACCTCATCTTGATGAAGAGCTCCAGGGTATTCCAGCTAACCTTGAACCTAATTCGAATCGTAATTACCCCCATAGTCGAAAGAATTACCCTCAAAGTAGGTGACCAGGAGCTTTCTATTTATGTTTTCCTCAGTCAGCAAAACAGTTTGATTTTATTTCAACAAAGAAATCACCTCAAACATTTGCACTCCTTTCCCTATATATTTCCAGTATCTTCCTCTTCTTGGGGGGGGGGGGGGGGGGGGGGGGGGGGGGGGGGGGGGGGGGGGGGGGGGGGGGGGGGGGGGGGGGGGGGGGGGGGGGGGGGGGGGGGGGGGGGGGGGGGGGGGGGGGGGGGGGGGGGGGGG